>JAABKJ010007545.1:249585979-249847220 GCA_011634705.1 Andricus grossulariae | reverse complement strand
TGCGGCTCGCAATTGATTTACTCCGGATAACTAGGATTACAACAGATTACAAGTGGATTACTCCGTCTTATAATTGTGTTACTTCAGAACAAAACTGGATTACAAGTGGATTACTGCGGCTTGCAATTGATTTACTCCGGATAATGGGGATTACTTCGGATTACAATTGGATTACTCCGAATTAGAACTGGATATTCTGGATTACAAGTGAATTACTTCACATTACAAATGGATTACTGCGGCTCGCAATTGATTTACTCCGGATAACTAGGATTACAACAGATTACAAGTGGATTACTCCGTCTTATAATTGTATTAATCCGAAATGCAAGTGGATTATTTCGGATAAGAACTGGATTACAAGTGCATTACTCTGGATTATAATTGATTTGCTCCGGATAACTGGGATTACACCGCGTTACAAGTGGATAATTCCGTATTATAATTGGATTATAAAGAATTACAAGTGGATTACATCTATTGCAGATGGATTATCCGGCTTACAATTAATTTACTCCAGATAATGGGGATTACTTTAGAGTATAAGTGGATTAATCGGACTTATAATAGTATTACTCTGAAATGCAAGTGGATTACTTCGGATTCGAACTAGATTATAAGTGAGTTATTCGGCATTACAAGTGGATTAATCCGTTTTAAACATCGGATTACTCCGGCCTATAATCGTGTCACTTTGAAATATAACAGGATTGAAAGTGAATTTCTCCGAATTACAAGTGGATTACTTCGTCCTAGAATTGAATTACTCTAGTAAACCCGGGATTACACGTGGATTACTCCGTCTTATAATTGGATTACAGCGAATTACAAGTGGATTACGCCGGATTATAACTGGATCTTTCTGGATTAGAAGTTAATTACCCCCTAATGAAAGTGGGTTACCCCGAATGCCACTGGATTACTCCGAATGCAAGTGGATTACGCCCCATTGCAATTGATTCATTTCAGATAATTGGAACAACTACAAATTATAAGTATATTAATCCGCCTTTAATTATATTACTCCGAGATAAAAGTGGTTTTACTCGAGTAAATTGGGATTACGCGGATTACAAGTGGATTACTCCAGTCTATAATTGGATTACGCGGATTTTCAGTGGTTTACCCCAAATTAGAACTGGATTAAAAGTGAATTACTACGAATTACAAGTGAATTACTCCGAATTACAAGTGGATTACTTCGAATTTCAAGTGGATTACTCCGATTGCAAGTGGAGTACTCCACATTACAAGTGGATTGCTCTGCCTTTCAAGTGGATTACTCCGGATCACCATTGATATACGCAGGAATACTGGGATTACCCAGGTTAAAATTGGATTAACGGGATTACACCGGATAACCAAACGGTCAAGTGGATTACTGCGACTTATAACTGGATTACTCCGCCTTACAATCCGATTACTCCGGCTTACGAGTAGATTACTCCAGATTACGACGGATAACCAAGAGTTCTAGTGGATTGCTCCGCCTTACAAGTGGATTACTCCGCCTTACAAGTGGATTACTCCGACTTACGAGTAGATTACCCCGAATCACACCGGATAACCAAGCAGTCTAGTGGATTACTCCGAACTACAAGTAGGTTAGTCCGAACTACAAGTGGATTACTCCGCATTACAAGTGGATTACTCCGATTGCAAGTGGATTACTCCACTTTACAAGTGGATTACTCCGACTTACGAGTAGATTACCCCAAATCACACCGGCTAACTAAGCAGTCTAGTGGATTGCTCCGCCTTACAAGTGGATTACTCCGCATTACAAGTGGATTACTCCGACTTATGAGTAGATTACCCCGAATCACACTGGATAACTAAGCAGTCTAGTGGATTACTCCGAACTACAAGTGGATTACTTCGAACTACAAGTGGATTACTCCGCATTACAAGTGGATTACTCCGATTGCAAGTGGATTACTCCACTTTAGAAGTGGATTACTCCGACTTACGAGCGGATTACTCCGGCAAAAATCAATCAATGTAAATTTAAGCTAATTACTCGCTGACAGTGAATTGATGGCTCATATCGCGTTTGCGAATGCACTTTTTCGCGCCTCTTCTTGATTCTGCTGCACGACCTCGAGGCAGAAGGAAAGAATGCCAGAATTGCGGCTAGGGCAAGGACCTTAGAAGCAGAGTGGAATAAAGGCATTTGACTGCCTCTCGATTCTTTCTCGACTCTTGACTTGACTGATACCGCCAAGACCTTCCTGACAGATTTTTTTTTTTTTTTTTTTTATCTTTATTACAGGTATTATCTTCTTCTTTTTTACATCCCGAACGGGTTTTACATTGTAAGCATAATCCATTCACTCGAATTTCAGTCTTTCGTGCTCGGCGTGATGCAATCGAAAATATTTACTCGGGT
This sequence comes from Andricus grossulariae, assembly GCA_011634705.1. Classification (NCBI taxonomy): domain Eukaryota; kingdom Metazoa; phylum Arthropoda; class Insecta; order Hymenoptera; family Cynipidae; genus Andricus; species Andricus grossulariae. The sequence goes on along the minus strand of JAABKJ010007545.1, from coordinate 249,844,831 downwards.
CTGAAGAAGGAAAAAAATTACATAAGTCAGCGCATTGGATGAATTTCACGGTTCGGATTTGTCTACTCGTATGAGACGTGCATTTCCAGGCAATGTTTGGAATTCCTTAGAATCCTAAATAAACGGAATTTATTCTTTTGTTTATGTTTGATAAAAGAATTTTTTTTAGAATACCCGGAACGTTAATTTGGGCCGAATTTTTAACATTGTTAAATTGTCAGCCGAGGGATTGCATTTGTAAGAAAAAATATGAAAATTCTAGCGAAAGAGATGAATTTTCAGACCAAGAAGACGAATTTTTTAAACATAAAGGTTTTTGAAAAATATTTTTCAAAAATTTTGAAAAATCTCTCTTTTTCCCTCTTTTCAAGAAACTTTCCCCTTTTTTCACTTAAATGCAAAATGGATCAATAGAATCTGATAAGAAAATCCTTTTTTTGTGTTGTTAAAAAATGTATTGATTGAAAATTAATTAATTCGTGTTTTTTGCACTGAAAATTCAACTATTTGGTTAAAAGTTGAACTATTTTGTTGAAAATTCGTGAAGGTTAATTTTTTTAATTTTAAAGTCTACTATAGTGTTTTTGTTTGAATTCACGTCGTTTGGTTTAAAATTTGATTATTTTGTTGAAAATTCAACTATTTGGTCTAAAAGTCACCTTTTTTGGTTGAAAATTTAACTGTTTTATTGATAAGTCATCTTTTTGGATAGAAATTTCAACCTTTCGGATGAAAAATTACTATTTTTTAGTAAAAAAAAGTATTTTTGTTGTTGAAAATTAAACTATTTTGATAAAAGTTAGTTTCTTTTGTTTAAAGGTTTAACTATTTGGTTTTAAATGCAACAATTTTATTGAAAATTAACTTTTTTGTTAAAAATGCATTTATTTGGATTTACAAAAGTCAACTGTTGTAACATTTTAATTAATCAATTAATTTTTAACGAGAAAAGCAAATTTTTAACAGAAACGTTCAATTTTGAGCAAAAGAGTTGAATTTTCAACCAACTAAATTAATTTTCTACCAATGAAGACGAATTTTCAACAAAATCAAAGAATTTTCCACTATAAAGTTGAATTTTAGACTACAAAAGGATTAACTTTTAACAACAAGAAAAAAATGATTTTTTGAACAAAATAGTGAAATTTTCAACTAAAAAAGATCGATTTTCAACCATACACATAATTTTTCAACGGAAATGATGAATCTTGAAACACAAACAAAAATTTTTAACATAGCAGTTCAACTTTGAATAAATTAGTTGAATTTTGAAGAAAAAATAAATAAATGTTACTCCAATAAAATAAATTTTCTACCAAAAAGGCGAATTTTAAACGAAAAAGATGAATTTTCAACCAAAAATAAATATAAAAATAATTTCAACAAAATAATTAAATTATCAATCAAAAAATAAAAATTTAAACCAAATAGGTGAGTTTTTAACAAATTAAAATTGTTTAATTAAACAAGATTACTTCTCAAAAAAAATAGAAAAGTTAAGTTTCCAGTTTAAAAAAATTGATTTTCTAATAATAACAAAAAACGGTTTTTAAACTAAAACTATGGAATTTTAACTAAAAAATAATCAATTTTTAGCTAAAAATGGAATAGTAAAAATTTCAATTAACAAAATCAATTTTCAATACAAAAAAATTCAACAAAATAATTAAATTCTCACCCGAATAATAAAAATTTAAACGAAATAGGTGAATTTTTAACAAATTAAAATTTTTTAATTAAAAAATATTATTTTTTAACAAAAATAGAAAAATTAAGTTTCCAATTTAAAAAAATTGATTTTCTAACAACAACAAAAAACGATTTTTGAACTAAAACCATGAATTTTTAACTAAAAAAAATCCATTTTTAACATGAAAAGGAATATTACGATTTTCAATTGACAAAATTACTTTTCAGTAAAAAAAATATCACCAAATAATACAATTTCAAACCAAAAAGGTGACTTTTCAACATATTATATTTTTTTAATTAAAAAAAAAAATTTCAAAAAAATAGAGAAGTTCTAAATAAAGAAATTTATTTTTCAACAACAAAAAACAATTTTTAAACTAAAATGATGAATCTTCTAATAAACAAAAAAATGAATTTTTAACTTTCAATCAAAAAAATGTCAACAAAATAATTAAATTCTCAACTAAATAACAAAAATTTTAAACAAATAGGTGAGTCTTTAACAAAGTAAAATTGTTTAATTAAAAAGATTATTCCTCAACAAGAATAGAAAAGTTAAGTATCCAGTTTAAAAAATTTGATTGTCTAACAATAGCAAAAAACAATTTTTAAAATAAAAAAATGAATTTTTAACTAAAAAAATCAATTTTTAACAAAAAATGGAATATTACAATTTTCAATAAGAAAATGCCAACAAAATAATACTTTTTTAATCCGAAAAGGTGAATTTTCAATAAATGAAGTTTTTTTTTAATTAAAAAATAATAATTTTTCAATAAAAAATAGAAAAGTTAAATTACCAGTTAAAACCATTGATTTTTTAACAACAACAAAAAACATTTATGAACTAAAATGATGAATCTTCTAACAAACGAAAAAATTAATTTTTAACCAAAATTTCAGTAAAAAAATCAACAAAATAATTAAATTCTCAACCAAATAATAAAAATTTAAACCAAATAGGTGAATAAAAAAAAAAAAATTGTTTGAATAAAAAAGATCATTTTTCAACAAAAATAGAAAAGTTACGTTTCCAGTTTGAAAAAATTGTTTTTCTAACAACAATAAAAAACGATTTTTAAACTAAAACTATGAATTTTTAAATGAAAAACAAAAATTCTTAACCAAAAATTGAATATTACAAATTTAAATTTAAAAAATTAATTTTCAATACAAAAATGTCAACAAAGTAATTAAATTTTAAGCAAAAAATGTGACTCTTCAACAAATTAAATTTTTTTAATTAAAGAAAAATTTCAACAAAAAATAGAAAAGTTAAATTTCAGGTTAAAACAATTGATTTTTTAACAACAACAAAAAACAATTTTTGAACTAAAATGATGAACCTTCTAGTAAACAAAAAAATGAATATTTAACCAAGTAGTAAAATATTCAATAAAAAAAGTTGAATCCACAACACAAAAATGTAATAACTAATATTCAGACTAAAAAAGATTTCAATTTTAAATAAAAAAAAAACATCAATTTTTAAGCTGAAAATGGAATAGTACAAATTTCAATTAACAAAATCAATTTTCAATAAAAAAAAACATTCAACAAAATAATAAAATTCTCAAGCAAATAATAAAAGTTTAAACCAAATAGGTGAATTTTTAACAAATTAGAATTGTATCAATTTTTAAATTAAAAAAATTTCAACAAAATAATACAATTTTAAACCGAAAAGGTGAATTTTCAACAAATGAATCTTTTTTAATAAAAAAAAAAAACTCAACACAAAATAGAAAAGTTAAATTATCAGTTAAAACCATTGATTTTTTAACAACAAAAATGCATTTTAAACTAAAATGAAGAATCTTCTTACAAACAAAAAAATGGATTTGTAACAAAACTTTCAATGAAAAAAATTCCAACAAAATAATTAATTAAATGATTGCATCTAATCAGTAACATCCACTGACCGAATCAGTAATTTGAAATGATCTAAAATATAACTTAATTGATTAAATCAGTAATTTGGAATAACGTAATCAGTAACTTTCACTAGTAAAATCAGTCATTTTGCATCATATAATCAGTAAATTTCGCAAACTAAATCAGTCATTTAGGTTGAATGTGGTTAATTTGAATAATTTATTAAACAAAGGTCTGCGTCGGATCTAAGTCGGTGTAACCAGCAAGGCTAGTCGACAGCGGTGATCGCCGAGAATTTCTCAGAATGTTTTCCTCAACTTCAACTTATGATAGGCCCTAGGAAAGTCATAGAAAAAATCTGAAATTAATTCCACACAAACTTTGAGATCTTATCTTTAATTTAAGCCAATAAAAATTTAAAAATCTTCAAGGGTTCTCGAGATACGACTAAAAAGGTTCAAGTCTCAAATGTCAAGTTTCAGACGGCGATCAGCGCTGTCGACTAGCCTCGCTGGTTAAGCCGACCAAAACCCGACGCAGAGACGCTTGGACATTTTCAGTCATATCTCGGGAACCCGTCAAGATTTTTTAAGTTGTATTGGCTTAAATCAAAGATAAGATCTTAAAGACTATGTGGAATTAATTTCAGACTTTTTCTACAACTTCCCTACGTCATACCACAAGTTGAAGTCGAGGTAAAAAATTCCAGACATTCCTGCTTTTTTTTTAAACTTCTCACGTGATAGATTCCCTTCAAAAGGTCAAAAATATCTCTATGAGAGGTCATTTGACGCGGAATTCAATAAGCTTTCCGACAGTTTTTTAAAAAAGTTGCTCGCTCTTTTTTTGAACGAGTAATCACGTTTCAAGCCAGCCGTTTTATTTTGAATGGCTCGAGGTTTTTTGCTAAAAACTATGAATAATAACTACTTCGTGTCAGAGAGATCTTTTTAAATATTAAAATTCCTCTCATAAAATGTACACGCCACTGTCGTCAATAAGAGGTTAAGTTCAAGTTAGTGAATCATACATTAATTGTTAATGTTAAATTAAGTAAATTTGTTTAATTTTACTGACAGGCTCTGTATTAGTTTCTCGTCAGTTCTGTTATAAATTAAAAAAAAAATAATAATAATAAAATCTAATATTAGCACAAATTTTCACAACAGATGAAACTTATCAGCGATTTATCTGAAACCTCTTCAAACCACTGAGGAATTTTGTAAATTTGAACTATTAGTGCTAATACTCAGTCTAGACTCTATGTCTATAGAAAATAAGTTTAGGGTCTTTAATTTCTATACCACACAGATTTATTTTCTATAAGAAAATCCCAAGTGGTGCCAACCAGAATTTGGGATTATGGGAATTTAAGCAAATATTATCAATAGAAATAGAAATTTACTTGATAAGAAAATATTTTCAACATGTTTTCCAAAAACTTGGTCTTTTGGCATTAGAAAACTTTTCAGGCCGGGGGCCATACATTTTTTGAAAAAAAAAAATTTGTGACAAAATGGGAAAAATATTGTAAATTAACCGATGAATATATTTTTCATCCACAAGAACAATATTGCCGGTAAATTTTTTCGCATCTTGTGTATTTTTTTAAAAAATAAAAATTTTGGATTTTTAGACAATTCGACATTTTTTCAATTTTAAACTTGTTGAAAATTTGTTAAACAAAATTTCTACCAAAAAAGATAAATCTTCAACGAAGTATATTAATTTTTAATTGAAACAAATTATTTTCTACAAAAAAGTTGAATTTTTTTACAAAATAGTTGAATATTTAAACTAAAAAAGATAAATTAGTAAATAAAAACGGAATAGTTAAACTTTCATTGAAAAAATTAATTTTCAATTGAAGCAAATTATTTTTTACAAAATAGTTGATTTTTTTTAAAAGATCAATTTTTAACTAAAAATGGAATGGTGAAACTTTCATTGAAAAAATTTATTTTCAATTTAAAAAAATATTTTCCTACAAAATAGTTGAAATTTCCACTTGAAAATATAAATTTTCAATCAAAAAGCTAATTTTAGTCCAAAAAGTTAATTTTAAACCAAACACCATGGGAAAAATGTTAAAAGTTACCGAATGCACCCCGCAAAAAATTATTTAAACTTTAATAAATTAAACTTTTTTCACTTTATTATTGCAAACTTTTTTCTTTGTAAATAAAGAACCATCTTTTTTTTTTAATCGAAAAGTGGGATTTTTTAATATAATTTTCTTGTGAATTTGGAAAAATCGTGAAATCCTTCACCAGACTAAAAAAGTTAAATATATTTATTATTATTATTATTATACCATTAAGCCCTTTCCCTTTCGGAATTAGTTGAAAAAATACGGAATTAAAAAAAAAGAGCAATTGAATAAAAAAATTTGTTAATAATTAATAATAATTAATTAAATAGAATAATTATTTAATAAAAAATAATTTTTAATAATTTGTCATAATTTTGTAACAATCAGAGAAAAATTGTTCATAATTTTAGTATATTATATATAAAATTCTTCCGAATAACGTAATGATTACGAGTCAGTTCATATTGTTAAATTGTACACTGCGGATAATTATTATTTAGTAATTATTATTATCTATATATTTTCTCTTCAGTAATTTTACGTAAACAATTTTAATTTACAATCTTATAATAATTTATAACTAAATGCGAATTTTGTGATTCCAGATTTTTGTATAAAAATAGAATCATGAACTTAAATAAAAATAAGTGATAAATTAAGAATAATTGTATAAACAATTCGAATATATGTGCTTAAAATTCAATTTTGTAAATAAATTAACGCTTTAATTTTTATATTAACATGAATTTATAATTTTCAAAATTGTTAGGATATTTTCAGAATTTTTTTCAAAAATATGTAATTACTTACGATTCTTTTTTAAATTTTGGGCCATTAATCACCTGTAATTTTTTTTAATTAAAAAAAATAAGAAATGTATTTTCATCATATAAAACAAAATGAGAATATAACTTGAAAAATTAAATTGTTTTGGACCACCCTAATATTTATTCGCCTTTGTTTTTTTAATTAAAAAAAATTTATTGTTTTGAAACCCTTTGTTTACAAAATAAAAAAATCCCTACAATTTTTTGCAGACTGTTACGGATTTATGAAATTCTTGAAACTATAACGTAATGATTACGTTTCTTTTAATGTTGCGAAATTACACACTGTGGATAATTATTCATTATGTATATATTATTTTCATCTACCTATATATTAAAAACAAATAATAATAAAAAGGAAGAAAAAAATGTAAATTTCTCGGTATAAAATCCTTATCAAAATCCAAAATAACTAAAATATTATAGTAAATGACTAAAAAAAATACTAATTTTTTGAAACTTAAACAAAATTTAGAGGAAGGTCTCGGCCCAAAATTTCCGAAACATAAGATTACCGGAGATAAATAAAATTACTGAAATCGTAAAATTACCGAATTTTCAAAATTCCGGAATTACTAAATTCCCGAAAAACATAATTTTTTTTCGTTAATTTTCACTTTCGAAATATTTAATTTTCTTTGATAAATATCTCCGATAATTTGAAATTACGGGAAATTTCATTTTTCGGAAATTCTCTATTTTGGTAATTATATTTTCAATGTTTTCAATGTATTTGTAATTTTGCTTTTTCAGACCGGGGGTGCATTCACCAATTATATAAATTTTTAACCAAATAGTAAAATTTTTAATCTGAAAGAGACCCATTATCAACCAAAAATGTAATGCAAAATTTTCATTTGAAAAAATTAAATTTCAATAAAAAAATAAAGAATTTTCAATTAAAAAGTTGAATCTTCTACCAAATTGTTGAATTTTCAAGCTAAAATTCTTATTTTCTACAAAATAGTTGAATTTTACATAAAAAAATATGAATTTTCAACTAAACAAATACAAATCCACTAAAAAGTGATTTGTAAGTGTCTTTTCTGAATTTTATGAAAGTAAAATGAAAATTTAAGTGGCAAATTTATATACAAAATTTTATTACACAAATATGAAAAATAGTGCCCTTAAAATAAACTTTTTCCACCTTCTCACCCTTGAAAATACATAAAAAATTATCCTTTCTTTCTTTGGAACTTTTTTTTTCAATATAAAGAAATTTATATGAAATATTTTTAATAATCAGTTTTAAAGAAATAAAATGTAATTTTTCAAGGATTATTAAGGGTGAAAATGGGTGAAATGTTTATTTTAAGGGCAATATTTTTCAAATTTGTATAATAAATTTTTTTATATAATTTTCCACTAAAATTTTCATTTTACTTTAATGAAATTCAGAAAAGATACTTAAAAATTACTTTTTAGCGTATTAAGGGGTGAGTTTTTGGAAAGTTAGTGGTAAATTCAATTTTTAAAAATGTTGTCAGGCTTTGTACTGCTCACATGGCAGTTTACATCATCGTTGTGAAGTTTTTACGATTCTTTTCAAAATTCAAGGGCTTACTGAATTTTGAACGCTTAGGGGTACATTGAAGGCCGTGCCCTGTCTCTAAACATGTTTTTAAAAATCGCAAAATATTAGGAAATTTTTTTTCACAAGAAGACACAAAATGGGGGGTGAGATTTAAAAAAATCAGAAATACAATTATTTTCGACGACCCTAATATATAATTTATTATAAATAAATGAAATATAAATATATATTTTTTAGAGAAGAAATTTCTAGATGAATTATAAAAAAGTATATTACAAGGCTAGTTATTAAGGTTTAAATATTATTTTTACCATTATTAATTAAAAATTATCAATAAATGTTTTAAATTTGTAACAATTACAATTGTTTATAAAATAAATTAATTACATTAGCAAAATGAACAATAGAAAAATGTGAATAGAATTCAAACTGTTTTCAAAAAACTCATCTTTATATTCAATTTTCCTACTATTAAATTACATGTTTTCATTAATTTTTGTTTATTACTAATTACAGCTGCTCTTATTGTTACTGAAAACTATGTTCTTCTTTTATACTCATAAAAAGTATCAAGTTTTAAACGAATTTTAGTATTTTTGCTATACATAACAATGCAAAAACGGGCAAACCTGATCGAAGCGCCATCTGTTGGATTTACTTGAACTACGATACCCCTCCGGATCTAAGAGAACAGAAAAAGTGGGGGCTTTGCTTCGCGTCCACTGCTTTCTTAAACACTCCACGCGTCATTTCTGTTTCGAGAGAGGTGGCACGCCGCGCCCTGGCGAATGTCTCATGAACTACCTGGTCAGAGCGGCAAGAAACTGTATCGTGGTGCATAGTATACTACACTTAACTGATTAATCAAAAATATTTTCTGTAGATTTTCATAATTATTTTTAGAAAAATTTCATTTTTCATACAAAATTATTAGCGTAGTAATTATTCATTAAAAATCGAAAGGAATTGATAGAAAATTGAAGTTTTCGATGCCAAACTGTTAAAAATCTACAATTTTTTATAATCTTCTATGAAAACGACGGAAAGAAACCTTTGAGATGTCTATAACATTAATAAATCTTTTTTCCAACAAAATTTGTAACATTATTCATAATATAGTGCTAGTTTATCAAATATTTTAAAGCAAAATATCTTCCTGAACATGCAGTAATACTTCAAGAGTTTTTATAAAATTGACCTACTCTACGTGCAAATCAACAATTATTTTTGTAACGATTCCCTACATTTAGCAGGAATCATTCAATTCCCCAAATTGTAGGAAATACTTCCAAACTTTGGTATAAATTACCATAAGTTTCATGTAATTTCCCCAAAAATTATAGGTATTATCTCATTTCATAAATTTTAAGGGAATTTTCTCCGATTTTTTAGTGAATTATAAGAACTTTTAGGGAAATTTCCACAAATCTTAGGGAAAGTTATTTTCCCTAACGAAAATGTGGATTTTTCCCCAGTAAAAAGTGGAGGAAATTCCCGAAATTTTGCAGTGTTTTGACACACAAAATACATAATGAAATAGACACGGATGACTATAATTATAATTATTATGGTAGCCAGTAGGGTATACCGAAAAAAAATTTCGTTTTTCTTTTTTCGGGGAATCTGAAAAGTTTCTAGTGGTTGCAAAAAAGACTCCCTGAAAGCTTAGGTAAAACAAAAAAAGTATCTCAGTACGCACAACGTGTCAAAAGTCAAGATCACGGAAAATTATATTTTTCTAGATATTTTGAGCAAATAATTTTTTTTTAACCGGGTGAACGGCAGAAGTTGTACACTATGATGATATAAGTGCATATTTAGTATAGATCTCATTAAAAAGGATCTTATGATCACGCACTCAGGTTAAATTACGGAAAATAATATCATTTTGAACGAGGTCTATATTGCATTGGCACATATATCTTCATAGTTTACAACTTTGGCCGTTCCCCCAAATGGGGGGGAAAAAATTAGTTGTAAAAGATTACGAGGAAAATAATTTTTTTTGGCGATTTTGCTATTTGACCACGCTGTGCGAATTGAGACAATTTTTTTTATTAGTAAAGTCTTTTAAGAAAAAAGCGCACCTCTGTTTGAAACCTAAAATAAAAGACGGCTTAAATTCAGAAAGAGATAACTGTATTTTTGACCTTCAATCTTGAATGTCAAATATTAATTTAAAAAAAAAAGGCTTGCGTTTAGCGAAAAGGACGCGTACAATCTTCACAAAAAGACGTGAAAAATTCTATCATATCTGTAAAATATAAAAATTTCGTTTTAATAATATTAAAAGAGTTACAAGTTCCTGTATTCGACGATGCGAAAAAACTCAAAAATATCACTCTTCCTTTCTTGAGACACATTCGTCTCAATGGGAAAAATTTGTCCCCATTTCCTTTTCACTAGGACTGTTATATAGAAAACAATTATAGAATAATCATCAATGGAATCAAAAATACTGGAATATTGATGGAATTAATGTAAAAAGTAAACAAACTACAAAAAAAACTGTTTATTTTTGACCACTATTAATCTTATTGGAAGTACATGGAAGTGGCGATTCTACACAAATAAACATGCCACAGCAGAAATCTTGGACTTTCCTTCTTATCTTTAAAATTGTTTGAAATTTGATTGAAATCCCTTGATACATTTGGAAATATTTTTTAATTTACTGAAACATTTAAAATATGATTAAATCCGTTGCAATCCCTTCCAAATTTTTCAGTTCCTTTCAAACTCCTTTGAAATCTTTGAACCGGAAATCTGTAGAAATAAATTTTCTGAAATCCCTTAAAAATAAAAAATAAAATATTATCACGTAAAGTTTTTTTAGATATCTCTTAAATCGTGAAAAATTCTTTCAAATTCTTCTGAATCTTTGAAAAACCCACAACATTTTTCGACATCCCTCAAAGCTTTTATAATCTCTAGAAATTTTTTTTAATCTTCTATATTAACCTAAAATCTTGAAAATCCTTCAAAAGTTTTCTAATTTTTTCATATCCCTGTTAATAGTTAAAATCCCACGAATTATAATTTATTTTATTTCCTAAAGTCCTGTAGGTCTAAACTTCTGCAGGTTAAAATCCATTAAAATCCATTTAAATCTTAGAAAATCGTAACAATCAATTCAAATCTGTAAAAATTATTTAAAATACCTTCAGTATAAATTAAATATAACCTATATCCTAAAATACTCTGAAATTCTCGGGAAAATTTTTGGCATCTTTTAAAATAACTTGAAATATTTTCAATTTTTCGAAATTTTGTAAGTTACTTCATATTCCTTGAAATCGTACAAATTCATTAAAATAAGTAGAAATCATTTGAAATTCCTTTTATAGAAATTGGAGTTAACTTCTTCATTGAAGTTCTATAAAAAACTACTTTCAAATCTATAGAAACTTTTTAAATCCTTGGAGATTCAATACAATCCTTTACATCTCGTGAAATTCGTTTGAAGATCTCAAAATCCCCAGAAATTTTATTGTATTTCAATTATTCTCTACAGTTCGCTGCAAATCCCTTAAAATCGACTTTAAAATCTTCGAAAATCCTACAAAATTCTTTGAAATCGCTTCAATTTCATGAAATCTTTTGAAATTCTTTGGGAACTTTTAAAATAGTCTAAAGTCTTTTAAATCTTGTACAGTCTCGTAAATCCTTTAAAATGATTAATAGTCATACAAAATGTTTAAAACATGTTATGAGATTCTTCTTTATAATATCATGAAATCTTTGAAAATGCAACACAATTCCTTAAGATTTTTTGCAATTTTTTCAATCTCTTGAAATTCTATGGTATCCGTTGAAACAGCTTTGAATGTATAAAACCTAAATTCCTGCAAAATCTTAGCAGTCCCTTTCTTAGAAAAAACGGTCAAATTGACAAAAAAATTAAATTTTGAACAAAAATGTATATAAACTAATGATTCACAAAATTTAATACTTTGTTTGTGTTGGTTTTTGGGCACCTACTATATAAAAAACAATCGTCAGCTAAATCGCTTACCTGGTCGCGTAGAATTTTACTAGAATGAAAAAAAATTTGTTTCTTCAGGTTTCATGGCAAAGTTGTATTCGTTCAGTAATATTTCATAGTAAATTTATAATTACTTAGAAGAACTTGAAATAATAAAGATCGTTGCAATCATTTGAGCGTTACTCGGCTAAACGTTTTATCATTATTTTATTATCATTACTCCACTGAGCTTGATATGTACTTTTCAGATTAATAACGAAATTGCCAAAAATCTATTTTGGTTATCAGGCACAAGGGGCAACAGTTTCAAATTAAATCCTTAAAGTAGTATATTTAGTTTTTAAGATCTTATGCTCTCTCGAAGAAAATTGGTAAAATTTATCTAATCACTAGTGAAATGTTTTAAATTTGATTAGTGAGAAGTGAGCCTAATTTAATAATAAAAAACTTATTGCTTGGTACAAAAAAAATGATTCAAAACTGTATATAATAATTTTAAAAACTTATAAACATGCAAAACTTGAAAAACTGAAATGAATATTAAAACGACGCGATATTGTTACATTCTTAACTTTAATGAAATAATAAGGTCATATTGTGAAATTTTATACTAGATGTAGCCTGCCTAAACTTGAAAATATTTGTTGCTGATTATTTTAATAAAGTTGCGAAAAATAAGAATTTGATAGAATCTTTCATTTAAAATGGATCAATGGACTGAAACTTAATTGTACAGGATCTTCAAACGCTACTTTTCCAGAAAGATCTGTTTTTAATTTTCAGAATTTGTTCAGTTGAATATTGTTCTTATTTTCCATAAAAAATTGCAATTATTTAGTAAGCTTTATAATAATCATTAGCCTAGAATAAGTATGTAATTAAGTCGCTAAAGACGGTTAGTGTAATGTTATAGCTTTTTCCTTATGCAAAATATACCTTGAGGTCTCTCGAAAAATCAAAATTGGTAAAATTTAACTAATTGCTAATGAAATTTTACAGATTTGATTGAAGGAAATTGGGCCACTAAAGATTACTAAAAAATTGATATTTCGATTAGTCAAGGTATTTCTTAATTCAATAGTAAAAAAACTAATTGCTTGATACGAATGAAAAAATTTACTTAGTACTGTATATGATAATTTGAAAAGAGGTTTTCAAAACGCGGAACGTGAAAAGTTTAAAAGTTTGATAAAACCGCGCAATAGTGTGACATTCGTGACTCTGTTGACACAATAAAAAGGTGACCTGATTTTTTGAGCAATGACCGGAAAGATGAGAATTTTTCACAATCTCAAGGTTCTGTTTTCGTTTTTCAAAATTTTGTCTGGTGTTATATTTTCCTTATTATCCATAGAAAAATACAAATGTTGAGAAAACTTTGTAAAAATTATGAGACTTGAATAAGCATCAGGTTGACCAAGTATGAAACTGAGCCACCAAAGATTCATAGGGAATTAATCATTTGATTAGTTGAGATATTTTATAATTCAGTAGCGGAAGGCAACTAATTGCTGAATGCCAATATATGAATTTATTCAGGACTGTGCATAATAATTTTAAAAAGTGTTATAAAAATAGGAAACGTGAAAAATAGAGAATTTCAATCAAATAACGCGATGGTATTACATTACTTTTAGTTTAGTTTAGTGTCAAAGCATTGCCTTCCAATTGTTTGAACAGATTGAAGAAAAATGAGAATTTTTCAGATTATTAAAATTACAACGGATCAATGGAGTCGAAATTAATTATACATATTCGGGGTCTTTTTGGGCTACTTTTTCAATGCCTGAAGAAGAGTTTTTTAATTGCATACCTTTTTCCTTATGCAAAAGATACTTTGAGGTTTCCCTAAATCCAAATTAAGAAAATTTAACTAATCACGAGCAAAATTTTATAGATTCGATAAGCGAAAAGTGAGCCACAAAAGATTAGTGAAAAATTGATCATTTACTTACTTGAGATATTTCCTAATTGAAATGTGGAAAACAACTAATTGGGTATAAAAATGGGAAACGCAAAAAATAAAAATGTTTACTAAAATAACGCAATCGTTTAGCATAATAAAAACTATAGATACAATAAGGCCATATTGTGAAATTTTAAACGTGATGTAGCTTCTCTCCAATTCAAAAATATTGCCCTCCAAATGTTTTAACAAAGTTAAGAAAAATAAGAATGTTTAAATTACATTTTTCTAGTTTCCTTCGAAAATTGCAATTATTCAAGGTATCGAGGATTTATATCGAAAATATATTGCTTAAAAGGCTGCGAATAAATAATGGCTCGTCGTACGCGAAAATATGAGGCGAGTAAAAAGTTTTGTGTTGTGTCAAATATTAATGAAAGGCCTATGACAAATTTAATATGCTCATTGAGGGTTTCGATTCATATTTATTGTTATAAAAATAAAGCAAGAGCATTTGTGAATAATGAACAATGATATTAATAGTACGTATGATAGCAACAATTTTAGGGAAAATTGTGGCACCGGGAATGCCAAATCAGGCTCATAAACTTTCTTTAAAATTTCATCATTTTTTATTTAAAAATATTTTTCGTCTCAATTGGTCAATATCTGTGGGCTGTACGTTATTTTGAACCAAAAAAGTCATTTTTTCCCACTAGGTGGGGGGGGGGGAGTGTTGCAATGGTTTAAGTGTCCTTCAAATTCGCGCCTGCATTACTTTTAATTAAGTTGGAGTCTACATTTCTTTAATAATTGCTCAATTATTGAAACCTCGGCAGAGATAAAGTTGAATCAACAACAATCTTTTATTCGGGAATCTTCTATCAAACTAAGAGTACATATTGATATACTTTTTCATATGAAAGGCTTTTTTAATGAAGTACATATAACGAGATAGGAAAAAAATTCTTCGGGTAGAAATCTCTTGTCATACTATGAAGATAGTTTGAAATCAAATTAATTTTTTTGTTCCAACATTATCTTTGCTGACTCCTCAATTGCAAATATGAAACAGAGAGTCACTAGCTTCCAACATATGATATATTATGTTTTAAATTTCGATTGTAATGGAAAAATCCACTGTACAAAAAAACTGTGGACAAAAAATAGTTTTTCATTTTTTTTTATCTCAGGCATTTGTTATTCACAATAGATAAGAATCATTAGAAATTTTTTCTCAAAATTTAGTGACCAGTAGGACAAATAAATTGGAAACTCTAGTGGAAATTCACATTCGCTTTTCAGCGCAAATAACATTGAGTAAATTATATCATAAGCCAGTGCAAGTTTCAGTAAATTATATTATATAATTGAGGAAAATTACACATTATTTATATGAACATTGTTTGCTGATAGTTTTGAGGGTTATTCATAAAATACATTATATTCTTCTTCTAAGAATCTGTAGACACTGAAAATTTATCTTTTAGATCGGGATGTATTTGCATGGAAATTAAAAAGATTGTCCTGATGGAGAAGATAAGAACCTACAAATGAATCTGTTTTAATTTGGAAATCAGCGATCTCGTGAAAAAAGATCAGAATCAATAATGAAGTTCTGGCAACCTTTAGAATTCTTTAGACATAGGGGCAATTGTGTCCCACTCTTTAGTATCATGATGTAATTGAACAATAAAATACAAATTCTGAGGTTTATCAATCACGCAAAAGGTATGGCCCGGAAAAAACCTTAGAGGTGCTCCTCCTTATCCCCAAAACCTGAAAGCGATAACTCTTTCAATCCAAGGATTTTTCTCCACTTGCACGTTGTTGTCATGTGTGTGCAAATTAATCCATTCGTTAGGTGGTGACATTGGACCAGCATTAAATTGTCATGCTTCCTATGAGGAACAACCTACGCAATTTCTCAATGCATTAGGTTATGTAAAACGGAAAAAATCTGATAAGAATACCTTAAACTGGGGCTAACCGGCGCAGGTGTGGGGGAAAGTGGCGCACTATCGATTCTGTATGTGAAACGCGATATTGCTTCTTCTAGATTTTTCAACTAAAGTTCTACAGTGTTTAGTTGAAAAACTCTACATTTTTGGCATAGAAGAGGCAAATATCGCATTCAGAAATAAACAGTCTGGGGTGCGCCGCTTTCTTCCACGTACACCACTTAGCCCTAGTTTACGGCAGCTTTTTTTGGAATCAAATTTGTGATAGAGAATCAAGTTTTTTACCATCAAGTTCATATTGACGTTGTTATTGGGTTTATGCTTCTCTATTTGACTAGCCATGTACTTTTAAGCTGTTTCAGGCTTTCAGAAAAAGAACTGGCGAAATTCTGAGTAGACAAGATATTCCAGTTTGAAATATCGTTTGTACCTCAAAAGCCCCTATCTGTAGACAGAGGGTTAAAGATAAGCTGACTATTGTTATCAGCTGATTACTTCACTTATAAAGTTCTCAATTCTTTTTTTTTTATTTGTAATCTTTGAATGAAATCAAGTAATGGTTTCCAGTTTGTTTGTCTATTAGTAAATTTCACGGCTTTCCTTCACCATCAATTTATAAAATCAAAATTTTTGAAAAAGTAATTTTATTTGAAGATAAAATTTATTTCTGAACGTTTCTTTACATTTGTGGCAATAAAGAACTTTTAAATTCTAAATTAGTTTTGAATATTGAAAAATCATCCTTTTCTTGAAAAAGTTGTAGTATCCCGGCACTGAAACGCAGTTGTGAAATTTTAAAAATCTGTGTCTCCTAGTGTACTGAAAGAGGAAAATTAATATACATGAAAACATAAAAACATAAAAACATGAAATTATTGAAAAAATATGTTTTATTTTTCAACAAAATTGCAGAAACCCATTAAATTTGACTTAGAGCCAAAGTTAAAAAAAATATTATATTTCTAAAAACCAAGAAAAGAAAAGTAATTAGAAAAGAAAAGAATTCAGAAAAAAAGCAATTTGTAGTACAAGCTATTCGTAGTACTTGAAAATACAAACAATTTATCCTTACGAATTTTTTTGATGAAGAGAAAATTATTAGAGTTATTGGAATTTTCAAAATCCAAAATAATAAACGAAAATGAAAATTTAAAAATGACTTGAAATTTAGTTACAAATTTCACGGTATTTGAAAAGATTCTAAAGAAATCATCAAAAGAATAAAAAATGTCAATGTAGTTCAAAGATCTTAATGGATTTGAAATATGTCAAAGGCTCCATGAGATTTTCGAAAGATTTAACGAACTTGAAGAAATTTTCAAGGTTTTAAAGATTTTCTTAGAATGTTGGAATTTTTGAAATGATTTTATAGGACCTATAATTTTTTAGCGCATTTAGAACGATTTCAAGAAATTTTTTCAATGATTTTCAGCAGTTTTATCAAATTTCTGAGGATTTTAATGATTTTGAGGGATTTTGAAAGTTCTGAAAGTATTTTAAAAATTTTCCCAAGGTATCAGATTATCATCAATTTGTCTGTTTTGAGGAAAATATTTCTTCAGTTGAACTGCACATTTTAGATAAGGTTTATTTGTTCAAGTGGTTAACAAAACTAAAATAACAAACTATATTTACAACATTTGTAACGTTCCTGCTAGAGGATTTGAAAATTAAGAAACAACAAAACAAATTTCCTAATTTAAATAATTTTAAACTCTTGAAATGCTTAGAAAATTCTTTTATATCCATAAAAATACCTTCAAATCATTAAAATAACTTGAAGCCTCTTGAAATTCTTGAAATAAATTGAAAATCCCTTGTGATCTTAAAAAAATCCTGAAATATATAAAAATATTCAAAAAAGTTAGATTGTTTATGTTTTATCCCAAACTGACTCGTTGGACTCGCCAGTAAGGCTATGTTAATCAGTCCTACGTTATTCATTTTAATTGATCTAAATTCATTTTAATGTATATTTTTTTCAAAAAAAAATTTTTTTTTTAGTTCATAATTTTGTAAATTTGATAAATTTTGCAATCATTAATATAGTGCATTTCAACTATGGATAGGGGCTAAAACTTAATATGATCGATAAATTTTGATTTGATTTTTGAAAAAACACAAAAAATATATTTTACACTGTTATTCGGGCCACTATTAGGGGCCAGAACTTAAATTAAATTACCATGTTGAATAGAAATTATTACTATTTTAGTGAGTTGATTAATGACCAAAAAAACGGAATTTTGAAAACTTGTTCTCAGTAATTTTCTTCATTGTTCTTCTCTTCCATATATCATTCTTGTTACACTTGCGCGAATTGAGGCTTAGTTTGTGCGTCGCTCAGTTATCACATGTAATATAAAAACACTGACACAAATTAAAAATTTTTGTTTCATACATTTTTTTAATATTATCTCACTAATTCTCTTAAAAACAGATTTAAAATTGATAAATTCAGAATAATTTTCACTCTAGGTGATTATAAAAGCACCCTTCTGGTCTGAGATCCAGAAGAAAACTAGCATTTTTTCCAAATTTAACATTGACGGTAATCCGATACTAATAATTTTGAAGAGAGGTCATGTCTGTTAACTCGATAACGTCGCGCTGAAAAAATATGTTCCTAAGGGTCAAATCTCGACAAATTTCTGTAAGTTTTCTTTCCTCTATTTGGAAAGTCGGTTGATAGATTCTGGAAAATTGATTTTTAAAGTACATATTTGTCCTTGTTTTGTTATAGTATTAGATGAAAATTGCACTTTCCATTTTTTATATATCACCCTCCTCCCCCACCCGTTTTTTCTCTAAAAAAATCGAAGCTTTGAAGCACTCTCGACTTAGAAATTAAACCAGGATAATTAAATTTCTCATTCGAATTTTAAATAAATACGTCAATTTGAAGTTTAATTATAATAACAGTATTGATATGTGCAACAACCTAAAAAGTATAGATTTAGAGGTGGCGGCTAGAATTTGGAAAATTTCACTCAACATCAGTCTTCAAATTACCTTATGCCCAATTAATGTACTAGCAATAAAGTTTTGCTCGTCAAAAGTAATCACTTCGATTTTTAATTCTATTGTTAGTACATTAATTGGGGAGAAGTTGATTTAAGGACTGATGTTGAGTGAAATTTGTTAAATTTTATCCGCCGCCTCTAAATCCACACTTTTGAGGTTGTTGCACATATCAATACTATGATTATAATTAAACTTAAAATTGATTCATATATTTGAAATTCAAATGAGAAACTTGATTATCCTGGTTCAATTCCTGAGTCGAGAGTGCTTCAAAGCTTCGATTTTTTCAGGGAAAAGCGGGGGGGGGGGGATATATAGAAAATATAAAATTAAATTCTCATCTCATACTATAACAAAACAAGGACAAATATATATCTTTAGAAATTAATTTTTCGATATCTATCAACCGGGTTCGTATCAGGTTTCGGTTGATATTGAATACGGAAAAAATGATAGTTTCCTTCTGGATCTCAGACCAGAAGGGCCCTTTCATAATCACGTAGTGTGAAAATTATTCTGAATTGAAAATTTTAAAACCTGTTTTTGAAAGAATGAGTAAGATAATATAGAATAAAAAAATTGTATAAAAGAACTTTTTAATTTGCGTCAGTGTTGTCATATTACATGTAATAACTTAGCAACGTCCAAACTAAGCCTTGAATCGTGCAAGTGCAACAAGAATAATATATGGAAGAGAAGGACAAGGGAGAAAATTACTGAGGATAATTTTTCAAAATTTTGTTTCTTGGTTCATTATTCAACTCACTAAAATAGTAATAATTTCTATTCGACTTAGTAAATCAATTAATGTTCTGGCCCCTATAGGTGGTCCGAATAACAGTTTAAAATATATTTCTTGTTTTTTCTAGAAACTCAAATCAAAATTTATCGATCTTATTAAGTTTTCAACCCTATAAATGGTTCAAATACACTATATTATTGATTGAAAAATTTATCAAATTTTCAAACTTATAAACAGAAAACAAAAAAAATTGTTTGGAAAAATTATACATCATAATGAATGTAGATCAATTAAAATTTATAAGTTAGGTCTGATTCACATAGCCTTACTGACGAAACATAAAAAATCTAACTTAAATTTACGTAAAAATATATATCTTTTTTGTTTTGTTTTTAAATTAGTTGTAGAACACAAAAAAAATAAATAATGAGGACCCTAATGCCAATAAAAAAATCTTCTTTACACTTGTTCAAAAATCTCTTTAAATCTTTCCAATTGTGTGTCATCCCTTAATTGTTAAGGAATGTATTCACATATAAATAAGATTTCTGTACCAAAAAAACATGCACTATTATTCTCATTGGTCCAAATTAAAGAATTTTAAATATTCTAAGCCTACAAAATTTTTTCATTCTAGAAGCGTCGAAAATTATATGCTTAATTCAGCCATTGAAAATTAAACCATTCTAAACTTCCTTCAAAATTAAAATTTTCTTAAATTATGATCGTGATACTAAGTTATTAAAATAATTAGTTTTCAAAATTGGCAATCGCGCTTCTTCAAATTGATCATTCAAATGTAAATAAATTGTAGAAGTAAGAACATGAAACACGTTCCAGTTGCGTCGGGATCGGTTGCTTTAAGGAACCATGATCGTAGCTTCCGGAGCCTAAAACTTCTCTCATTTTATATATATATTAATTTTTTTAAACTTTTTAAATTAAACATATGAAGGAATAATGTTGACGATAGTTTTAAACAATGTTCCTCTCGAAAGAAACACATAATTTATTAAAATTCAAGTATTTTGAACAATTGTACAGTAAGGGAGCGTTCACATTTTACGTAACATTATTTTCGACCTTTTACCCTCCCCCCTTCCGACGTAACAGACCGTAACATTTCCTTTGGAGCCCCCCCCCCCCCTTCCCACCGTACCTCATTACCGTTACGTAACAATTTTTGTTTTATGTTTAAAAACATAATAGACGTTTTCTAAATTAACCAAAGTTTTTTTTTTGTCTAGAAATAAATAAAACATCATTTAGATGTGATACTGAATGCTTTTTCAATATTTTTTTAGTCATACAAATATCGAAGTAACTCAATGTAAGTACTAACTGAAATTCAGCAATTTAAAGCTTTTTTTCAATACCATAAAGAATACAAAATAATATTAATAATAATACAATATAAAAGTTCAAATAACTATTTATGTGTGAAAAGTTTTTAAACACGTAAATTCGAGCTGAAATTAAATTTTGAGAATTGTGAACAAGAAAGTAAGTATTATCAATTTATTTTTTGAATTTATATGGATATAATTTTTATAAGATTCTTGATAAAATGAAGCAAGATTTTTGAATATTTCAGATTTGTCAAAAAAGATTTGAAGACATTTTTTTTATTTAATAGGATTTTACAAAATATTTGGAAAAATTCGAGTCTTTTCAAAAGATTTTTAGGAGTTTTAGAAGTTTGGGAGAAATCAAGAAACATTTGGTAAATTTTCGGAAAGGTTTCCAAGTTTTTATATATTTCTAATCAATTTTAATCATGTTAAATTTCTAAAAATATTTTTAACTGATTCGTATGTTTCTTAAAATTTTGAAAAATCGTTTAAAATGTGAAGAATTGCCTTATTATCTTCTAAATTTTCACAGCAATTTTAAGAAAATTTGCTTATTCTCTTGAAATCTTTCCAAATTCTTTCAAAACTTCTAAAGTTTAGCATTGTTTTTGAATCTCTTCAATTCTTCTAAATATTTATTAAATTTACTCGATTTGTTTTATTGATTTTTTAATATTTACAAATTGAAACAGTTTGCTTTAAATCTTCTAGACTCTTTTTTTAATTTTAGGAAATCGTTCGAAATGCTGGAAAACCTTTTTTCATTTTCTCTTAGAGTTCATTTTTCGAAATGAAAAATCATTTAAAATTTTACATGAATCTTAAGAAAATTCTTTTTTTAATCTTTCCAGACCTTCTAAACCTTCTAATCTTTCAAAATGATTCAGATTTTTCTTGCATTTTTTTTAAATTCTGCGAAATTAAAAACACTGTCCTAAAATCTTTCGGATTCTTCTTTGAAAATTTTATAAATATTTTCTAATGTTTTGAAATATTTTTCAATAATCTCTTGAAATTATTTTTTTGAAATAAAACATCATTTTAATTGTTCCTAGGAACCTATTTTTCATTTTCGTGAAGCCTTACGAAATTCTTAAAAAATGTTTACAAGATTTAATTATTTTTGAATCGTTTCAAAAATTCTGAACATCTCTTAAACTTCATCAAATTTTTACTGAAATTATGTAATCTGGCAAAATTGCAAAATTTGGCTTTAGGATCTTTTACACTCTTTTTAAAATTTTCAGGAAATAATTTAAAATATTTAAAAATCTTTTTTCAATGTTCTCTTAGAATTCATTACAAACCAATCATTTAAAATTATCGCATGAATCTCAAGAACATTTTTTTCATTCTCTTGACACCCTGCGCAACTCAGTTTACCTATAGCTTTATTAAATCATGAAAAATTAAAAAAATTGTCTCAAAGTCTTCCCCATTTTTTTCACACATTTTGACATCTTTAAAACTTAAAATGATTCTTTTAAAATAAAACCTATACCATTACAAATTTTCCCAGAATCTCGAATAAAATTTAATCTCCGCAAATCTTTTATAATTATTAAAAAGTTTCTCATTTTTTTTCAAATTCTTCAAAATAAGTTTTTGCTCAGAATTTAACTTTTCTTACCTCCTTGAAAATGTAATAAAATTTGCACAATTAGAGTGTGGTAGCGAAATGTTCAGAACAAAAATATATTCCGTTATTAAGCAATCATTTACAATTTAAATTTTTTCTTTAATCAATAATGTTCAGACATTTAGAAATAAATTTTATGATGGATTCAAATTATTTATTCAGAAATTTTTATATGCAAAATTGATTGTGCAGAAAATTCATAAATTAAAAATGTTACGTAATCGGGTCAAAGTACCTCCCCCCCCCACCCATCCCAAATAACAGACCACATAACATAGGACCTTTTGTA
This sequence comes from Andricus grossulariae, assembly GCA_011634705.1. NCBI lineage: Eukaryota > Metazoa > Arthropoda > Insecta > Hymenoptera > Cynipidae > Andricus > Andricus grossulariae. The sequence continues at coordinate 249,821,910 of JAABKJ010007545.1, read as the reverse complement.
AACGGAATAAAACAATATTTGAGATACAGATTTCAAATTTTGAAATTTATTTATTCATTTTTAGCAAATAAAAAACTTGTCCACCATAAAACATGACTTTTTAACAAAATACTTGAATTTTCAACAAAATATGTGAAATTTGAACAAAATAATTGAATTTTAAACCTATGAAGATGAATTCACAACAAAAAAGTATAATACTTGATGTTTCAACAAAAAAAAATGAAATTGTTTAAAAAAAAATGAATTTTACAACAAAAAAGGTGAATTTTCAACAAGTGAAAATTTTTGAGTCATAAATGGAAAAAAAGTTTACCTGAATTGTTGATTCTTTAAGCCAAAAAACGAATTTTCTGTACAAAAATAGAATTTTCAACCAGAAAATATGAATTTTCAAAAAATAATTAATTTTCAAACAAAATAGTTACATTTTTAACGAAAGAGATAAACATTCATGAAAAAAAAAATCTTCAACAATGTAGTTCAAATTTTACCCACACAGTCGAATTTGCGTTTAAAAAAGATCAGTTTTCAACAAAATAGTTCAACTTTCAACCAAAGAGATGAATTTTCAACTAAAAATATGAATCTTCAACAAAAAATGATTTCTAAACAAAGTAGTTCAACTTTCAACCAAAGAGATGAATTTTCAACTAAAGGTATGAATCTTGAAAAAAAAAGATTTCTAAACAAGCTTCAACTAACTTTCAACTAAATCAAAATTTGCCCATTTCATCTCTATGGTTGAAAATTTAACTATTTTTATGAAAATTCGTTCAATGTTTGGTTGAAAATAAATTTTTGAACTGACAATCAAACTATTTCAATTTTGGTTAAAAATTTATTTTGTTCAGTTAAAAATTTAACTATTTGCTTGAAAATTTGTCTTTTTTAGTTGAAAGTTCAACTTTTTGGTTGAAAATTCGTTTTCCTTGCTAGAAAATTAATTTTCTTGATTGAAGATTTATCCTGTTTAGTAAAAAATGCAATTGTTTGGTGGGAATATCATTTGTTACATGCTTCGTTGAGAATTCATCTTTCTGGGTTGAAAAGTCGATTATTTAAAATTGAACTACTTTGTAAAAAAATTCATTTTTCCTTATTAAGGATTCATAATTAGAGATGAAAATTCAACTATTTGCTATAAAATGAACTTTTGTGTTAAAAAATCTATTGTTTTGTAGAAAATTCATCTTTTCGGTTTGAAAATTCAACAAATTGGTGGAAAATTAAACTGTTTCATTGAATATTAATCTTTTTGGTTGAAAAATCATATTTTCGGGTTGAAAATTCAACTTTTTTGTAGATAATTCGTCTTTTTGGCTTCAGACTTAAAAAACTTTATTGAAAATTCATGTATATTGTTTAAAATTCGTCTTTTTTGGTAGAACGTTAATTTTTTTGATTGAAAATTCATCTTTTTGATTAAATATTTATATTTTTTGTTAAAAATTAATTTTTTTCCATCTGAAAATTTAACTATTCCATGTTTAGTTAAAATCTCATCCTCTATATTCCATAACTTGGAAATCCACCTTTTTTGATAGAACATTAATCTTCTTTGTCGAAAATTCATCTTTTTGGTTGAAAATTTAACAATTTTGTTGAAAATCCTTTTTTTTATTGGAGTCTTTATCTGAAAATTTAACTACTCCATTTTTGGTTGGAACTTTATACTGCATATTGTGTAAGTTAAAAATTCAACTATTTATTAGAAAATTCATGTATTTTGTTGAAAAGTCGTCTTTTTAGGTAGAAAATTGATATTTTTTGTTGAAAATTCAACTTTTTTGCTGAAAATGTAGTTATTTGGTAGAAAATTCATAGAATTTATAGTAGAAAATTATTCTACAAGAATAATTTTGAGATTACAACTGAGATTTCAGCTATCTTGTTGAAAATTCTACTTTCTTGATTGAAAATGATCTATTATATAAAAAATTCATCTTTTCCAAATTAAAAGTCCTCTTTTTCTCAAAACATTCGACTTTTCAGCTTAAAAACTTTACTCATTTGTCGAAATTTCATGATTCATGGTAGAAAAGTCATCTTCCTCGGTTGAAAATGAACTTTTTTATGAAAATTCAACTGTCTTTTAAAGAATTTGACTTTTTGCCTACAAAATTCAAATGTTTGATTGAACTTGAATCTATTTGGTTGAAAATTCGACATTTTGGATTGAAAATTCATCTTTTATGGTAGAAAACTCATCCTTCGTGGTTAAAAATTTATCTTTCTTGTTCGAAAAGTAACTTATTTTCTATAAATTCAACTGGTCATTTTTGTAGCTTTCTTGATCAAAGATATCGTAAAATTCAGCGTAGGACTTTTTAAACTTTTTTCTTCTTTTACAAGGATTTTAATTTTTTTGTCGAACATCATTGCTACATGAATGTAATTTTATGCTTATATCATTAAGATTAATGTTAAATTATGCATATTATTATCGGTATTTCAAAACAAATGTCACTAATTAATAAATTGAATATGATAAAAGAAAATTAGCTCAGGCTAGAAATAAAAATTACTTTAAAGTATAAAATACTTGATCTGATTTCCTTTTCCGATTTATTCCTGTCTCATTGAGGCTATCATTTTTCTCTGAAATTTCATTTGAATTTCTATCTTCTAACGTTTCCATTTTACATTTGTATCGATCGTTCGAACGACGACCGAGATGAAATGAGATGATAATAAGAAATGAGTATCTGAGATTTTTAATCATGAGAATAGCGATCGAGTCAAATTGAACGAGAAAGTCGAGCATCTCTTATCATCTTGCATCACTATTTCAATTATCATTTATTTTAAAATCACTAGCATTTCTTCAACTGCAAATTTCATTTAATTTTTTTTTTATTTTGAAACCCTTGAAATTGAGATGTTTCGGTTTCAACCCTTGCGGATGGAAATTTCGGCATTTTTACTTTTATTTAAATTGTTCAATATCCAAATTTCACTTTCAGGGAATGTCCATTAATTGAAAAGGGATGATTTTTGAAATTTGAAATTCCCTTTCTCCTATTGTATAGATTTATAAGATTTTTGTGACCCCACCCATTCCCTTATTGCTTAAGATTTTATGTTTTTAGGGATTTCGTGCAATTTCAAGGAACTTCAAAAGATTTCAGGGCGTTACAAAAATTTTAGGGTATTTCAAAAGATTCAAAAATTATTATTTTACGATGTTTCAAGGGATTCTAAGGATTTAAGAACGATTTCCGCGGATTACAGAGGATTTTCAGGGATTTCAGGGGATTTTATGGGATTTTAAGAGATTTCGAGATATTTCAAAAGAAGTCACGGATCTTATAGGGTTTTAAATGGATTTCAAAGTTTTTGAATGTTTTAGAAGTTTTTAAGGGATTTCTTGAGATTTCACGAGATTTTAAGGCATTTCGGTAGACTACAAAGGATTTCGATGGAATATTAAGTATTTTGAGGGGTTTAAAAGAATTGGGAATAAAGGATTACAAAGGATTCATCGAGATTTTCAAAGATTTTAAGAGATTTCAAGATTAATTACATTGTACATATATGTCAAAAAAATATAAAATTTTTGTGGAATTTAACGAGAATTCCAAAGCTTTTTAGGGATTTCATGAGATTTCAAGAAATTTCAGAAGATTTAGAGAATGAGAAAATTTTTAGAGTATTTTAAAAGATTTCCAAAGATTACGAGAGGTTTCGCAGATTTCAAATTATTGAACAAAATTTCAAAAGTTTGAAGATATTGCCCATTTTAGTTTTAGAGAGAATCTCAATTTTTCCAAGGTTTTTATGATGATTGAAAAGAAACCGAAGGATTTTGACGGAATTTTAAGGATTTTGAGGGATTCACAAAAATTAAGGCTGGTTTCCGCATACAATGGATTTAACGGAAGTTTCAGAAAAAATTCGAATGATTTCGATGAAATTTTAGGAATTTGGAAAGTTTTAAAGAATTATTAAAAATTTCAGCTGATTACAAAGAATTATATAATAAATACTAGGACTTCAAGGGCATTTTTTAATGGATTTCATTAGATTTCAAGAGATTTTAAGGTATTTTAAAGGACTGAAATGCAAATATGTCAAAGAATTATAAAGTTGTTATGGAACCTAACGAGATTTCTCAAGTTTTTTAGGGATTTCGTAATATTTCAAAAAATATCAAAAGATTTCATGGCATAAAAAAGTTTTATGGAATTTCAAACGATTCCAAAATATAACCAAAGGTTTCAAATGGTTCAAGGTTCAAACAATTTAAAAGGATTTGAAGTGTTTGAAGAAATTACCCAGTGCAATTATACAATTTCAGAAAAATCTCAATTTTTTAAAAGGATTTTACAAAGGTTTAAGAAATGCTAAAGGATTTTGACAACATTTCAGGGATTTTTTAGGGTTTTAAGAAATTGAGAACAATTTTCGCTAATCACAAAGGATTTAAAAATATTTTAAGGAATTTAAAAAGATTTTAAGGGATTTTAAGAAATTTCGAGATATTTCAGAAGAAGACACTGGACACTTAAGAATTTCGAAAGGATTTTAAGAGAAACCAAAGTATTTTACGCAATTTAAAAAAATTTCGGAGATTTTAATGGGATTTCAAAGATTTTATAAAATGTTAAGGGATTTCATAATATTTCACGGAATTTTAAGGTATTTCGAAGGATTTCAAGGCATTACAAAATTTTTATGGCATTTTAAACGATTCCAACAAAAATGACCAGAGGTTTCATAAATTTTAAACGATTTTAAAAGATTTTAGGAGTTTGAAAAAATTACCCAGTTGTACACTTTTAGAGAGAATCTCAATTTTTTAAAGAAATTTCACTATGTTTCAAAAGGCACCAAAGCGTTTCGATGAATTTAAGAAATTTTTAGGGGTTTTAAGAGATAAGGAACAACTGCTGCAATTCACAAAGGATTTTAAGGGATTTAAAGAGATTTCGAGTTTTTTAAAAATAAGTCAAGGGACATCAAAGAATTTTAAAAGCATTTTAGGAAATATTGAAGTATTTTACGAAATTTTGAAGGATCTCGGGAATTTTTATGGGATTTAGAAGATTTTAAGGGATTTCATTAAATGTCAAGAGAATTCATAAGTTTTCACGAGATTTTAAGGTATTTAAAGGGACGACAATGTCTTTCAGAGAATTACAACATTTTCATTGAATTTATCGAAATTTCCCATGATTTTTGGGGATTTCATGAGATTTCAAGAAATTTCAAAAGATTTTAGAAAATCACAAACATTGTAGGGTATTTCCAAAGATTTCAAAGGATGACGAGAGATTTCACCAATTTCAAATAATTTGAAAAGATTTCAAGATCTTAGTGAAATTATCCAGTACAATTTTAGGAAGAATATTATTTTTTCAAGGCATTTTACAAGATTTTAAGCGACTTCAATGAATATAATCATATTTCAAGAGATACCGAATAATTTGGATGGAATTTATGGGATTTTAAAGGGTTTTAAGGATTAAAGAACAATTTTCACGTATTATAAAGAATTTTAAAGAGTTACAATGGAATTGAAGAGATTTTAAGAGATTTGAAGAAATTTTGAGATACATTGGGAATCCCAGTTAAGTCCCTGCCATTTAAGTAATTCCGATAATTGTTCCCGCGGCGGTTTCGGGCTGAGAGTGCAGCCCCTCGGGGTCGAGAGAGGGTGTTCAATCAAGCGTGGAACACCAGCAGCGTAGCGACAAAGGAGCAGTGCGCGGGTGCATATATTGCATAATATTAGGAAATAGTTCACACGCCACTGACTCTTTAGGTTCTGAGCAAGCGAATGTTATGTTCGCTTTAAGAGTTTAGGACAAGGCCATTTGAGGAGTTTACTTTCAAAAGGGCATATATCCACTTTTGTTTTTGTTGGGAAATCGAGAATGACGTTTTACAGAATTTATAAAAGAATTGGTTTTTCTGGGTGACAAAGCAAAGTTTTAATTTACTTTTTTATGGGATAGAAAGCTTTTCTGGATGAAACTAATGCACAGGTTGATAGGGCTCATCCTAAAGATACGATATGCCCATTTGATAGTAAACTCATCATTTAGGAGCATGCGCGAAACCGGATTTGAATCGGATTCCCAGTGTATTTCAAAATAAGTCACGGGACATTAAAGAATTTTTGAAGGGATTTTAAGACATCCTGATATATCGTATGGGATTTTGAAGGTTCTCCGGGATTTCCAAGATTTTTAAGAATTTCATAATATTTCATGTGATTTTAAGGTATTTCAAAGGACTACAAAGTATGTCAAAGAATTATAACATTTTTAAGGATTTTAACAAGGTCTCCAAAATATTTTAGAGCATTAAAAAAGCTTTGGGATATTTCAAACGATTCTAAAGTATTACAAGAGGTTTCATAGGTTTCAAATAATTTTTAAATATTTCAAGAACTTGAAGAAATTACATACCCAGGGCAATTTATAGAGAATCTCAATTTTTGTCAAAAGATCTCAAAAGATTTTAAGAGACTTTAAGGATGATAAAATCGTTTGAATTTGAAAATTACAAAATTTATTCCGGTGAACAATCAAGTTATTCCACACTCATACTTGAAACATTTGGTCTTTGCAAATAAACAATTATTTACGTGAAATACTCAATAAGAGTCAATTTTTCATGAATCCAAATAAATATTGCTGAATTGAAAAAACTAAACAATTCAATTGAAAATTCGTCAAAGACATTAATCTGATTTTTTCGTTTCTCTTCCAAGGTTTACTATCTGATATTAATGGGGGTCTTGGGAGAAACGATTTACAAGGAAAGTTCTTATCTTTCGGGAAAACGTCCATTGCCCGAGTCAAGCAGTTTACTGGAAGTCACCCTCTCAGAAAGTAAGTTTAAAAAATTTGCTGAAATTTTTGAAATTAAATTCAGGAGGCTACATGATTATTTATTTCAGTTTCGATATGGGTCAGCATAATTTTGATGATCAACTCAGGCTTTGGCATCTTCGCCTCCTGGCTGCTTATTTACGGTTTACTGACGGTAAGGAATATTTTGAATTATTTTTACTACAGCTATACCCAAAAATATGCTTACATTCAACCAACATTGCAATCTATTAATTGCACCTTCAATGCTATTGAACTCATTGTTCTTATACAAAAAAATATTTTCTTCTGATGATATATAAATCATACAGAGGCTTAAATATAAAAAAGCCGAAAATGTTTTTTCTGACTTTTTTTTAGTTTTAGAAATATAGTATCACTTGAAGCAGGATATTGAATTACTATTCTTAATGATTTATTATAAATTATGTAAAACGTTTAGAAATTTGGTTCGACCTACTTTGCATAGTTTACCTTACAGATTAAATTCATAATTACTTATGCCAAACTCAAATAGAGTTTGAAAAATCATAGCAGTTAGGTTAAATGCATATTTCGACACAAGAATAGTTATTTTCCGCAAATTTTAAATGTTTTTAAAATTATGGATATAGTATTATATATGATTCACCAATTGATTTAAGTATCACCGTCAATATAAGGACCACAGTACAAACGATCCTCATTTTTTTCAACTAGAGGGAAAACTGATTTTATTAATCAAGTTTAAGAATTAAGTAATTTTTTATTTGATCGATATACTAGCATTATTATTCGCGCACTTCGAAAAAATTTAACAACGGTTCATCAATTTTTCAAAATTTTGAAACATTTTTATTCTTTTCAAAAATTTTTCACTTCTGACTCTCTCGAGACTTTTCAAAATTTCAAAAAGACTCTCAATTGTATTTCAGTCTTCAAAAATCTACATGGTGTTTTAAGTTTTTTGAAATCTTTTCAAATTTTAAATGATTTAAAATTCTTAATAAACTTCTCAATATAATTTAAAATGATTATAATTTTTCCTAAAACTTTAAAAACATTCTGTAAAATTAAAGAAAATCTTCCAGATTCTTTTTTTCTACCAATTTTAGAAATATTTTGGATTCTTTTAAAATCTTTTTAAATATAGTCCTAAATTATGAAAGGATTTGAAATTCTCCCAAAAATCTCAAGAAAAATGTTGTATTCTCTTGAAATCTCTCAAATTTCTTAAAAATCTTTTAAGTTTTTGGTTCCAAATCTTCAAAAATTTGCATTTTTCACAAATTTGTTGAAATAATTTTGAGTTTAAAATTAGGTTCGTATATCTTCAAAACTTCGCAATTTATTGTGATGTTGCAAAATTTTCTTTAATATTCTCTTCTTCTAAATATCTTCAGAAATAATTTTAAATTTTTCTAAAATTTTGTAATCTTGCAAAATTGAGAAAGTTTGCTTTAAAATCTTCGTCACTCTTTTTTTAATTTGAGGAGACCATTTGAAATTATTTTAAATCTTTTTCAATGTTTTCTTAAAATTATTTTCTCAAAATAAAAAATTCATTTGAATTTTTCCTAAGATTTTAAGGCATAATTGAGTGTCTTGATCGAGAAACTCGCCCAGCGCTTGAGATCGGGTGGAAGTATTGTCCAAACGTCTGGGTGGACAAAAATTTGAAAGTCAAAAAATTAATTTTTGAAAAACACGGGCTTGTAGATAATGACGAGACGGAATTTTATTCTATTTTCTATTTTTTGATCGGGTGATTATTTTCAATAATAAGCATGATAAACTAAAATAAATATGCCCCCAAATTCAATTAGTTTTCAAGAAATAAATCGTCGTAAGTTGGGCAAATATTACTAAAACTATTTCAAACTTTACATACGAACGAAATATATTCTATCGATGCTTACAAAATAAATAAAAAGTTGAAAATCGCCTATTGTTCATTAATATTTAATTGCAAATTGAGACGGATGGGTAACCCCGTTTTTTCAGTTTCGCCGACAAAAAGTATCAAGGGAACTTTAGAGTTAATAGAACTTCCAGTAAGACATTTGTTTCTTACTATTGAAGGAAGATTTGTCGAAATGTTCAGATCGATTAATTGAAAATTGGCGGAAATATGCATTTTACAATAAAGCATGAGGCGCCGCCAACGATAGGTCCGTGAGTATACTGAGCACCATCAAGCAGCGGGCTAGCCATTTGGCTTTACAGAACTCAATATTTTCAATGATTTTACAATGGTTATCTGCTTTAACGACCCCCTCCATCTCCACAAAAAATATAAAAATGACAAACTATGCTTTATACGGTTGCTTAGTTAAATAATTATATTATTATTATTTCTAACACAAATATATCACATAAACTCAAGAGAAACGGTCTGTAGCCTGTAGGACGACAATAATATAATTAATAACGGTAGTTAAACTTTTACTACATATCTGTAATTTTCAAAATATTATTTTTCGGCAAATGCTTTAATCAAGGTGTCTAGCGTTTCTTTATACAAAATTCAAGGACTTTTCCAGGTTTTCCAGGACAAAAAAGTTCATTTTTCCAGGTACCTTTTTTTTACAGTGAAAAAATACTTTTCACGAAATATAGTAAAATTTGTAGGTCTAGTAGAACTAAAAAGAAGTTTCATATGCGAAATTTCTTTTACAGCCTCAAACTCTGGTTTTATGGTAAAAAATCCAAAAATTCCAATCCAATCATTTTTTTCTGTTGATATAATCAAACTGAGTTCAATTCCGCGTGTAATGAACTTTTTAAATTAGAATTGGTTGAAACTGAATGAGTATTCGAATTTCAAGCAAATTTACATTGAATTTTCAATGAAATAGATAAATTTTCAACGTAAGAAATGAATTATACACCAAAATCATTAATTTTCTACCAAAAAATACGAATTTCCAACCAACTAGGTAAGGTTTTGAATAAAAAATTTGTTTAACCAAAAATGAAATAGTTAAATCTCCAGTTTCAAAAATTAATTTTACAACAACAAAAAAAGGAATTTTCATCAAAGTAATATAATTTTCAACCAAAGTGATGAATTTTAAACTAAAATAGTGAATCTTCTGGAATAGTTGAATTTTCAACCACAGAAGAGATGAATTTTTAAATAAAATTGTGGAACATTAAACTGTATTGCTTGAATTATTAGTTAAAATAAATTAATTTGTAACAAACAAACAAATGAATTTTCAACAAAGTACATAAATTTTTGGTTGAAAAGTTTCATTAAAAAAAATCGAATCTTCAAACAAAAAAATGAATTTTTAACAAAGGAGTTTAATTTTCAATCAATTAATTGAATTTTCAACCTAAATCGTTAATTTTCTACCAAAAAAGACGAATTTTCGACAAAATACATGAATTTTTAACCATATACTTGAATTTCCAAATAAAAAAGATAAATTTTCGTCCAAATAGTTGAATTTCAAAATAAAAAAGATAAATTTTCAAACAGAAATGGAAAAGTAAACTTTCTAGTTCAAAAAATTGATTTAATTCGTTTATTTTTAACAAAATATTGAATTATATCATACCACAATGTTGAATTTCCTGCCCAAATAGACAAATGTTCAACAAAATAGTACGTTGAATTTCCTACCTGCAAAAATGAATTTTCAACCAAATATTCGAATTTTGAAACAAAAAAATCAAACATTAACCAAATTTTCTTCTCCTGAGTAAGTAATTAAACATATTCGACATATATATATATATATATATATATATATATATGTGCGCAATATATAAATGCATTTCAATACATGCAATATGTCCATACATCTATTTGGAAATACATGGGGGTCTGGCCAGACCACAAGTGTTAAACCAAAGGTTATCGGAACATGCGCCAAATGGAGGGTTAATCTAGAATTCACATGTTGTTTATTTAAATAACACGATCGTTACGCAACACTGCTCCGACCCAGGTCGCTGATCAATCTCTCCAGAAATCACCCCAGGCGAAGAGTTTCACAGTCACCATGTAAAGCTCTCTGCACGGGCCTATTAGTATCCAAGGTCTTTCGTTTGAGGCGTCTCACAGTGGGACGAAAATTGGTTGTCGGGTTCAAAAATCCGTCTACAACGCATTTCGCAAACAAATGAGACGAACCAAAGTGCAAATACTCGGAAAGGGTTCTACTTTAGCGCATCACTGCCACAAAGTTGCAAAATTGCGTTTCTAACCTCCAAATTTTAGAACAAAATTTCGAAAAAATTCTCCATCAAAACTTGTTGTACAACGAAGTCAATAACTGAAAAATCTTCATGTAATACTTCTAGCCTATATCCCTATAGTTCGATTAACATAACCTAACTAAGATGTTCTAGTGAAGTGGGGGTTTCACTAGCTCGGGAATTCGATGGGAATTATTTAAGATATTTAGGAAATGTAAAATATAAATCATTCGATTTACTTTTGAATATCCTTAATTATTTTATTTTATTCAACTCTCTAAACATATTTAAATGATATGAGATTTTTTTTTAGTCTTGAACTTGAACTTTTTTATTACATATCAAATTGTGGGAACCATCTATGCAGTATTATGTGTTTTACCCACACTGAACAACTTTTAAACAATAGTTTAGATATAAATTACCTATTTATAAGTCATAATCAAGAATATAAGTAAGCCCATTAGGCATTTGGACGAGTTGCCATAAATTATTATTGGATATTTTATCCAAATCTAAGACTTCGATTTCGATTGAATCAAGAATAGCATACGATTGCAAGTGATCATCATAGTGTGAAATTTCTAGTACGCTGACAATAATTGTGTAATCTGCGGCTACATTTCCTTTAGTCTCTGTTTTATAACACATTTTCTCAATTAATCCTAAGGTTGGGAATTGTTCATTGCGAATTACTAAGATTGACCCTTTGGTATATTTGACGCCATTAATAAGCACGTAGTCTATAATAGATAAATTTGCAAAGGCTTCAAATTTTCTTCATACCACGGCGTATGAATTTTAAAAGATTTATTATGCAAAAAAACATCGCTTAAATGCAATTGATTCTTTAAAGTAATAGAGCAGCAAAGATCCTTGCGATTGTAAGTTACTCTAGCGTATATTTTAGATGGACGATGTCCACAAATGACGTCCACAAATGACGAAGAGAGCCAACATTTTCCATAATTAAAGGATAATGTATCATGAAATGGTGTTTTGGCTTTTAAGTTGAGCCGTACGATTCGATGTGTAAAGTGTGATGTTCAGTATTCGTGATGCTTCTTTTCAGTGATAATATTAATATTTTTCTTGACAATTTAAACAATTCCCAGTGTTTATCCTGCTTATCTGTAATGAGATTGCCAAAAATCAAAGGAGCATTGAGAACGAAAGACATCATTTCTGAAGCAGACATTTTTAAGGTCATTGATTTTAAACTACTTTTTGTAAATAATGGTGGATCATTTCCTTCAAATTTAAGCCACTTTATACGCCAATTAAGTACATTTAAAGAGAAATACATTCTTTTAAATATGAACTCTGACAGCGCATACATTACTTCATAACGGCATGCGGCTCCTAGCAAATCATGTACAATATCAACGCTATAATTTTCGATTACAGAAAAGTCGTAAAGATCATTAAAAACATACGACCCTTTTATACCAATTATCTTTAAATCATTAGTTTTAACATCTGCTTTATAGTTGAGTTTGGTTCTTAAAAGAGAGGAATACTCGGTGCACATTCTTGAAGTTAAATCGCTGGATGCTTTGCAAAATCTGCAGAAATACTTTGCTGAGAAGTCTTTCACAAAACCTAGCATGTCATTTAAAGCAAGATTGTCTCCGAGAATTAAGACAAGTTTGAAGTACACCCGGATTTTTTTGCCATTTACACATATTTCTATGCCTTCAGAGTTTAGTTTATTGAGATCGGAAATGAGTTTCCATAAATCGTCTTTTTATCGACATCCGCGGTATCATCAGAATGATACAGCTAGGCTAAAAAATGTTATCCAACTTAGATCTGAATTCAGGAGGTATACATGCGAAAAGAATATAAATTCCGTTTAAATTGTAAACACCGGCGTGATAATCTAAAGGATTGCCCGTTTCATATCCATCTTCATACGCAAATAATGGAAATATAATTTTATCGGGACAGTCTTTCACTTTAGACTTCCACAAATCAGTTTGAACTACATTATATATTCTATTTTCTTGTTGGGTCAAGTGCAAATAATAATCTCTTATTGTGTCAAAAATAGAAGGCAATTCCAGAAATACTTTTAATACAGAATCTAATGGTATAATTTGACCACACTTCTCTTTGTTATGTAATTCTGCATCTTTATCTTTATCATCTTCTGTATCAGAAAATATTTTTTTGTTGGTTTAATTAGACAACCTACGTTTTCAAATACCATGAATCTTTTATACTCTGTATTTATGTCATTTAAAACTTTCCGCACTTTCCAGTGTAATGGTGCGTAAATTGTTTCACTTGGCAAAAATTATTTCTTCTTGTGGATTTTGCTGCTCTTCAGGTTGCACTTCATTAGCAATAGTTTGCTTTTTTGAAAATCTCTCAATTCTAGTGTATGTGTTATACAGCTTTCCCCGGGCATTTTTCGACATTGGTGCTTTCGCAGGAACATAATACAGATTTGGATCTTCATACTTATACACGCTACAGATTTCGAAGGCCCAAAATTCCAACGTTTTTCTATAGATTCTACAATAGAATATTAGTGATGAATTAGTTTACTGATTGGAGAGCAAGGTAGCTTGAAAAAAATGGTTAAAGTAAATTATGAATACCTTTTCAAAATATAAAGTAAGTAATCCACAATGGCCTCCGATATTTTGCTACGATCGTGTTCATCGATTTTTACTTTCTCAAGAAGATCATGGCCTCTACCATTTGCCCCTCAAAGTTTTCCTAATTTCTGAAAATAAAATTTGTTGCTTTAGTGTTTATAAATTATTTATTCAATACTTTGCACTTTTGTTTGAGCAAAATTTTACCTGCCCTCCTTCTAAAAAAGCCCTTTCTTTAGTTTTGTTTTCAGTGCGACAGGCAGTTTCACGCGCTTCTGAACGATCTGATTCCGTTCTATTCAGGACGTCAGCATTAGCTTTTGTCTACAGAGAAGTATAATTTCAGAATTAGGTTTTTTATATGACATTTTTCATTAAAACCAAGTGAATATACAATGATGTACGAAGTTTAAATTATTTTATGGTACTTTACCTCGTGGAAATGTTTCTCATAATTAAACTCCGCATCATAATTTAAATCGATATTGACCATCTCTTGACCATTCCCCTTTTCTCCCTCCATTATTACTTTGTAATTAGGATCAACGGAATACTTGGATTCAACCTCCACATCAAATAAAGCTTCAGCAGCTAATGAAACCTGATGAAAAAACTTCTTTTATATTGAAGATTTCAAATTTTTGCACTACGGCCTTCACAGTTTCTATTAAATCTTGATATACCTTATTTTCGAAAACTTCTTATATAAATTGAGCTAACTTTTTCCACTTCACTTTAATCAAAACTATATGTAAATAATTTGTAAAATTCATCAATTTAAACAGTATGTAAGGGTGATCTCCAAAAAGTTGACCATTTTAGACAATGAGTTTTTCGGAAACAAAAAAACAGTCCAAACCAGTTGGAATATGTTTTTTAAATTAAGGATCTTGACCTCAACGTTTTAAAAAATACTCTCATTTTATAGGCCGTTTTAATGGAGGAAAAAAATTCTCGGTCATTTCTCGGTTCACAAAAATTTGTCATCTTCATTAAAATTCAGATTCGAAGTGAACTCTTGAAGTTAACTATTTTTCGTTTGAATTTATGAAAACTGAACTTCAAATTAAAACAACTGAAGTGGAACTTAATTTTGTGCTCAAAATTGTTAAAAATCTACATTTTGTTATACATCCTTTCAGATCTTTTTAAGTTTTTAATTATTTTAAAACTTTTGAATATCTCTTACAGTGACTCAAAATTTTTCTAAAGCAACAATTGCTCAATGGTTATCCATTTATCAAAATTTCTTTTAAAATCTTTTTAAATATTCTGTTAAAATTATTTTTCTTAATAAAAAGTCATTTTAAATTTTCCCCACGAGACTTGAGAAAAATTAATTCTTCGGTGGATGCGAACTAATTACTCTGAAGTTAAACATCCAACGATTCAAATGTTTAGTCGTCTTAAGATTTCATAGAAATGGCAACATTGTACACATAATTTTGTTCTTGAGAATACATAGAATTATGTTTAGAAAAAAAATCTCTATCCAAAAGTCTACCAAACGGATGATTTTCAATTTTTGGTTTTCTTCTTACCAATTTTTCACTTTCCCGGTCTGGTAACTATACTGCTTTTCGAAATTTCCATGTACTAACTTAGACTTTTAATTCTTTTGGAAAAGTTACTGTTTTATGCCAAATCTGTAGTTCTTTCATTCATACATTTTCTTTACATTCATAAACATTTTTATATCAAATTACTTTTTTATCCCTAAGATTGTTACTTCTACTGTGGAAATTACTCGTTACATCCTGCTAAATCCTATTAAATATTGAAAAAATTTTGAAATCGTTTCGAATACTTTGAAATTTAGTAATATTTTTGAAAAATGTTTGTAATCTTACAATTCTTTCAAGCCCCTTTAAATATTCAAGATTTCGAAAAATCTGATGTATTATGTATTGGTGTCGAACCGTTTATGAACTTTTTAAGTATGTTTGATTTTTTTATCGTAATATTTGCTGGAAGAATCTGATTTTGGAGGGCCACCTATTGCCCTTTTCCTGCTAGCAGTAGAGCTTAAAGAAGATGATGAGATTCGTCCACCAAACTGATAAACATCCTCACTCTTCTCTGCCACAATCTTCGCGGCTAAGGATACATCTCAATACTGTCCAAATACAAATTTCTGGATGTAAATATTCTTGATTTAACGTCTGGGAAATAATAATTTGGAATTTTTAAGGAAATGCATGAATAGTCGGGTTCCTTTCATCGTTGAGGACTTCTCAAGACTATCAAGCTTTTGTCGATAATCTCGAAGCTTCTTGCGTATTACTCTTTTTTCATGAGTCAAGTCATTCGTGACAGATACCTCCAAAGAGCGCAGATTTTTAGCCATTTTGAATATTTCATCTTTGAATCTTAAGTTCTTAAAAGTAACTAGATCTGGTCTTGCTCTTTCTTTTCTCGACATTCTAATAACCTTTTCAAAACAATCAATAGAAATAATAATTTGAGCTTCCTTAAAAATTTTGTAAACCGCGTCAAAAACATTCTCGTTGTTAGGCGAATCATTCTTCACGCTGTGGAGAAAAATGTTTCTACATCTTTCTTTTATATCTGAAAATTCTAGCTTGTTCTCAAGGAAATAAATTTTTTCTTCGAATTTTTCGTTTTTCTCTTCCGAAAGATGGCATCTGGTTTTGTAGATTTTTAGTTCTTCCAAGATCTTTCCATCTATGCTCTTTAACACTTTAATATCTCTAATAATTTGTTGAACAGTTGCTCCTGTCAATTTTACATTCTCTTAAACTGACAGTCAGAGAGATTTTAGCTGTTCGTTGGTCGTAATAACTACCTAGCAGTTTCAAATTAATCGCAGGTAAGTACTTCTAGGAATTGGATCCGGGTCACCTGACTAAAATAATGATAAATGATACCATTTTTGATTAATTTTGCAATCTATGAATAAGCAGTCCCAGTTCAAGGTACAAAAATTAAAAAAAAATACATTTGATATGATAAAGTTTAACATAATATAGAAAATATCGAAATTGGACAAACTTAAATCAAGCGCGAAACAAGTGATGAGAATGTATTCGGTAAAGTCGTGAAGAAGCTTTAATAAAAGCAGGGTGGCCTTTTTATCATGTTCCAGGTTTTCTCGAGTTAAAAAAAGGTTTGACAGTCATTGAAGCTGAATAATTCGAGATCAACAGCTTTTCATATGAAGCAATAAAAACTGAACTGCAAAATGGAATAATAAAAATGAAACTATTTTGAATTTCAAACTTAACAAAAAAACAATTTCACAATCTTCTCGTAAAATGAATGTTTGTTTAACTTCTGATACTAGAATTAAAATTCAAGTTCATGAATCATGATATTTCAAGTGATAGTTTAGATTTTTTTCCATCTAAAACTTTGTAAAATTAAACGCTAAAAAGAAAGTCACTGTCTTTTCTTGGGTTTTTTTTCCGTCTCCGAAAATTCTCGATCTTTTCGGTCCATCGGGGAGCGTGACCTCTGAGAAACGAGCGAAGACAATGCCTCCGTGCAGCAGGCAAATTAAAAAAAATTGAATTAACGGTATAAAGAATTTCGATTTACACACGTACTAATATAAAACACTTTCTGATTGGTTTATGGTTGCCCAATGGAGTTGCCGAGATTTCTTCTCGGGTCAACTTTTCAACAGCGCCGCTCTCCATGTTTATTTTCGCCCGGACTGTCCCAAAAACTGCAGTTGTATATATTGCACGAAAAATCATTTCTCTGTTTATTCTTCCCAATATAGCAAAGACATCGCCATCAGATGTTGATAGTACAATTTGCTCTTCGGTCGGCATAGGCTTAAGGACCTTATTTTGTATTCTGACTTGAATTGGTTTATCGTGAGGAAATGCGTACCTTTGAAGTTCGAATATCCGGTCAAGCTAATTGTTGTGAATAAGTCGAAGAGATCTTAGATCCTCAGGTGTAAATCCGTGTGTGAATGTATCCGAGAGAGAAAACGGTATACTGGCAGGAGGAGACCTCGTTCTGATACGAGCAGAAGTCTCGGCAGGTGGTGAAGACCTATCGGATGAAGGTCTCTGAAGAGTTCTATCTAGAGAATTTCTGTCAGGAGAATGAGAAGGTGTGCAACGTGGTACACCAGGAATAGGGGCACTATTAGGGAAACAGTCGAACTGCAAACTCAGTTCTGTAACGAGAAACAGTAGATTTAATTTTTATAAAATTATACAATTGTATGTTGGTATATCATGAGTTGTCAGTGCGGTTGTAATTTTTAATTAAGTCAACATTTTTGTCAACTGCTTGCGACGTTTCATCTGATGTTTTATGTCATACAAAAACGTAATGTTATGTCATCTTTGATATTTTCTGGGCTATACATATTTCAATGAATTTTCAGACTTTATTTGAATGATATTATCCCTAGGGATTGACAGAAAGTATGCATAATAATAAACCCTGCATACGACTGTTTGATTAAAATTTGTTCAAAATTATTCCATTCTAATTTGTTACACTTATTGCTTGAATACCTGAAGGTCAACAACATTCGAAATCGAATAATTTCAACTTTGCTTCGTGAAAAATACACAAATTCATATGTTATCCAATCGTACTGTTTCGCATATTTGTTTAATTCATGTTTTTGCTAACAGAGTGTATAGCGACTCGAGAAAACAGGAAAGCGAGAATTTTGAACACCTTTGAAAAATATTGGAATGATTCTTCTTCGAATTTTAATTTAAATAATTAAAGTTTTGTAGAAAATCTGGCATTAGAAATTTAGTTCAAAAGTTTCCATTCATAATTTCATAAAATGATAACAAAATATTGCCAGAAATGGGAAAGGGGATCGTCGAACTCACTCTAACACGGAGAAGGGAAAAACATCATACAGGAATCCGCAATATCTTCATTATGCCGCTTGGACCAATGATGAAAAACATAATCTCTCGCACTATTTAATTATATTCTGATTCACCTTTCTTGCGTTTACTTATTAATACTGGAAAAGGTTACAGTTTTCAAATATTTTCATAGAAACCCAATCAATATCTTCTACGATCAAATTATCTTTCAAAATATTATTTCTGAATTATATTCTAATATTATCACATTAATATAATATGTCCATACAAAAATCTACTGAAATATCTCAATGTTATTAATGAATTATCCACATGTCCTCTGTGAACATTATTTTGTATTTTACATGTGACGTGTACAATTAAAAAGGTGCTATCTGTACACGTCTAAATTTTGTCGTGCACAGTTGATCTCGAGCAAAGTTGCTTCGTGCAGATTGAATCGTAAAAATTCTCATTTTTGTGAAGCTTTAATGAAAATTCATTTAAAATCATTGATATACGATATTATTATATTGACAAAATAAATCAGGGATAACCGTCAAGGATAAGACCAGAGTACAAAAAATCCTCATATTTCCTAATTTGAGAAAAAACTGATTAACATCTTAATAAAGGATTTGATCAACAATATAACTAATGACTATCCTACTGCTTTGTCAGCTTATGTACTGTATAATAAAAACGTTATCTCTTAGATCTCATACATCAAGCATGTCCTTCTGATAAATTTACATTTGATAGGAGTCAATCGCAAGGGGGAAAAATGTAGTAAAATCTAAAAATGACAGGTATTTCTACGCATGTCTTTTGGTTTACAAGATGCCTATAAAATATTATGTATTCGAAACTTTTCGTGGCAAAATTAAGATATTTGTAATCGTATGAATTCTCAGATTTTTATAAATAATATTAACATTTTACTTCCATTGGTTTAATTAAAACTGATGTCGTCATTTGTTAATTCTCACTCAGAAAAAATTTGTCTTGAAACAAAATATGACAAAAAGGATAATACAAGGGTATAAAGATGTCTCATATTTTATAATTAGAGGAGAAACAGATTGAAATATTATATAATTTACATTTAAGTAGAGTCAGTTTCAAGGAAAAAAATGTTATTAATAAATTCAGAAAAACTGATATCAAAATTTTTATATGCAATGTATGAATTCTACAGAATGTCGTACGGCTTCCCTGTCTCCACAAAAGCCTTATCTTCTTGTGTGCTTTTTCGCTCCGCTGTACAAGGTCAGGCGAGTGCGGGGATATAACTCAGTTATTAATTTCAGAAAGACAATATTCACTGACAGTTTGTAAAACGCCAATCACACCATTTTTCAGTTTAAAAGGAAGATAAGATATAAATAAATGTAAATTCAACAATTAATTTCTGTATGATGTAGAAGGCTAATTTTAAACGTAAAAGTAGGGATATGCGATTCTGGATCGATTCTTCAAAGATCAACCTTTTTCACTCAAAAGATTAATCTTTTACACCGATTCTTTGCAAGTAGATTTTTCATTGGATCGATTCTTCACCACCAGAATCGAAGAAGCGATTCTTTCATTTTTATTCATCTGTCCGTCCTATAGTTTTGTGACCACGGCGTACATTTATCATCTTTATTGCTGCTAGAAAGGGAGGTCCGGAACTTTTTATGGCATCAAAGATGCATACGTAGGGAGCCGTCTGATTGGTTGACTTCTTTTTACTTGCACGTGGCGAGACCATAGTTTGTTCGACCATGACAGACTAATATATTTGAGTATATTTTAGTATATTTTAGTAGACAGAAGCACAGATATTATCTTTGACGGAAGAAAGAATAAGGTAAATAAAATTATATTTATATATTAGTTCTTCGAACATCAGATTTTGGTTTGAATTGTAATGTGGTAATTTTTACACTCCAACATCCAATTCTATCTCATTCGTTTAACACCTCCTCTGATTGCCTCTACTTTATATTCCAACAGCATCCAACATCATGTATTTATATTTTGCCTGCTTCTTACTTGGTTCGAATTCATGTTTTTGAAGGACCCGGCCCTGGGTGTTTCATGAAATGCGATTAACAAGAAGGTCTATTTTATAATTATCATATATAATTCTGAAAATGTTCGACATGTGTTTCGATATAACTGCTACACAGACAATGGACTTTGCAGATGCTAATACATTGTGTTCTGAGGTCAGCTAAAATAAGTCCGATTTTGTTGAAAATTCCGAATTCGCCTCCTATGTTAACTGCGGATGAACTACACCTAGCGAAGGAAATGGTTGAGATATTGCGTCCTCTCGAAGCCATAACAAAAGAAATCTACAGGGAACTGTATGTTACGAGTAGCAAAGTTATACCTATCATCAGTTGTTTGAAGAAACAAATGGAATCACTTCGGAAAAAAACACAAACAGAAACTTCGCTAACTTTGATAGATCGATTGCACTCTAACACTGGGAAGAGATTTGGAAAGATAGACAGCAATCTCATTCTGGCGGTTTCAACAATTCTGGATCCTCGATTCAAGCGACTACACTTTTGATCGACACAATTAATCGGTTGTTCACAAGCGAATAATCACATGGCTAAGTGCATGAAAGAACGTGACCATTTGAATGAGTCTATGGACTCGAAAGTTGAAGGTATTATTGGAGATGAACAGTCTAGTACAAATGACGCCAATCATTTTTGGGCACACCATTAAAACCTGCTGAGAGTTCAAAGTACAGTTTTTGAAAAAAGAAGTCAAGATGAAATCCCAACTAATTTATAACATTACTTAAGTCAAGCGTTAGCAAAACTCCAAGAGAACCCAATAAACTATTGTTCTAATCAATACTTTGAAGTCTCGATAATTTTCCTTCTTTTTTCTATCTCCTTAATCGGATATTGTAATCGTTCGGAACCGAGGATTCGATCGCGAATTTAGATTATTTCTCAAAGTTCTGGAGGACGATGTCAGGCCTCGATTGTGCAATGGAGAATGCACTTTGAAACTTGCAGTTCATGTTAACTTGGCACTCCTCGTTCTGTACAATTGACTGTATCTATCTTGGAGCCTTCGGCAGTACATACTGAAACGAAACCCTCTATGTCCGAATTAAGTGCAAATTGTTTTAGGAATACCAAGTGTTAGCTCCTTAGACAAGACCTGATCTTCTACATTTCTGTAAAAATTTTCGTCAATTTTCTTGTGACAAAACTGTTCGAGGACACGACGTCAAGTCAGTACACCAAGTGCATAAAATAGATCCTCTTCGAGAAATTTTGGTTTTACGAGTAGTTCAGGCTTTTTACAGTCGCTTCCATTAGTACGCGACATGCAGCCATGACACGATATATAGAATCCTAGTGTACAATACATACCTGAAAGTCAGTATTTGAGAACTGACTTCTAACTTTTAAAGTACACTCTTGACGGATGCGTTCACGACATCGGTGTATCGAGGATCTATTTATTACCAGGTCATTGCAATTATGGCCTAACGCTTCAGCAGTTGAAATCAAAATATGCACTGCATCCCTATCGCTCACTTTGCATTTGTCGAATGATGCTTCAAGTTTCTCAGTAAAAATAACTTCTCTTGCTCTCCTCTTCATTTGAGAAGGTCCTCGTACAGATTCGTCAGCAAGTGGTGCATTTGTTGATTTTTCACTCCTACTTCTGCCACTGTTGCCGTTGATACTGGATTCGGACATCAGCTCCACAAGATGCGCTTGAAATTAGATTCTTCATTACATGATATGTAAAACATTCCTACAAGATGTGCCTGAAGTTTTTAAAATTCATATGATTCAGCGACTTGAAATCTATAAGAAATCCTTTCCTCTGGTCTTGGTAGATTAATGAGAACCAAGACAATGGTGCGTTCCGCTCGAGATTCTTCTACTTCTTTTCGTTCTTGATATCAATTTTCTCTCTCTTTCAGTTAATACTCAATACTGGTCATATATCCAGGCCACCCTTTTTGTCTCTGAAAAAGCAAAAACTGTTTGTCTTCTTCTATTTTTATAATTTCCAACGCATTGGCATTTGTCATAAAAGAGGTCGTTTAGAGTGTCAGTGAATGCATCCTTTTTTTTCTTTTCCGCCTCGCTCTCCCTTGTTGAATTTCTTGGTAGGTTTCTTGATTTATCATACAAATTTTGCAGTTTTGATACGCAGTGATAAATTTCTTTAGTTGGAATTCGTGTCTGCCGCCAAAAAATAAGCACTTCCTGTATTGTTGTTAAAATAGGGGGTTGAGACCTAGAGAAATGAAAAAAAAAAAAACACCAAGAGTAAATAAGGACCACCCTACTGTGCACCCTGAGTTGGCAAGGTGGAGCGTCATTATGTAACGTACAGATCTAACGGCAAAATTCGTGATCAAAGATATGACTTATATGTTGCCTCAAAAATCAGAAACTAATAATCCGTCTAAATATCGACCAAGAGCCTGTTTTTAAGAATTTATATGTGCCTGCAGGTCCAATTAAATATAATATATATTCTTACTGCGACGAGAATAAAATCCCTAAAGAAGTAGAAAAAGCATGTTTGTAAATACTTGCATATGGGCCAGACAGGCAGTCATCATAGGAGTGAGTTTGATAAATAGTCGTAGTTGCAGAAGTAGCAGTAGCACTGGCAAGGTCTCTTGCTGTGAGTGCAGTTGTATTCATAATCGGAAAGCCTTTTCTATTCTGTGAAGAAGAAAATAATATTTTGAACATTATAGCCTAACTTTTTGCTCACTGATAGTTAGTTAGTTAGTTTTAGGACGGGCGAGGAGCCCATGAAAAGCTCCTCTGGCACTCAAGCTATATAGCCTATTGTGCCACACCCTTACTTATTCCCTCTCAGCAGCCGACATGAGACCTCCTGACGAAGCCTAGTATTCCGGCTACTCATCGTGTTGTAATTTCCTCTGGATCCATGAAATGGGCCCCGAAGGTCTGTTGCCTGATTCCAGCCAATGCCGGGCACTGGCATAGTACATGCAGGGATGTTTCATCATCCCTGCCGCATCAAAATAAGTCTAATTTTAATTTACTTGAAAATAAATATCTCAATTTTTTGTTTTGTTTTTAAATTAATTGTAGAACATAAAACAAATAAAAATTATCGACCCTAATGCCAATAAAAAGTCTTCTTCACACTTAGAATATTATATTTTCATTGCTCGTTTTCTACTTGAAAAATTGGACGTACAAAAGTCCGTATGACGTACAAAAGTATGTATGATATATAAAAGGACGTCCTAAATTGGGATACAAAATGTCGTACTTTGGTAAAACCTTTGGTATTTTTGAAGATTCCGATAAATTTTTAATGGATTTCAATAATTTGAATAGGTTTTTAAGATTTAGGGTATTTTTAAATTTTCTAAGGTATTTTCAAGAGCTTTTAATTAAAAATATTTTAGGGACTTTTAAAAGATTCCAAGGAATTTTTTATTAATTGAATTAATTTGAAGGGATTTTAAAGCCTTTGGAATATTTTAGCATATATAATCATTTTACACAACCTATACGGATTTAAGATATTTAAAAATATTTCATATGATTTTATAATATTTCTGAGGATTACAATGGTTTTAAGGGATTTTAAAGCTCTCAATGTATTTTAATACATTTTCCAGGATTTTAGAAAATATCATCATAGAATGTCAGGGGATTTCACAATATTTTAGTTGATCACAAAGAATTTATTCACGAGAAGCGAGGTATTTTGTAGGGATTCAAAGATTTAAAGATTTTTTAAATTAGTTTTTGGAATTCACCCTGAATTCTTATTGATTTATCCTGAATCCTTTTACAGCATTTGGAATCTTTTAATTCACTTAAATTCTTCTAAAAGATTACAAGCAATTTTTAATTGATTTCAGTAATTTAATGAAATTGAAAAGGATTTGTAATATTTCGGGGTATTTTAAGAAATTCGCAAGTATTTTCACGAGCTTCAAACAATTTCAAGGGATTTCTAAGGGTTTTGATAATTTCAAGAGATTTACAAAAATTTGCATGCGATTTTAAAGAATTTCGAAAAATAAAGAAGTATTTTACAGGACATATAAGGTTTTATGATATCTTAACAGATTCTAAAGGATTTCAAATAATTTATTCATAAGAAGTGAGGGGTTTCGTCGGGTTTCAAACATTTTACGAGATTTTCAAATATTTTTTGAAATTCATTTGTAATTTGCCCTAAATTGTTAGTAATTTACCCAGAATTTTTTAAATGCTCTTGAATTCTTCCAAATGCACTCAATTTTACTCAATTAAGCATTTCATCAAATTTTTTTGAATGACCTATTAATTTTTTCTAACTCACTTCAAACTTGCTAAATTCAATCAATTTGCTCATGTTTTTGAATCGTTTTTAATTCATTCAATTGAATTTAAATTCACTTTGATTTTTTAAAGAATTTCATCGCATTCATCTCATTTCAATTAAATTCCTTGAAATTCACTCAGATTTCATTGTAATCAGTGGAATGGTTTATATTTTGAAAATTTTGTCCATTTCATTTGAATTCTTTTTAATTTAACTCAAATTCTTTTGTAGTCATTAGTCACTTCTTTGGTTGGAAATTAGTAGGGTCTCAAAAATTTTGAGAGATTGGGAATTTTCTTTAGAACTTGCCCTGAATTCTTTTGAATTCTTAGAAATTCTCTTGAATTATCTTAATTTACTTCAGTTCTTCTAAATTCACTCAATTCTCCTTAATTCAACTAATTTTTTTGAATTTTGAAAAGTTTGTATTTAACTGATTCTAAATTCGTTTAACCTCACCGTGAATTTTCCTGAATTTCATCGAATTCTTCTCGTTTATCTTAAAGTCCTCTAAATTCATTCCTTTTTTACGCAAATCAATGGCATCTTTTTTATTAAAAAATTTCTTTCCAATTCCAGTTGTTTTGAAATCTTATGAATTTATCCTGAATTTTCTTCCATTTGAGGGTGAAAATGGCTTTTGTCCATTAATTTTTTTGAAACATCATAAACAATTTTTTTCTTACGCTAACCTATTTGATTTTTTTTAAAGTGCATGGGAAAAGTTAGGACATTTTTTCCTATTTTGTTGTTAAATAAAAAATGTTTGGTTGGTCTAAATAAATTGTCTGCATCGACTCCTTATACCTGGAAGCCTTAGGGCTATTAAAAAAAATGCATTGAAAATCGGCCTGAAAGCAAAATTATGCCCACAAAAAGTGCTTCTGGCCACACTGTGCGACGAACAAAAGGACGTACCGGAATAGGTCATTTTATATCACAATTTGGAACGTCCTTTGATGCGTCCTTTTGTATGTCCTTTGGTAAGTCATTTGTACAGAACTTTCGGTACGTCCTTTTATATGTTCTTTTCTACGTCCAACTTTTTCAAGTGGGGTGCAATATTTTATAATAATCATTGATCGATACATGAAATGTATTTTCCGTTGACAAATGAAATTAAAAGTCTGAATACGATTAAGACATTCTGTGTTCGTTGTTTGTTGCAATATATAATTATAAGTCTGACTGCGATTAATATATTCTGTGTTCGTTGCTCGTTGCAATATATAATTATACATTTATATTTTTAATTTATTGTGAGTTCATAAATGAAATTAAAAGTCTAACTACGATTAAGATATTATATGTCAGTTGCTCGATGCAATACATAATTATAAATTTATATTTACAGTTTATTGCCCGTTGTAAAATAAAATTACAATTCTAACTACGATTAAGATATTCTGTGTTCGTTGCTCGATGCAATATATAATTATAAATCTATATTTTAGGTTTATTGCCTGTTTGCGAATGAAATTAAAAGTTTGACTATGACTAAGCTATTCTGTCGTTGCTTGTTGCAATATTTGATCATAAATTAATATTTTAAGTTTATTGTTTGCTGGCATTAAAAACGAAGATCGGATAAAGTTCCGAAAAAAAATAAGATAATAAGAAAAAAAATAAAGTTCCTGAAAAAGTGCATAGGCAATGAGAATTCATGCGGAACATTGGTGGGGGGTGACGGGGTGTCGAGTTAAGTGATGAAAATTTGTGAATCGAGTCGCTGAGAGACCCTTGTTTCTACTTGTGTAGTGGTTCACTGCAACGCGGTGTCTATCCAAGTTGTTGAATTTAATAGCTTTTCAAGTGGTTCAAGTGGCAAGTAGTTTATTTATAATCAAGTTATTAATTATAAGTTCCGAAACTACAAGATTTGAAGTTTTTAGTGAATGAAGTTAAAAAGAAGGTATGTACCATAGCGCACATAGACATACGCATGCATATCCATATTATTTACATGTAGAAAACGCTTAAATGCTTGGAAATAATAAAAAAAAATAAGGAAAAGGGGTAAAGGAACCCTAAATTAAAACAATTTGAGTGTTTGAATCTCGCATGCAAACAAAAAGGTTATGTGAATCATGATAAATTCAATTCAATATAATATATCAATTTTATTTTTTGTAACATAATTAGACGAAGACGATTTCGTATTATAAAATAAATAAAAAA
The DNA here is from genome assembly GCA_011634705.1 of Andricus grossulariae. NCBI lineage: Eukaryota > Metazoa > Arthropoda > Insecta > Hymenoptera > Cynipidae > Andricus > Andricus grossulariae. The sequence continues at coordinate 249,794,940 of JAABKJ010007545.1, read as the reverse complement.
TTAATTTTGATAAGGATTACACAATCGTCACAACACTAAATGTACTATAATCATTTATATGTAAAATTATATCAATAATTGGAAATTAAAAATCAAAACTAATCATTGAAATGTAAAATTATATTTTATAAACTAATTGGTCACCACCATCCCTCCCCCTTTAAAAAGAAAAACTGAAACACAAGGGCCGGTAGATTTACTTATTGTTTTGAAAAATTAATTCAAAGAAAAATGTACATGGTTGATTTAATAATTATAAGTATATAAATTTTGTAATCAGTTTCCTTGCACAACAACAAAAATATTTGTATATTAGATTTTTTATTTACATCGTATAAAGTAAGAACAACATTTCTTTCATTGCATAAAACACGAATAAATGTATATATTTTTATCATTTATATTTCGTGCACGGAATAATTAAAAATAATTCCTAAATTCAATATTTGTTTCCAACAACCTCTATTTTTGGAAAACATTAACAAACAGGACATTTCCAACTGTTCTACTAAAAGAAAAGTCAGTAATCGTCACAAATGGTCGAAAGTTCTGATGATTTCTGAACATCCTGACCGTTCCTGACGAGTCCGTCTATTTCTGAAGATATGCCAATTCACATCCTATCAGGTAGCTCATTGGTTAGGACCGCAGGTAGGCCAACTGAAAAGGATTAAAAATTGAAAATATTTTTTTTTTCTATTTTGCATATACAGATTCAAAAGTTATAAATTCTGAATCTACGGGTTTCGACGACTTCAGATACCTAAAAATTTTCCTAAAAAATTTTAAATTACGATAACTATAATGTATCTTGTAAAGGGAAAGAGATACGTCAAAACGTACAAAATTTTCAGATTCACCTTCAGAGTCATTTGGTATATAAATAATAATAATAAAATATAAGTAAAAAGAGAATATGCGTGAATGAATATAAATAAATAAATAATATGAATAAAAAAAATAATATAAATAAATAACCTGGGAAATATAAAAGGGATTAGGTTTTTTGGCATTCTCCTGTTGGACCACTAATAAAAGGATCATCCCTCGAATCCAAGCTCTGACGATTTCTGAACATTTTCTCATGAGTTCTGACTTTTTCTGACAATTTCTGTCGAAAAACGTAACAAAACTGGTCAGAAATGATCAGAAGTCCTGACCATATATATCTTTATAATTTAAAAGAAACAAAAAATTTAAGATCTTTTACCTTGTGCAATTTTGATTTCAGATGTCACGGAGTCCCGAAGGATGATATTCAGTCAATCTCCATGTCGATTAAGAACACTATTACTTAGGGTAGTACACAGAAGCAAGGTAAAATTTCTAATTGCATATTTTAATCTATCTTCTTATTAATAATTTGTACATATATTTATTACTCTTTTTATATACTTCTTATTCCTTTTTTTTTCAATTTACCACTGCGAAAAAAGTTAACTTTCCTGCTGCCTTCTTATCTTGTTTAAATTAGTATATTTCATCAATAATAGCTCAATTACTAATTTCCTTTCAATTGATTATTTTGTATTAGTTCATTTAAATGTATTTGATCTCCTTTTTCATTTATTTATTCAGGAATTTAATAAATAAAATTATTTTTTTGAGATGAAATAGCTAATTAAATATTATTGGCATCTGCATCTTCATCAAGAGGGTCAATGCATGGGTACGCATATAATTTCAATTCATCGACGTGAAATATTTTTGTATTGTTTGGCCCAAGTCGAATTAAGGCATTTCTTTTCCCCATATGTTTTTTTCTAAAAGAAAAAGCCCTTTGAATTGAGGATCAAATTTTTTGTCTCTTCTTGTATCATTTTTTAGAAATATTTGTAATCCTTCTTTAAAATATTTCAGATTTAAGTTGCGATCGTTGTAAGCTCATTAATAATATTATAACAATATTAATGAATGAATATTGTCTGATTTTAGAAAACATTTCCTCAAATAATGTAGGTATGGTTTAGCAGGTGTTGCTTCTACGAAACTAGACGGAAAATTAGCTTCACGATCAAATCCACGTGCAAATCCTGTGCTTTCATGGACGGCAGTATTACAAGAAAAAACTGCAAAACGAAGCCATTCATCCCAGTCTTGAGCAGTTCCGAAATTTCGAAGACACTCGATGAGAGTATGGTGACTTCGTTCAAGAGATCTCCGACAATATGAATGTAAACTTAAACATAGCGGGGTACAAAACTATATCAAGGTCGGGAGGGTACGAGAGAAAACATGTCGAGAATAAGGTTGCAAAAGGGAGCATTTTAAAAGATTATAGTGGATAGCGACAATAACAAGAACATAATCAATAGAAAATTAATAAACTCTTCACAGATAAATGCTACCGAATTAAAAGAGACAAAAAAGGGATCGATAATTTACATGATATATTACTTAAATACAAGCATTTTTCTCACTCAGAATAAAAGGGGACTTTCTGAATTAATTGGGTCGGGAAGCGTTATTCGTATATTTACAAAGAGGTCAAGGTACATAAACAAAATCATGAAATCATTATACAGGGGAGCGGAGAATTACGTCAGGTCAAGAAAGGTCGGAAGAAAGTTGGTCAAAATATACATCAGAAAAAGGGGAGTCACAACTTTAAAGGTCATACTATTAATTTTATACAATTGACATTGTTAATAAATATGAAAGCAAAGTCAAAAATTTATAACATGGTGGCATATCTAATCAATTCAGGGTCGGGAGGAAGTTATAAAGAAACAGCTCAAGAGATTTGGTCACGGAAAAAGTAACATTTCAGAAAGTCTCAAAAATTAGATTTTAGGTCAAGGGGAATTGGTCTAAATACAACAGATCATTTACAACAGGCCATGAGGTTACAGCGAGCCAGACGTTGGCACTCCAAAATAAGAGAATTAGATGCGACACATTTGAAGAATAGATAAGAAAATGACAAAGGTGGTTCAGCCAAGGAGATAAACACGAAAATATAACACAATAACTTGACTGAGCCCCTAGGAAAATAAAGATCCTACCTTACGATTATTTGAGCCGCTCCGCTTCTCTACTACTCGACGCTTCGTTACGAAAGTGTTTTCAGGTTCGCAGCTACAAAGACACTGTACGTGTTAACAGTCCTCGTACGCACGGGGATTGACGGACGTCGGAGTAGAGGCCAACAGAGAGAGAAAGGCGCGCGAAACTTAGTTATAGGGATTCCTACGGTAAAGAGAGAAATCGACGATAGCCGCTCCACACCGGTCTGCCCTGCTGCCGTATCTTCTTTGCACGTGTTTCCTTCCTTCCCACTGATTGGCTATTTCCTTAGGCACGAACTCTTCGAGGTACGAATCCGGCCTCTAAGGGACGGTTGAACTCCTAGGCCTCGCTGAAAAGGAGGTGACAGGTGACCCTAATCAAAGTCTGAACGAAATGGATGAATTCTTGAGTTTGCCAACTCAAGACCTCAAAAATCCTCACAATAATGCCAAAAAAATAAAATAAAAGACACCAAATTTTACTTAAATAATTAAAAGAGATATACAGTAAAAACACATGAATATTGTCTAATTTTAGAAAATATTCCCTCAAATAATGTAGGTATATTTTAGCAGGTGCTGCTTCGGCAAAACTAGACGGAAAATTAGCTTCACGATCAAATCCACGTGCAAATCCTGTGCTTTCATGGACGGCAGTATTACAAGGAAAAACTGCAAAACGAAGCCATTCGTCCCAGTCTTCAGCAGTTCCGAAATTTCGAAAATACTCGATGAGAGTATGGTGACTTCGTTCAAGAGATCTCCGAATTTGAGGATGGTAAGCAACTGATGTTTTTTTTTTATTTTGAAGATTTTACAAAAAATTTGAATCACTTTGCTAGTTAAATTCATTCCCTGATGAGATTGAATAATCTTAGGACGTCCGTATCTAGATATAAAATTATCTGCTATAACTTGAGCGATTGTAGCAGAATCGCTAATTTTTAGAGGAATCGCGTCTGAATACTTTGTGAAAACACATTGAATAGTTAAAATGTATTGATTTCCACTAGCTGTAATTGGGAATGGACCCACATAGTCAATTTCTATTTCTTCAAAAGGTTCATTTGGGGTATCAGTAATTACCATGGGCATTCGAGTTCCCATTCTTACTAATTTATTTCTCTGACAGGTTTTACAACCTTCTACTATCCTTTGCACGTCGGACTTCATGTTTTTCCAAAAGTAAATCGATCTAATTCTCCTATAAGTCTTAGACATTCCTTTATGGCCTCCAACCACAGATTCATGGTTATTTCCTTTGTATGAAATCTTGATTTTATTAACGTTAACGGATTCCATCGCTCGCTTTAGTGCTTTAATTACTCCAGATATCACATTCAAAAATAATCTATCATCCTTGTTATTTTTGACAATCAAACTGAATATGTATCTCCTTTTTTGTAGAGATACTACTACTTCCCCATAATTTAGAATTTCCTTGTACCAAATTGACTCGATTGAACAATTCATGATCTTCTAATACTTCATTTGTTTCAGATTCTTACATGTCGTCAGCTAAAACAAAGTGTGCAATTTGGCCTCTAACCATAAAGACCGTATCCTTGCTGTAATAGATACAGAAATCTGCTATTACTAAAACTGGTCGAGACTCTAGAGCATAAGAGTCCCTTTCATCGAAAGATTTTTGCTTTTCTTGGTATGGGAGCTTATAAAAGCAAAATTAAAGGCTTCGATTCCCTGGAAAAATTTGAAATAAACCGCCTATAGTAACCAATTAATCACAGAAATTGTTTGAAGTTTTTCTTCCCTTTTGGTATCGGTAAATTTTCTACGGCCTCTATCCTGCGAGGATCTGGGTTTACGCCTTCACACGTAATGATGTGGTCTAAATTAACGATTTTCCGTTTCAAAAAGGAACACTTACTTTGCTGGAGTGACAAACCCACCGATTTGAGACGACCTAACAAAGCCTCTAATTTCCTGGAGTGTTCTTCAAGGAATGATGCATATAGGACTATATCGTCTATATATACGAAGAGTTCTATCCCTTGAAGTCCTGTCAACACCTGATGCATGACACGTTGGAACGTGGCAGGCGCATTTTTCAAGCCAAATTGAAAGCATGTATATTCATAATGTGAGAAAGGAGTAGAAAACGCGGTTTTTTCTCTGAAATCATGGTGCATGGGGATCTGGTGAAATCCAGATGCTGAATCCATGACCAAAAAATACTGATATTAATATAATATATAATAATATATGATTATATAATAATAATATAATAATAATATATAATGTATATTTTCAGAGGAAATTCATTATACGATTCGCAGTGATGAGAAATAATTAGTTATTTTTTTCGGAAAGATAACTATAAAAAGCGTTAGTTTTCTAGTTACTTCCAAAATGTGGTTCGCAAGTTTTGTTTACGACAATATATGCATTTTATTGTTCTTGCAATGATATTTTTCTGTTTCATCAAGTCACCGGCTGGAAAAGTCTAAATACTGAACGCTTTGATAAATACATAATAAACCAGGAATGTTTTTCTTGATTTTTTTCCTTTCTAAGCGAGATATGAAACCTGGTTAGAAGAGAAAAATTGTGCCTTGGAAAAATGTCAACAAGAGGATCCCCCGATTAATTTGTATCTCATTTCGTTTTCCTGAAAACTTTATTGTTCTATTTCATAATAATCTTTTTTTTTATCTTGATAATATATTGAAACTTTTTATCATAAGCTAATAAGATTTTTAAAATTAAAATATACATTCAGATAATTTTAATTATAATATTTTAAAGGTTGCATGCTTTGAGGGCCTAACCCACAATTTTCCATTTGTACGAAATTTAGGTGGTTAATAAAATATCAGAATTTGAATTTAAAATAAAAAGTAAGTATCAACTGTCTAGCTATTGAGTCGTTGAATCTATAGAACCAAATTTTGATTTAAAATACTACTGGGCTTGAAGAATATAAATGTGAAATTTTTGTTTTGTTTGAGGGGCGAATCAGCGACATTAGCTGTTTAGCTGGAGGCGACTGCGCATATGCAATGGGACCCAAGCAGAAATTGAATGTTATGCCCTTCTGGCATAACTTGTTTGTGCAATTTTTTGTCTTAATTTTTTCCCATCTCCTATCGCAGTGGAGAAAGAGTGGGTATTTCGATTTTTTCTGATTGAAATTTTTTTTTTTTCAGAAACGGCTTTGACGAAGAATTGGTATTTCATCGAAAAATAGTATTGAAACATCTTAGATGCAAAATCAAAAGGAATATTCTAGGTGTTCGCATCTATGAGTTGAAGTCATTTGAACGCCATAGTGCCATGAATTTTAATAATGATTTAAACCATTTTTTTTAAATTTAATTTCCATGCCTAAAATGAAATTCATATTTAACATAATAATATTTAGAATAAAAGATATTTTCCTGAGATTTGTTAAAATCTTTAATAGCGACAATTGCTGAACGAAACTGACGTGAACGACGTGAACTAGCGAGGCCGAAGACTTAATTTAGATTTCGATCCATATTATTTTAATTGGATATAGATTGCATTTTTGACAGGTTTAATTATTATTCGCAACTACTTAATTTTAATACTAATTGTGGCCTTTCAGCTCTACACTTTCGTGATGTGATCATTGTTTTCAGTTTTTTTTTTAGAATTATCAGCAGGTACGTTGGAAAAATCTTGGGATTATCATCATCTTTAAAATATTTGACTTTAAGGAATAAGAAATTTAACGACATATGTAAATTGATAAAAAGTCCAGAATTGCACTATTTTAAGTTCAGGCTAGCCACTGACAGGAAAATCAGGGAATTAGCCTTGAATTTTTTTGTCGACCGGAAATTTTTCCGATTCGTTTTTTTCTTTTGCACTAAATATCATCTCGCTTTATGGAAAATTAACTATTTTTCTAAAAAGTCTTCTCTTCTGGTTGAAAATGAATTCTTTTCATTTTCAAAGTGCACTATTATATTTTCGATATAGAATTGATCTCTTTTGGTGAAAATTGCAACTATTTTGTTGAAAATTCAATTATTATTTAAAAAATTCTACCGTTTTGTGAAAAGTGATTTTTTTTCTCGAAACTTTAACTGCTATATTAAAAATTAATAGTTTTGGATGAAAAATTCGTCCTTTCGGAATTAAAATTCATCTTTTGGTAGAAAATTTATATTTTATTATTGAAAATTCATGTTTTAAGGTCGAAAATTAATTCTCTTTAATTTAAAAGTCTACTAACGTGTGACCTTCATGTTGCAATAGGAGTGGTCGGGTGCTAAGCAGACCAAGGCCGATTTTTACAGAAACTTGGAAGAGAATAAGGAGCAGCTGAAATATCTTCAAGAGATTATCAGGAAGATGGAGGCGTTTTTTTAGAAAGAAAAATAACATGTTCCTTGAAATCCGCGACGATGTGCGTCATGGGAAACATCATCTGCAAAAACTCCACTGCCAGGCGGAACATTTCCAGATCGATTTCAGGCATCACGAACATCGATTGAGTAAGAAAGTAAGCCAGAGATTCACAGAAGTGAAGAAGGAATCAGGTCGCGGAGGTGTATTAATCAGGGAAAGACAAAAGGAAAAAGATGCTGTGGAAACTCCCTCAACCCATCAAGGGAAGAGAGTGAGAGTGCCCACTCTGAGCCCCGTAGAGGCGAGCACCTCAAAGCTAAAGAAGAAGAAGAAGCTGAGGACTTTTGAAGGACTTTTGAAGGACTCCCAAGAAGGATGCGACAGGAGTGCCTACACCTGTACACAAAGCAATAAAGAATAAAAAGAAAAAGAAGCTGAGGTGTCAGAAAAGCAAGGAACGTAGAGGTCCTTGTAGAGATCATGCCTGCAGCGGATGGCAGGTCAATGCTGTCCGCTGCCATCAAAACACCTATTGTTGACAAGGATAGGGTGCGTGAGCTGGTCCTTCGCACCGAGGTCGAGGTCGAGGTATTAGACCTCGACACAACCACAGAAACCGAAGAAGTCGAGGCTGCCGTCACGAGACAGTTTGACGAGCAGCACATAGGAGATATTAGGGTCAGTCTCACAAAATACCATCAGAGGAACTCTAAAGGCTTTCGTGGAACTGTCTGAGGAAATGGCAATGAAATTGCTACGAGCAGGGCACCTGCAGGTGGGATGGGTGTCCTATCACGTACGTAAGAAAATGGAGGCAATTCAATGATTCCGCTGTCTAGGCTTTGGCCGTATTGCAGCGGGTTGCAAAGGTGCAGATTAGACAAGAGGATGTGGGAGGTGCAGCACAGAGGGACACAAATCTGCGGAATGGGTCAGTGCTGCCCAGTGCTACCTCTGCGCTGCTCGAGGAGAGAAACCCCGCACTGATCATCTTATGGGGTGAATAAGATGCGCTTCATTTAGGGAGGCAGTTTTCGTTGCTTAGGAAGCCACCCAGATGACAGCAGTAACCAACCAAGCCCAGCCATGATGTCGAAGGCCGACAAGACCGTTTCGCGGTATCATCTCACTACTGGGGACGATGCGTACATCTTTGTTGTGACATAAAGAAGATCACGAAGGTGCAGAACATGCGACACAAAAACTATAAAACCAGTAGGGACTTCTGCAGTGAGGAAAGCGGCACTCACTATAAACTAATGTATCGGTCCGAAAACAGTTTCAAGCATATTAGTAGATACTTCAATTAAATACCCCAAAGAGATTTTTTATTCATCGCGAAACAATAATTATATAAACAAATACAATGTTTATAACAATATTGACGTTTTTTATCGTTTACTTTATTATGATCTGAACTAACACTAAATGAACACAAACTAAATGAAGATAATACTATTGTCAACTGTGAGAAACCAATAATATTTACCAATTAATCAATTTAACATTACTCATATCCCCTCCACCGCCAATATATACCAAAAACCCCTTGAATATGGATTTCTACATTCCACCATATAGCTAGAACGAACTCATAGTCCCAGAAAGAATCTAAAGATGTCGTTGGATGCCTCTCGGTTATATCTCTAGGATATTTTTGGACCATGAAAAATTTTTTTTAACAATTATATTGTTTATAATATTTATAATTTGTTTAAACAATAAGTGAACAATAATTTGTAACAAATGATAACCAGATATCGTTCCTTAAATATCACAGAAAGCAAACAAATTTAAAAAAAAATTCAAAGACATCAACTTCAATATTATTTTTACCCCCTCCACTCCCACTAAATAATATCCTGCTTTCTGTAATATTTGAGGAACGATATCTGTTTGTCATTCGTGACAAATTATTGTTCACTTATTGTTAAAAAAAATTATAAATATTATGAACAATATAATTGTTTGAATAATTTGAGTATAAAATTCGAAGATTCGCTTTTTCTTTGCACACCCTAATATATATATATATAATTAAAAACTAAAGGTTAACAACAACCGCAGGGTCCCACTGGGAGTAACTGTCATCTAAAAAATGACATCGGCTCCCAGTAGGACCGCGGTAAATCCCATTTGCCAACGCTTCCATCCTACCTTCAACGCTAAGCGTTTAAGAAAAGCACTCAGACAACATAATAAACTCCCAGCGTTGCTGTTCGGCTTTGATTCGCCAGTTTAAGTCAAGCAGTTTAAAACACTTTATAAGGAATGTTTATCTCGTTCCAATGCCCCGACTTTAACTCCAACGCTAAGCGTTTATGAAAGTATTCCTTATAAGGTGTTTTAGACTACTTGCCTTAAAATGGCTAATTCGAGCCAAACAGCAACGCTGGGAGTTGATTTTGTTGTCTGCACGAACGCTTAGCGCTTATCACTTCCAACGCCATTACATCGCATTGTTCGTGCAATTCTTTTTCTGCATAAACTTACATGAAAGCAATGCAAAGGGTGAAAAAAAGTCAGATATATTCGTTCGTCATGCCACAAAGAAATTTTTCAGTGCTATTACCAATGCATCCAATCATTTTGAGTTTCTTTCGACTCTCCCTGGTGTTTATTGCTTCGAGTTTAGTATCCGTGCAATGAATGGGTTTGAAAAAAAAAATAATATAAAATAAGTGAATGGCACCTATCGCGAGTCCTGAGAGTACTTGTACTCCCCCGTTTGTAAATCCCTTTGATCTCTGTAGACCACGTAGGTGCGGCAGATAATTAGCACAATCGAGTATTAGTAAAATAAATACATCGCGCGATGCCGAAGATCAATAATGAATCGCACGTTTCAAGGACGATCGACAAAAGTAGTACGTCACTTCTGTAATGCACACTTAGTACTTATACATAGGTAAATCAAACAGTTCGTAGTACACTGTCTCCTTTCTTGAAATTGCTACACAACACCTTCAAATGTTGTGCAAATAATGTGAGGAGTCGTTAATTGGACATTTTGTAACTGAATCGCATTACAAATAAATTATGCGAAGCTAATTCGAACTCTCGAACGCAACATTTAAACAAAAAGGACAATTTTCAGATTTTTTTGAATGCCCGAGAAATGTTATTTTCTGTAGTTTTTTATAAAAGAGATTACAATTTAAAACTGGAAAGAGTTGGCTATGAAGTATTTATTTTACTCATAAACTTCTATTTCTGTAATTAACAGGAAATGCATCAAATTTTAATTTAAAAAATAAAAATAAATTTAAATGATTTTTTTTAATACAAAAATGTTTTGTCATCAAATCTACGTCGCCAAAAAAATATTTTTTATAATAGTTCTTTGACTACAATGTTTTTTGACAACTTTGTACTCTTCTTAGTATAGTATAAATTTCATTAAATGTACCTCGCTATAAAATTTGTTTAAAGATTATTTGAAGATTTATTTAAATACAATGTTTTTAATAAGTTTGTATTTTTACTACAGCGTGATTTTGAAAATTTTTACTTTCACATGAATAATATATAATGAGAACAAGAAATTATGCAATTTTTAGAGATTTAATATAACAATATCATAGCTTATAAAGTCATGACATAATTAAGATATCTTATTTACAAATCATACTTATTCATATATTTTCCCTGGTTTTTTCTACAAATTTAAGATTATTTTTTATGAAAATTGAAAAAATAATATGTCACTGTGGACAGTATTTATAACCTGATAATGCTAAATGTTTCGAAATACATTTTTTCAGGAAATAACAGTAATGAAAAGGCACTGACTAGTATTACGGAATTGTCCGTAACGTTAGCCCTGAACGAGCTGGAAAAGGGGTTATTCTTACGGTATATTCCGTAACGGTACATCGTTCGTAATTAAAAACCAAAATTACTTTCGCGGTCTTTTTATTTTCTCATATATAATACTTCAACTAAATTTATAATCGACTAAAAACTACCACAACCGACTTCATCTCATAAATGATTTTCGTTCTTAAATATTCAAAATTGTAGAATTTTAAACGGAAACCATTTATATTGAAAACCTTTCAAAACTAAAAAAATGTATCGTTTAAAACTTAAAAAATTAAAGCATCTCGAACAAAATTAAATGTTTCAATATAATCTTCAAAATAGAATAGATTTTAATTCGAAAGTTCAGAATTATAAAAGATGAAAAAATAAAAATTTTAAGATTTTGAGGTAGAGTTTAATATTGTAATATTATAATTGTGAAATTTAATCAAATTTCAACATTTGGAATTAATTACGATCGAATTCATTTCAAATCGGACAGATAACAGAATCATTCGTCACTCAAATATGTTGTTTTTTAAAAAGAATAAGACCACATGTATCTTATTGATGAGCCAAACATTTGTTAACAACGTTATGAGTATTTGAATTAAAAAAATTGAAAACACGGATTATCAAAAAATGGTTAAAATTTTGGTTAAAAGTGTGATATTTTAAAATATAATATAGATATTTAACATTTTCTTAACGATCATGATAGAATTTCTTGTCCTCTTTCAAAATACGCTGAAAAATTTCAAAAAAGTTAAAAGTGTACAAATTAGCGGTTGTTTTTCTGTAAATATCCAAAGTCAATTTACTCAAAACCCTACAGTTTTTTTTCTCTGGACTTTTGTTTAGATTCATGCTAATGTAAAGGCGATGTTCCATGACAGTGTCTCTGTCCTTGGAGAAAACTTTTTGTTCCTAACAAAAAAATTCGCATTTTTTGCCAAAGCTACACAATATGCGAACAAAGTGGTTTCTCTAAAAAAGTGCTAGAAAAATGTCTCTTGAAACTTTTATTTATATTTCGTTGTTTTCGAGATTTTTGCAAAAATATGTACAAAATTATTTGAAATTTATTTTTTCTCAACAAACAATTTTATGGTTTAATTAAAACCCAAAAGGGACTTAATTTAACAGTTTCAACGCGTTGGTGGATAATTAATGAGGTAAGTAAGAAAAATGGAGAGTATCGATTATTCGAGCGATTATTTCAAAAATACGACTTCAAATAAAAAATTTGCATGTAAAAGTTCGTCAAACTGTTAAATTATGTTCTCCTTTGTTTTTTTTTTCTTTGACACTATAAAACTATACTGTCGAGAAAAAATAAATTTTAAAGGATTTTATACATATTTTCATAATCATCTGGAGAATACCGCGAGATAGAAGAAAGTGCCAAGAAACATTTTTCTAGAACTTTGTTAGAGACTTTTTTCTACTTTTCTCGCATTTTGTGTCCTTTTGGCAAAAAATGAGAAATTTACGTTTTTCAGAAGAAAAAAATACTCCCTACTATCCAAGGTTCGGACACAGGGCTGACTGCCATGGAATATAATCTTCACATTAGGAAGAATCTAGAAAACAATCAAGAAAGAAAACGTCCATTTTGTCAATTTTTAGCTTTTTTTTTAATTTTCCAACGTATTTCGAAAGAGGACGAGATGTTTTATTATAACCTATAAGAAAAACATAAATATCTATTTTAGATTTAAAAATATCACACTTTTAACAAACATTTTGAACATTTTTTGATAATTCACGTTTTCATTTTTTTAATTCAAATACTCATAACTTATTAAAAAAAATGTTTGGCTAATCTATAAGATATGTGTCGTCTTATTCCCTTTTAAAAACAACATATTTGAGTGGCGACTGATTCTGTGACTTGAGCATGGACAATTTTAATGTGAAATGTTCAAAATTGAACAATTTTACCTTTGAACTTACCAGAACTGATCAAATAAAAACTTAAGGCATTTAAAAATGGTACATATTGGTATTTAATTTTTGGTACAATTTACATTGGCATGTATTAAAATGTATAATTTTAAAGTAGAAGGGTTAAAAATGGAAAAATTTTAAATGATAAAAATGGAATAACTCTCATTTTAAAACGTTCCGGATTAAGCAATAGCAAATTCAAAGCAGTCAAACATAAATTGAAATTGAAAAGTTAAAAAATTGATCAATTTGAATTAAAAGCGTTAATTTTTTTTTAAATTTAAATGTAACGCGAACAAAAGTTAAACATCTTTATTGAAAAACTTGAATAATAGTGAATGATAATTTTTTTGTATACTGCATTACGTGAACAGTATTAATTGATTTTTAATCACATAATTCTGCTCTTCTGACATTTTTTTCTTAAACATAGAAATGAATCAAAATTTAAATGTAAAATCCAATTATGCACCAATTACTATGACTTTATTATAATAAAAAACTTATAATTTGAATATAAATTTTTGATTTAAATATTCCATTAACATGCCATGAATCTAGTTTTCAAATGATGCCAAAACCAGCGTAAAAACAATATCATGTGAGGAAGTTGTGTATAAAAAAAGCAAAATAATGAGACTAACACTGAATAATAAGAAATAAAAAATAATGAATATGGATTATCGAATTGTTTGAGACAAAAATGACTCAAACCAAGTTTTTTTATTGATGCGAATGCAAAAAGCTTCATATCGTATGAATGGTAATGATGAGTCTTACGATTAGAAAAAAGTCTGTATTTCATAGGCCTTAAACCTCATATTTTAATGTATATTTAATAAAAAGCAAACCACAAGGTGATTACTAAAGTAACTAGGTTTCGAAATGAATCGTAATTGTAGCCTCTAAAGGGAAAACTGGAACGTACAAATGAGTTTTGCTTACACCGAAGCTTATTTCTATGGCCATTAGTTGTTAATGAATCGAAGAAAAACGTTTAGGTTGTAATAAAAATGTGCCTCTTGAAATCATCAAACAATTATACTGCAACATAAATCACAGACTGTAAAAAATAATTTTACCATATAATTATGTATAACAGATGAGTAAAAAAACGATTAATGAGACTGAGACTGTTAATCAGTAGAATAAATGTTACTTTAGATAAGCATTTGATATAGGTATACACTAAAAGAGAAAAAATGGTGTGAAAATGCAATGAATGCATTTTAATTGTTACGAATTGAAAAAAATGTATATTGATTTGTATTGTGTTATCTTTTTTTCAGATCTTTCAAGTTCTGAAAGATAAGATGCCGAAATTTGGTCACAAGGTCATTGCCATTGCAGGCGACTGTACTCTAGAAGGCCTAGGACTTTCTTCATCTGACCGAGAACTTCTAATAAGCGAAGTGAGTACATTATATCTTTCTGTTATCAATACTTCCGTAACAATCTATGACAATATAAATTTTTCACTTATAACTATTAAAATTATTTAAATTGAAGCATGCAAGTGAACCAATCCAGTGGTGAAAAAGTTCCTGAAAAAGAGAAAATGTAGTTACCAGTTACAGTTACTTCTTGAAAAAGTAACTTGTTACCGTTGAAAGTTACAAAATTTGCAAAATTGCTTTTTACAGTGAGAATCTTCTGTGATCCTTGAAAAATAAATAATTATTATATCTCAAATTTGTATTTATAAGGGGTTGTTCAAAAACTACGTCACGCTATTTTGAACACTTTTTCCATCCCTCGTCTTCTTCGTCACAGATCATCACACAAAGCTTGAAATCTCCACAGTGACGTCACAAATTCGAACACTCTCCACCCTTTTTAATTCAAAATTTTTACTTTGATTTCATTTGACAAATTCCTAAAATAAAACCCCAAAATTTCAAGCATAATATTTTTACAGATTTCACAGCCCAAAATGCTCTCAAAACAGGGGAAACAGGGTGATTTTTCACGAATACAGGGAAATAATACACTCAAAAAAATGTCTGATTAAATCTACCAGAATTCTGGTTAAATATGCCCTCACTATTTTTTCTGGTTAGACTAACTAGAATTATGCTTGAAATAACCCTAAATCCGTTTAAATTAACCAGAAATTCTGTTTAATTCAACGATAATTCTGGGTAGTCTAACCAGAAAAAATAGTAAGGGCATATTTCACCAGAATTCTGATGGATTTAAGCAGACATTTTTTTGAGTATAGGGAAATAAGTCCTTTATATATAATTAATGTATATGTACGATAAGAAATAGATGATTTCTTTTTCAGAAAAGACCCACTTTGAACAAAGAAGTTGAATTTTTAAGCCAAAAAGACGAATTTTCTACAAAAAAGTTGAATTTTAAACTCAAAATCATGCATTTTTAACAAAAAAGTTAATTTTAAAACAAATAGTTGAACTTTTAAACAAAACGGATGAATTTTCAACAGAAAAGTTTAATTTCTAACCTACAAAGATGAATTTTTATACAAATGGTCGAATTTTCAAACAAAAAAGATTGAACGGCAACAATACACAGTGGCGTTTTTAACCAAATAGTTGCATTTTGAACCAAATGGTTAAATATTTTAGTCAAAAAGATGAATTTTGCAGAAGACAGTTGACTTCTTAACCAAGAAAGCTGAATTTTCAATCCAAAAGAACTAACTTCCAAAAAAGAAGTTGAATTTTCGACCAAAAAAGATGACTTTGTTTTACAAAATAGTTGACTTTTTAATCAGTAATTAAATTTTCAATCAAATAAATAAATTTCCAACAAAACGACAAATTTTCTATCCAAAAATACGACTATTGAACAAAACAGGCCAAAAAAGATAACCTTTTAACAAAATAGTTGCATTTTTAACAATATCATTGAATTTTCAACTAAAATAATAGAATTTGTGACCCGAAAAAAAAATTTCTCAACAAAAATATGTAGTTGTATTTTTAAGCCAAAAAGACGAACTATCTACAAAACAGTATAATTTTCAATCAAGCAGTTGAATTTTCAATCAAGAATATTCATTTTATACCAAAAAGACGAATTTTCAACAAAATACATGCATTTTCAACAAAGAAAAAAATGAATCTTCCACTAATAAACTGAATGTTTAAGAAAGTATTTCATACATGAATTTTCAACTAAGAACGGTCAATTTTCAATAAAAAATGAAATAGTTGTATTTGCAATTAAAAAAATTAATTTTCAACAATACTTATTTCCAACAATGAAGTTAAATCTTCAACTAAAGAAATAAGTCTGCTAATAATAAAATTAATTTTTAACAAAATAGTTAAACTTTCAACCAAGTAGTTGAATTTTCAAACAAGAACATTAATTTTCTACCGCAAAAAACGAACCTTCAACAAAATACTTTATTTTTTAACCAAATAGTTGAATTTTCCAGTAAAAACGATCAATTTTCAACCATAAATGGAAGAGATCAATTTTCAGTTAAAGAAATTAATTTTCAAACAAAAAGAAAACTTATTTCCAAGATAATAGTTAAATGTTCAACCAAAGATGTCGTTTTTCTGCGAGGTTCTCTATCATTAAATTTATTAAACCAAATACCAGAAATTTCAACCAAAAGAGATGAATTCTGAACCAAAATATAATAGTAAACTTTCAATCAAAAAGAATTGACTTTCAACAAAAAATAATTTAATTTTATTATCGGGTTCTATAACTCAGTTCACATTCAAGCGAAAAAAAGAGAAAAAGGAAAAGAATTTTGAAAACGGTGTAAAAAAGAGGAATTCTTGAAGAAATGGGAAATATGGGGAATAGGGTAGAGAGTGTGATGTAGTTTTTGAACGACCCGTAATATTTTCTATAGATTACGAGAATAAAATGAACAAATGTCTTTTTCATAGGTTTCGATCATTTTCCACGTGGCAGCGACAGTACGATTCGACGAGAAGTTGAAAACTGCAGTTGCGATTAATATTCGAAGTACTGCTGATATCTTAGAATTGGGAAAAGAGATGCAAAAGTTAAAGGTAAAGTACAGCCATTTTTGTGTACATACATAAGTAAGTTACTCCGTTTTTAAGAGTATGTACATTCATCATTTCTTTGAGCGCATACCTACTTTCTTCAGTAAAATCGTGCTCGAGAAGACACGTAATTTCCTTGGCATACATACATTAACTCCGAACGCTTCTGCAGTCGAGTCGATCTACCGCCTTATTGAAATGTCATTTCATAACTTGCCCTTCGCTTGAGAATTTCTCTTCAACATGACATAAGAGACAAAATCTTCTTGCGAAATTTAAGCGAGAGCTATATTTTTTAACAGATAATATACTGTCCCTTAATAATAAACAAAATAAAATTACATATTATAAATATTAGGGTGATCCAAAAAGGCCTCATTTTTGTAATAAAATTTTTATTTAATTTAAATAAACACTCCTAATGGATTATTTTACTTTGGAATGCTCGAAATGCATTCTTTTTGTAAAATGCGTCACGTAAATATTTGGCATGATTAAAAAATGTATTTAGTAACTTTGTTAGGGTCAGACACTTTTGACTCCCGCCCCTATCTTACGTAATTTTTGGCGATCCAAAAATAATGTAAAACGATTTGGGAGGAGTGGGTTTTTGGTAAAATATTACTGTTTTTTGTGAATTAACAAAGTAGTTCAACTTCCAATCAAAAAGGATACATTCTCCATGAAAAATGTAATAGCTGATATTTTAACCCAGAAAATATTTTTATTTTTAATCAAAAACAGTTGTCTAGAACCAAAAAACACGAATTTTTAATAAAGTAGTTGAAACCTCCACCAAAACTGATTCATTTTCAACAAGAGTCTAATTTTCAACCAAGAAAGATTTTTCAGCCAATGAAGAAAAACAATTCATCCATAATTTTGAAATTTCGAGCCAAAAAGACGAGCTTTCTATAAACTATGTATATACATTTTTTAACCAGATAGTTGAATTATCGATCAACAAGATAAATTTTCTACCAAAAAAGATGAATTTTAAACAAATTTGATACATTTTCAACCAAATATTCAATTTTTTATCTAAAAAGATCAATTTTTAGCCAAAAATGGAATAGGTTAATTTTCATTACAAAAAATTAATTTCATTCAAAAAGAGAATTAAAAAAATTTGCTTTTGGATTTTCTCCCAACTAGATGAATTTCCTACCAAATTGTTACATTTTTAAGCCAAAAATACAAGCTTTTCAGAAAAAATGTTAATTTTTAACCAAGCCGTTGAAGTTTCAACCGAATATTCAGATTTTCAGTTAAAAAGTTAGTTTTTTTAACCAATAAAAACGATTTTTTAACAAACTAGTTCAATTTTCAACTAAAGAGATACATTTTCAACAAAAAATGTAATGGTTCGTATTTCAAACAAAAAATATTGAAATATTAAATCACAAACAGTTGAATTTAAACATGAAGATGAATTTTCAACAAAATACTTGACTCCTGTCCTCAACTAGAATATATTCATTTTCAACCGAACAGTTGCATGTTTACAAAAAAAAAAATGATTTTCTACCGCAACAGACGATTTTTCAACGAAATATATACATTTTCAATGAAATATATACATTTTCAATCAAATAGTTGAATTTTCAACCAAGAGGATTTTAACAAATTACATGAATTTTAAACTGAATAGTTGAATTCTCCACAAAAAATACAAATTTTCAACCAAAAATGGAATACTTAAATTTTAAATTTTCTACCACATTGTTGAATTGGGAATATTTTAGGGCATTTTGAAGGATTCCAAAGAATATTCAAGAGATTAACAAAATTTCAAAGAATTTCAAGGAATATCATCAGATTTCATTTAACTTCATGGGATTATAAGAGATTTTCAAAGATTTCACAGTATTTCCAAAGATTTAAAAAAATTTGAAAGAGTTTTAAAATTTTCAAAGACTTTAGAAAAAGATTCCAAGGAACCTTCATAGTCCTAAAAAAATGTTGAAGAATTTCAAAGGATGGGAAATACTTCAGGGTATTTTAAAGAATTCCAAAGAAGTTTCGAGAAATTGAAAAATTTCAAGGAATTTCAAGGTATGTCATCAGATTTCATTTAACTTCATGAGATTTTTAGGGATTTTATAATATTTGAATGAAATTTCAAAGAATTTATTCACAAGAGTATAGGGATTTTAAAGGATTTAAAATATTTTAAAGAATTTTAATAGAATCCAAGGAATGTTCTGGAACTTAACAAAATTTCGAGGTAGGGGAGCGCCGGCGAATGCAGCGCACATAAAGGAAAATGCACGATTAAAATTAAAATATAAAGTAAAATATTGTAATTAAATATATTTTGTTCAGGCCAATATCTTACCAATGATCTATGTTTCAGAGATAATTTAATTGAAGTTCATTAAAAGAGATAATTAATGTGTTTTCCAAAAAGTGCATCTGCGCCAGGTTGTCCTGCCTTCTTTTTTAATGTGGCGCATTTCGATTTCAATTCATAATTATTGAATAAAAAACAAATTATGAACAAAAATTAGACAAATTTAATTAAAACAAGATAAATATATTTACGTTTAATATTATTAACATATTTTAGGGATTATGACTGCCGAAATTTCAAGAAAAAATGTTTTTTTTTTAACAGTGCAGAATGTCTCATAATATTTTGAGGGTAATGTTTGCTGAAACGTCAAGAAACCAAATTTTTATTAACAGTGCAGAATGACTCACTGCGCCACATCAGCCGCCGCTCCCCGATTTCAAAGGATTTCTAAAGAGTTTTTTCACAATTTTTTAAATTACCAGTACCCACAAAATCATTCAACATTTTTTAGGTTAACTACTCTTTGCACTGTTTACTAAATACACTCTTAGATTTATAAATTGTTGTTAGAATATAAACTCAGGTGATCGCTCTTCAAAATGTGTATGTTATTTTAAACCACGATTAGCTTATAGAAAAATGTAGAAAAATGCATAAGCAATGTTAAATAATTCAAAAATTTGCTTGTAATTAAAAAAAATGTAAAAAATTAAGTTCTTGGTGAATATTTTTCTACTGAAAATATTCGGAAAAATTCCGTTACATATGCGAGGGGGTTCCAAACTACTGGGTCAAGAATTGCGGAAAATTAGAAAAAAAATTTGTTATTTAATTTATGGATGGCCCCTCAGTCTTTAACAAGATTTGTTTGCGTCTGTGGGATATAAATATGTTCTGTTAATGGCTCACTTCCTCTTGCATCTATGATTCTGATTCTTAAGAGGATCGTAAATATTATTTATTTTTTATATGTTTGCGAAAGATTTTACTGTGAAATTTGCGTTATCTTCCAGCCGTACATAGATGTTTGCACTTCTCAAGAAATCTGCAAATTTTCTATCGACGACTAATATACAATGAGTATAAAGTTCGCTCAAATATGTCTTTTTTATACTTCTTAAGTATCGCGGCTTCCTGGTAAATATCGCGGGTTTACGTTCTGACGAGTTCCCTATTTTTATTTGCAAAATTTAAAACAAGGTTTGTGTATGCTGAAACAATAATTAAAAACTTGTTAAAAAATGGAAATTCAAAATATTTATTATAAAACGTATACATTATATACGTTAAATTAAATATAATTTAACTTCAAACATTGTTTTTTTTCAATTTTTCTTTTGGAACATAATATAATATTATCTTTTTTATTTGCAGTCTTTAATCCACGTATCGACGGCTTATGCAAACTGCAATCATCAGAAAATTGAAGAAAAAATGTACAGCTACCCCATCAAATCTGAAGACCTTTTGAAGCTCGTTGAATGCATGCCTGAAGAGGCTATTGATCAAATTACTCCCACGTAAGCAATTTCAATAACCTGAAAAACTAATATTAAGTTTTATTCATTTTTACATAAATTTTTGTACAATACGCTTTTTGTAATGATAAATAAATAAATAAATAAATATATATATATATATATATATATATATTGAATAGATTATCTCAGAAATTAATTCTTTGCTATTTCATAGCGACCATCACACTTGTCAGACTAATTTTGTATTCCCTGCAGTCGAACATATTTTAAATCAATTTAATTCCTTCGAATCGAGCGGATCATGCGACTGTTCCGAGTTATTTTGAAATTTATAAAAGCTATCTTACTTTCAATTTATTTAATTTCTTTTATTCATTCAATTTTACGAACGGAATGGAACCTACGATTGAAAGCAAATAAAAGGGGTGGCAGTCGCTATGAAATGAAAAATGATCACTTTTATTCAGACAACTCAGCTAATAAATATCGTTCCGATTAAAAAAAAATTATTGAGCTTATCGAGCTTCAAACGCGAAATGCAACTTTTATTATCAAGAGGCGTTTGATTGTCTGAAACGGTGATAAAAATAGCTAATACACAAATGCATGACAAACGCTACTTGCGATTGAAAGATTGTACCCGAAGTTCGTCGCAAAGCGCTTAAGTTGAACGGCCAGACAAAATAATCGATACCCAGCGTTGCAATTGGGAACCGATCAACCAGTTTATCTCAAGCACTCTAAACTACCTTTTACAGAATTCTCCTTTTGTGCCAACGCTTCCATCCTACCTTCAACGCTACGCGTTTAAGAAAAGCACTCAGACAACATAATAAACTCTCAGCGTTGCTGTTCGGTTTTGATTTTCCAGTTTAAGTTAAGCAGTCTAAAACACTTTATAAGGAATGCTTATCTCGTTCCAACGCTCCGACCTTAACTCCAACGCTAAGCGTTTAAAAAAGTATTCCTCATAAGGTGTTTTAGACTTCTTGACTTAAAATGGCTAATCCGAGCCAAACAGCAAGGCTGGGAGCTGATTTTGTTGTCTGGATGCTTTCTTAAACGCTTAGCGTTGGAGTTACAGTCGGAGCCTTGGAACGAGATAAGTATTCCTTATGAGGTGTTTTAGACTACTTGCCTTAAAATGGCTAATCCGAGCCAAACAGCAACGCTGGGAGTTGAGTTTGTTGTCTGGATGCTTCCTTAAATGCTTAGCGTTGGAGTTAAAGTCGGAGCATTGGAACGAGATAACCATTCTTTATAAAGTGTTTTAGACTGCTTGACTTAAACTGGCGAATCAATGCCGAACAGCAACGCTGGGAGTTTATTATGTTGTCTGAGTGCTCTTCTTAAACGCTTAGCGTTGAAGGTAGGTTGGAAGCGTTGGCACAAAAGGAGAATTCTGTAAAAGGTTCTTTAGAGTGCTTGACATAAACTGGTTGATCAGTGCCCAATTGCAATGCTGGGTATCGATTATTTTGTCGGTCCATTGAACTTAAACGCTTTGCGACGAACTTCGGATGCAATCTTTCAATCGCAAGTAGCGTTTGTCATGCGTTTGTGAATTAGCTATAAAAATTGTGCTTCGAAGTTCAGTTGCCAGCGATGCCAGGAACGTCATCACACTTCTCTTCACGGTTCCTCAGACCGCAAGCGAGCACGACCTAGCGACTTGGACAATTCAACTGCTAAGAAGTCCCGTTTTGACTCTGGACGTGTCTCATCAGCACCTGAGAATCCGTATACTTCTTCCTGACAAGTTTTGCTTGCTACTGCACAAGTTTTTGTAAAAACCACGAACAGACGACAGATTAGAGTCAGGGTCCTTCTCGATCCCGGTTGCGAAACCAGCTTTATATCACGCTCTTTGGTTCGACGACTTGGTCTTCCGCAACAGGTTGTTAATATTCCTATCAGCACAGTTGGAAATAAGTCCATCGACATTGCTCGTTGGCGAGTCAATCTTCGTCTTGAGTCTTCGCAACCAGCGTTACCTGTAGAGGTGAAAGCTCTAGTGCTTCGCGACCTTGGCGTGACTAATCCACCGCAGACAATTGTCCCAAAGAACTGGACTCACGTCGAAGGGCTCCCGTTAGCGGGTCCGGAATTCGCTGTGCCAAAACCTATCGATGTGCTCTTGGTCGCTGATATTTACGGCTCACTTCTTCTCCATGGACTTCGTCACGGATCACGCGAGGCTCCCGTTGCCCTCCGCATTGTTTTTGGATGGGTTTTGATCAGCCTGGTTGGATTGTCTGAGCCATCCGATAGCTCAGACCCTTCTATAACCGTAATGACCTTCAGTAGTCATCAAAAGGACAACCTTGCTGAAATTCTGTAGCGATTTTGGGAACAGAAGGAATTAAACTTAGAATTAAAATTAGATTGGGATGAGAATGTTCCATCTCCAATAAGAGAAAACTGGGTCGAATTTCAAGATCAATTGATTTCCCTAGAAAAATTCACTACTCAAAGAAAAATAATTGGTAATGATTACGCTAGCTTAGAAATACACGGTTTTTGTGATGCTAGCAAAAAGGCTTACGGGGCTTATCTTTATATCAGATCTATCGACGATAATGGCGTAATCACCACTCAATTAATGTGCGCAAAGTCAAGGGTAGCTCTTTTAGATGTCGAAGATGTATGTCGTTTAGAACTATGCTACGCTCTTTTACTAGTCAATTTATTCTCAATAGTTCATCAAGCTTTACGCCGATTAATTATACAAAAAACTATTTTTTGGTCCGATTCAATGATTGCATTAAATTAGATAAAAAGGCTTCTCACACTCTTCCAACTTTTGAAGCAAATCGTGTTGCCAAGATTCAAGCATTATCGATACCTCATGAGTGGCGACACGTAGCTACCGAGTATAATCCCGCAGATCTTGTATCCCGAGGCCTATCACCAAAGGAGATAATCGACAACTCTTTTTGGCTGAATAGTCCTGTATGGATTAAACGAGCGGAGGAAGAATGGCCCGAATCCAAATTCGAAATTTTAAAATTAGCTACAAAGCAACATTTTTGGAAGCGCTGGAGTAAAGAATATCACCATGAGTTGACTGTGCGAAAAAAGTGGCACCGAAGTGCCACAAATTATATCAAAATCGGTCAAATTGTAACTCTCCGAGACGATAATCTTCCTGCAACGCAATGGAACCTTGGACGTGTTATCGACACTCATCCAGGAGCGGATGGGGTTGTTCGAGTCTTCACAGTAAAGACTGCATTGGACGAATACAAGCGCAGTATAAAACGGATTGCTCCACTACCTATTGAAATATAATCTTACTCCTGCATATCTTATAATAATTGCAAAAATTTTTATTTGTTGTCATCAACTGCGGTTTTTTTGC
Organism: Andricus grossulariae; assembly: GCA_011634705.1. NCBI lineage: Eukaryota > Metazoa > Arthropoda > Insecta > Hymenoptera > Cynipidae > Andricus > Andricus grossulariae. The sequence continues at coordinate 249,770,701 of JAABKJ010007545.1, read as the reverse complement.
AACCTTATGTATCTACTATGTATATTATTCCTAATCTTATAAAACCTGTGCACCTATTATCTAACTCTTATCATGTATGAAGCTATAGCTTAATGAACTATCTTTTATCTTAGGAATCATGGTAATAACTTAGCGCATAATCACTATCGTAATCAATTTTTATTGAACCGATTGTTCAAAGGGGATGTTGAGATTCACTTAAGCTAGGATTCAGGATTTAAAAACATCTGCCCTAAAACGTGTCTGTCTCCACTTTCTTAGGATAAATTTTTATTACTCAATGTTCTTACTCTTGACTACCTAACTTTCGAATTTTAGGATCTCTTTCAAATCTCAGAATTTATGCTTTTATCACTTGTGAGCGTTAAGTCTTCCAACCTATTGACTATTTAGGGTCAAATTTCTGTACCTAAGCGTTAATGGCGTTCACCCTGCAAACTAGTGACCGTACCGGGGAAAACCTTTTCGGACTTTTCCGTTTTACATCGTGCATCATCGGAACTTGTAACGCCTTCGGGCACTGGGTCCGTACCCCCACCTTCAAAATTTGTGAATCTTCTCCATTTACGAAACCTGCAACTGACCGACGTCAGTCGAGTTTTAACACTGCAACCAAATACTTAACTAACTACCTGCAGCGTTCCTTGTAGTTCTCTCGGCTCAATATCATTCTTGTATCACTTTGCATTTTTATATAAATTGCGTGAAAGTTTGAATTAAATCATCATTACTCATTACATTGATTTATTTTTTAAACTACCTTCTAATCACGTAAACTCTCTTGATTCCTAATACAAAAAAAAACTGTGGTACGGCTCTTCGGATAACAAGAATTCCGGGCAAGCAGCATGACCACAAATATAACTCAACAATTTCATTACACATAAAGCATTGAAGAATTATTTTCATTGAATCATTTAAATATTTTTTACTTCATATTTTTCTGGAAATTCGAATTATTAATAACCTTTTAAACTATTCCAGAGAAAATTGAAAGATATGTGCACATAATTTCGAAATTAAAATTCAGATATTCATTTCACAACATCGCGAAAATTAAAAAAAATATATAATAGGAATAAATGTATTTTAAACATTAACAAACTTTTATTATACATATTATAGTCAATACTCAATTACATAACCTTGAAGTAAATAATGAGTTTATGTTACCTAATCAAAAGCAATTAAAATTCAATCATCATGTAATTTAAAATTGGGGAAAAAATAATCAGCTAATGATTAATTTATCTATTTATAACATAAAAATCATTAAACTATAATTTTCATTCAAACATTTGAATAATTTGTATTCTAAATTAAAAAAAAAACAATATCATTTTTGAAAATTTAATATATTAGTAATCTTCCATACTAATTTCAGAAAAATTAAAAGCATATTCACATATAATTTTGAAAATTGAATGCAGTCACTCGTTTCGTAATATCAGAATCATTTTAAAAATAATGTACACAATAACTCCAATATAAGGCCAGTTTCGGAGGCTGTTTTGCAGTGGCCGTAGCACTAAATTTGTCGTTGGACGAATTGTGCGTGGTGGCGACGCATTGTTGACACTGCTTGTGCGCTGAAAAAACTGCGTGGGCCAGCAGTTCTAGGAAGAACTAAATCAGTCGGCCTTACATTGAATTTCTTGTATACTTGAAATAGTGTTATTTGAGATATAAGTAAACTTTTATTGTGCAAATTATACCCAGCATTCAATTACATAACCTCAAAGTAAATGATCAATTTATGTTTCTAAATTTAAAAAAATTTAAATTCAATCTTTATGTAATTCAATATTGTGGTTAAAATTAATCAGCTAATAATTAATCAAACAGTTCACAACATGGAAACCCTGAAACAATTATTTTCATCGAAACAATCAAATTCTTTTTACATGTTTTTTTTTAATTTGAAGTTTCATTTCTGTATATTTTGATATATTAATAAGCTTTGAAAAAATTCCATGAAATTTAAGTTCTAACCGAATCAATAATTAATCAATCATTTCAAAACATAAAAAGTATTACACAAATGTTTTCATTGAAATATTTAATTAATTTTTAATTAATATTTTTGAAATTTTCAATTGCATTAATTAAAATTTAAATTATTAATAACCTTTCATATAAATTTTATAAAAAATCAAAACATATGTACATAATATTTTGAAAATTGAATACATAAAATCATTCCAGATCATCGCAAACATTTAAAAAAATTACATAATTATAATGAAGGTATTTAAAAAACATGTTGTGAAAATTATAGCCAATATTCAATTACATAACATTGAAGGGAATAATCAATTTATGTTACCTAATTAAAATCAATCAAATTTCAATCTTTATGTAAATCAATATTGTGAAAAAAATTAGTCAGCTAATAATTAATTAATCCGTTCAGAGCATAACAAGTATCAAATAATTGTTTTTAATGAAACAATCAAATAATTTTTACTTTATGTTTTTATGAAAATTTGAATCAATAATAACGTTTTAAACTAATTCCAGGAAAAATGAAAGCATATGTACATATAATTTTGAAAATTTAATTCAGATACTCATTTCGCAAAATCAGAAACAATTTGACATTCATGTCACTGGAATAAGGCTATTTTAAATATAAATAAACTTTTATTATACAAATTATAGCTAACATTCAATTACATAATCTCAAACTGAATAATCAACTTATGTTACTTAATTAAAGAATATTAAACTTCAATCTTTATGTAATTTGATATTATATGAGGAAAATTGATCAGCTAATACTTAATTAATCAGCTTACAACATAAAATGCATGAAAAAATTATTTTCATTGAAACTTTCAAATAATTTTCATTTTATAATTTTTTTTTTAATTTGTTCGTTTCTTTTATTAAATTTTAATTTTTTCATAATCTTTAAACTAATTCCACAAAATGTAATCCTAAACAGAATCAGTTAAAATTTAGTTATTAAGTTCAGAACATAGAAAGCATTTAATAATTATTTTCATGGAAATATTAGAATAACTTGCATTCAATATTTACCTTCAAATTGCAATTATTAATAACTTTTAAAAATAATACCAGGGCAAATTGAAATAATATCACATATAATTTTTTAATTTGAATTCGGATACTCACTTCACAACATCCCAAACATTTGAAAAAATTATATAATTGTAATGGAGATATTTTAAGGGAAAAATAAATTTTTATCGTAGAGACAGCAGCCATTGTTAAATCACATAACCTTAATGTGAATAACCAATTTATGTGACTTATTGAAAATAATTTAAATTCAATCTATGTGATTCAATTTTTTGAAAAAATTAATCAATCAATAGGTATTAATAGTTAATTCATCAATTCATAACATAAAAATCAATCAACAATATTATTTGCATTGAAACATCGAAATAATTTTTATCCTATATTATTCTAAAAATTTAAATTGTTCATAATCTTTTAAACTAATGCCATAAAAACTTGAAACATATTTACATATAATCTTGAAGATTGAATTTAGATCATTATTTCACAACATCGTAAACATTTTGAAAATCATGAAATTGGAATAGAGGTATTCTAAATATAAATACACTTTTATTATACAAATTATATCCAATATTCAATGACATAACGTCACTAACTATACCACGTATTAATCATATCACAACATATAAAGCAATAAACAGTTATTTTCAGAAAAACCTTCGAATACTTTTTACTTTATATTTTTCTGAAAATTTGAATTAATAATAATCTTTCAAACTAATTCAATAGAAAAATAAAATATATATTGTAAATATAATATTGACAGCAGGCTTAAGATACTTATTTCACAACATCACCAAAATTTACAAAAATTATACAATTGGAATAAAGGTATTTCAAACATGAATAACCTTTTATTATCAAAATTATAGCTAAGGGAGTTTCCATAAAGGATGCCACAGTTTTAGGATGAGGGGGGAAGGGAGGTAGCCGAATTGTGACAGTCTATGACAGAGGACATTGAACCCCATTGACAAAATGTGATAATGGGGGGGGGCAGGGGGTCGAAAATTCGCCAAAAAACTGTGACATCCTTTATGGAAGCTCCCTAATATTCAATTACATAACCTTTAAGTAAATAACCAATTTATGTACATATTCAGTTAGTAGTAGGGCTATGTCACTACTGGATCACCGTACAACAAAACCATCTGGGACACTTACCGACCGAGCAGGTTCTGTTCTGTGCTAAGTTACCGGCAGTCGGTAAGTGGTCTCGGTCGGTAATGCAGTTACCTAATATGATAACAGATGGCGTCATCGTCGAAAGTTACCAACAGTCGGTATTACCATCAATGCAGTTTCCTAGTGTGACAACAGGTGGCGTCACCTTCGCAAGTTACCGACAGTCGGTATTACAATCAATGCAGTTTACTAATGTGACAACAGATGGCGCTACCGTCGCAAGCTACAGATAGTCGGTATATTATCAGTTGGGTCCCTGCTAAGTTAGCATTATAAGGTTAGGTTTCGTGATAAGTGACCATTGATCAGCAAAACAGTTCATTACCATCAGTCGGTAAAACAGGGAGGTCGGTAAACTTTCATATTATTTTACTATTCGTCGGCAAGGTAGGGAACAATGTTACCATCAGTCAATAAAACAGGGAGGCCGGTAACTTATTATATTATCATTTTTCTGCATGTTGGTGAGATAGGAAACAATGTTACCATCAGTCGGTAAAACAGGGAGGTAGGTAACTTTTATTATTATCATTTTGCTATAGGTCGATAAGGAAGAGAGTCGCAAGTTACTGACACAAACAGATCTAAAACCACCGACCAAGTAAGGGTTCTGTTCCATGCTAAGTTATCAGCAGTCTGTAATACACAGTGAGGTTGGTAATGCAGATTCCTGCTGCGATAGCTTTGAACCTTCGGTCTATAAAGCAGATAGGTCGGTAATTTTGAGGTAATGTTCCATGCTAAGTAGGTAAAACAGTGAGGTTGGTAATGGAGATTATTGCAAAGAAAGCATTATGAGGTTCTGTTCCAAGTTAAGTTTAAGGTTCTGTACCAGGCTGAGTTACCAACGTCAGGTAATTACCATCGGCCGTTAAAAGTACACATCCTCAGCTATAGACTGAGCATCAGTCGCCACATCAGGAGCCTATCTTACCAATCGCGTGTAAATAACTGATGACGTCACTCAGTACTCAATTGTTAGATTTCCTCAAAGATGTGGCGCATGCGCAATAGAATATATGTTCTTTGCGCAGACTCTGAAGTAAAAGTTATTAAAAAATAACTTCTATCTAAATAGAATAACTTATAACTAATGTAACTAATTGAAAAATAATTAAACCAAAATAAATGTAATTAAATGAAGGAAAAAACTAATTTAGGTAAAAATAATTAATAACTTGAATGATAAACTAATTATCTGATTTACTTATTCTAACAGGATAGGGAATTGGGATTGAATACACATAGTTGTATTCGATTAATCTAAATTTTTAACTAGTGGAAGAAAATATTCATGATCTACTTACAGAAGAAAAGATATGGGGGTATCGGGATTGGGGCCTCGAAGGCAGACCAATCAACCAGAAAAAGAGAGGAGAAAGAGTCGGGGCTGGGAGCACGAAGGCAGACCGACCACCTAGAGGGAGGAGGAGAGAGACCGGGATTGAGGCCTCGAAGGCAGACCAATCAACCAGAGAAAAGTAGAAGAGAGAAATTTGTAAGGGCAGAGTGAAAGAAAAAGGCGAGGATGGGTAAAATTGTGTTTCATCTTCGAAAGGCTATTGCACAAAAATTCTTTCGATCAGTGGGTGCGAGCTTCGGAGAGAGCGAGCCCGCATTACCAGCTGGAGAGGTTGCAAGTCGCCAAGTGACGAGAACTGCTCGTGCACCGGCTTTTATGGACGGGAGGGGCGAGAGCTCGAGTAAGGAAGGGAGCGGCTGCTGGCCCTCTCATTGGCCGAGACTCCCGAAACTGGAGTCGCAACGGAGCGGTGGGGACACCGTTCTCCGTGCTGCCTTCCGTCGAGCTCGCTTTGAAATTAAACCTGGGAAATTACGTGACTAAATCGCTTACATCCGTGGTTCTCAAATTTAGGCCTGCTGGCCTATAACAGGTTGGAGGAGGAGAAGGAGAAGTTGCAGTTGGAAGAGGAGGATGATGAGCAGGAAGATCAGTTTGAAGAGGAGGACATGAGGAGGAGGGTGATATAAACTCAGCTTTCATGAATGAACAGCCATTTTCACTGTGCCAGTGACACAGTTATGGGTAAGTAAAATACCCCAGGTAATTTAAGTAGTTTTTTACAGTAAATTACTTTTAAAACTTGTGATTATCTAAATCATCTAGATATTATTTTTCTCATTTGTATCAAAAAAATATGAGCACGAGCAGAGGCTGTAGGCCAAAATATGATAGCTACAGTGAATTAGCTTTCATGTTTAAAGAAAATGGAAAAAGTGTGGCCGAGTGCAAGGGTACGTTGCTACAAAGTACAAATTTTTTAAAAATTGAACATAAAAACATATGAACAGCTTTTCTGCTATTAAATATTAAATTAATATTTTATAATAATAATAATATATATGTATATGAATGTGAAAAATAACTACAAAGTACGAATGCTTTTTAGCTTAGAATAATTCACTGGTATTCCTAAACAAATTATATTAAAATACATATCAATTACAAATATTTAAATTACCAAAAATCACAAAGTTTCACAATTATTTACATACTTGTGTCCCAGATGGCGCTCATAAGCAACATTCATCAATATTATGTTGCAAAGTAAATATTGCGCTAAATTTTGATGATTTTCATTCACTTTTACACGTTTAAAATTAAGCTCATTCCATGGAATGTATGGAAGCCCGGAGTGTTTTTTTTCTTCTCTTTCGCTTTAGCTGACATTATTATTTTTTAATTAACAATATAGGCATTGAAAAAGAACTTTTACGAATGCCAATAACAGAAATGCAAAAAAGTGAGGTTATGCAGTTTTGCAGGTCCGCCATCTTGGCACGTAATTTACTAGGTATTTTACCTGTTTTCTGCGTAAAATACTTCACTTAGGTATTTTACGTCAAAAACCTGCAGTTACGCGTAACTACACATCCCTGCTTACCTGCTCCCTGCGTCGCTAAATAGTAGAACACATTACCGCGACGATGCTATCGACGACAATTTATTTCTTTTAATTTTTGCATGAAAAATATAATTATTTTCGAAAAAGTAAAACTTTACCGAGAGTCTCTTTATTCTTTAGAGTACGTATGCAAAAAATTAGACAAAATGGCTTCACCGTTTGGCCTGAATCCAAAAGAGGGATTTACACTCGATTTCCAGGGCCCTTAATGTTTCCGAGGTCCACTAGATGGCGACAGACTTGCGGAAATAAGGAAAGTATCAACTCTTCCTATTCTCGTCCCTCTCTTTTCCAAACAATAACTACTAGGAAAGAAAATGTAATTGTTCAGTACCAACGTATTATTAATTTTAATCCTTTTGATACACAAAAAAGTCAATTAGCAGAATTAATTTGTACTTCCTTTGTCACGAAACTTTCGAAAAAGGCAATTTTTTATTCGCTTGATACTTTCTTGTACGACCAGTAATTATTTATCCACAGCCTCATAAAGAATTTATTTTTCATTCAGCTGCGTTCCTCTACAGGCCATAATTTGATAGACTTAGAGGTATTCTCGATCGCACATGTTTTACTTTGCTGACCATAATTGTGATTCGATCGTTTCGAAATAATAATAAAAAATAAAGTATTAAAAGGCTTTAATTTATAATTCGGGAATTTTAAAGTTTTCATTCAACCCTTTTTCTTTATAATGTTACCTTACTGATAATAAATATATTTGTTAGCTGCTTCAATATCCGCTTTTTATTATGTCTAATAATTTTTCTGCAGAAAAAAGGCAATTACCAGAGTTAATATTTCATTAAAATGTTTATACGCGAAAGTTTCGACAGAAATTTCTTGAATCACATTTGTTTCACTTCACTGACCGTAATTATGTTGGATAGCTTTTTCAAATTTTCAACTGAAAAATGTAAAGAACTTAATACATCCTACATACTCAGGTTACGTTTAACATACTTTTTATAAACAATAAGGTGTGAGTTAACACTAACCAAGATAATTATGCTCCATCAGGTAAAAATACGTTTATATGAAGAAAAACTATACAATTTTGCAACTAGGGAAACGTAGATACTTCGAAAATATATCGTTGACAATATTTTTAAAGATGTAGATAATTAATTACTAATTGATTGACGATTTTCAAGAACACTCAACAATATGCACGACACCTTCATCTTTAAAATGTCTTTTGTCCCATATTTTAGACATTGTTGACAAGGCATCTTTTTTCGTCGAAAATTCTACCGTTTTGTTGACCATTCGAGTATTTGTACAGAAAATTCGTACTTTTGGATTGAAACTTCATCTTTTTTCCTTTTTTCTTCTTGCAAATTCGACTGTCTTCTGAAAAAATCAATTATTTGTTTCAAAATGCTGAATGTTTTTGGTTAAAGTTTCACCTTTTTTTTGTTTGAGAATTTGACCATGTAGTTGAAAATTCATTTTTGTAGGTTGAAAATGCAACAATATAGTTAACAATTCAACTATTTCGTTAAAAATGTAACTATTTTGTTCAAAAGTTATCTTTGTTGATCGAAAATTTAACTGTTTTGTTGAAAACTGATCCCTTTGGATTGAAAATTAATCTTCTATGGTAGAAGTATTTTTTTTAATTAATAAATTTGAAATTTTTTATAATCTGAAATGGTTTCACCCCGTTTATAAAAGATTATATTTCACAAATGCTACAAGATTAAAATCCTGTTCTTCGAATATTAATAGTCAGGGAAAATTAAAAATTGGACAGGAAAAAGTCATGAAATTTCAAAAATGAAGTTTTCTTCGGCCAACTTGAATAATTAAGCACTTTTGGTTTTCTCTCTTATATGTGACTTTTTCAAAATCCGCTAACATTGATTTTTGCAAGGTGAAGTATGCAACATTATATTTGAATTTCTGCCGCTTGGAGCGATAACGGTCTAATGTCCGTGTTGTGGCAACACTGTAAGTATTTAAATTCGTGGAACTCCTCGTGTTTTAAGAATATCAAAGATATTTATAAACATAAGTATATTATTTCACCTGTAAAATGAATGGCAAATACAGGGCAGAATTGATATTAGTGAATTTTCTAATTCGCGTTCCATCTGCACGTAATTCATGATTTAAAAACTTTTTACAACTTAAAGGACAGAGGAGTCAACAGGTTTTCAAATTCTTTATATATGAAAAATGGAACAAAAGCTAGGCGGTAAGAAAAGTGAACACGATGACAATAACAAAATTAATATATGATTAACTATAATATCATTCTAGAGTGAAAATAAAGGGAAAGAAAATAAATATTTTGCAGTTTGACCACAACATTTTCTATTTCTTTTTTACAATCACTTAAAGTTTACTTGCGAATTGTCAGAAAATGACAGATATTTTTTTTCGATATGCAGTATTATCCGAACGAGCGAGCCTTCAAGTTTTTGTTTTTAAATTCTACGTGAAAATTTATGTTCTTCTAATTGATGCCACAAAACTAAAAAAACAGCTAAAAAAAGATAGAACGATGGCTGTTTTTTTAAAAATCTTTTAATTATTTCCTCAAAAGCGGCCCTTCAAAATTTTTTATATTATGTTGAGAAGCCGATGGTCATATTTGCTACATATCTTTTGAGTTTTGTCTTTTGTAAACTGATGCTTCTTTTTGAAAAATAGAATTTTCGCACTTTTGTCGTACTTGCACCGTTTAAAGAAAAAATCAAAAATTATATTTACAAAAAACCCAGCTTCAACAACGAAAAAATGTTCGTACTATTTACTTTTTTTTGAGGTTAAAAGATTCCAAAACGAAGTTGAAAAAAAGCACAATAAAACGTAATTAAATTAGATAAAGCTTCCAATAAGTAATGAATAATGAAGTATTATTTTGACTTTTGAATTAAAATTCGAAATAAAGCAATGGAGTCGAACAAATGTTTTTGTCTTTTTTTAATTGAATGAAACACTTCTCTGAGTGATATATTAGCCTTACGTAATCATTTTTTACAATCACACTTCAAGTTGATAAGAATCATCACTACGAATAAAGCTGGCTATATAAGAAGGCTTAATATTGTTTTCGAACTCGTCTTCGGTGTTATGGCTGATAAGGTAGCATTTCATCATCTAAAGTGTCTAATTTCATCTACAAAATGTCAGAAAAAATATATCCCAATCTTTTATTTTTTTGTGGCATTCTTGCTCAAGGAATTTTCGGAACTTTTTTGGAACATAATCACAGAAAGCGAACCTACATTGTAAGTGAACATCAAGCTAAAGCGAAGAAAAGTAATTTTGTATTACACTAAAAGCACGAGATTCACAAGTAAAATTTGAAAAAGTGTCTAGCCTTGATAAGAATGTCAAAAGTGCAATGAATGTCAAAGAATTTTAACCTTCATATTGCATTTTTTTGGAAGTTATGGAGGGGGAAAGAAAAAGAGTGGGTTTTCTCGAAAACCGCTTGACCGATTTTCATGAACAAAATATATTTTGTGAAGACCGATAAGACAATTTACCAAAAAATTCAAGAGAATTTCATAGTCAAAATATCAGGTAAAAAAGGTGTGAATTTTTTGAGAATTTTTTTCAAGGTGATGTTTTTGACGTGCCACAACCATTTTTTCACACAAAAATCTCTATATCCCCTAGATTAACATATTTTTCCCCTGAACTGATCGGAGTAGTACGCGGTAGTTAAAAAAATAAAAAATAATTTTAGTATTGCTATACGGAAACCTCATTTGAAACATGCATTATGATATGCTTTACGTTAGATAGTAAAAAGTCAGAAGACACAAAAAGAAGTGGATATACAGTACAAGTCCGATAAGTTGCCGTCCGATACGTGTACACTCCCCTTAAAACGTCATCACACGCACTACACGCACACTAATTGGGGTTCTACCACTATGTGTGCTATTTTGCTTATGATTTGCGAATCATTCTTAAGCATGCACGCACCTAATATCGTGCTACTAGAGGGGGCATCCGATAAGTCCGCAATTCCTGGAATTTTCCGCCCCTACAGCCCCGAAATGTACAAAAACATGTTTTTTGGATTGATTCGAACCTGAAATTTCTTCAGCTTGAATCAAAGAAACATGTTATTATTTTTTATTCATCGGAGACATTTTTGTCTTGGTGTTTATGAAGTTCCAAAATCGCAAAAAAAATATGAAATCCCAAAAATCCTAAATCACGACAAAAGTTTTTTCTGAAAAAGCACAATGATAAAATTTTTATTTGTTTCAAGCTGAATAAATTTCAGGTTCAATATATCAATTTTTTCTAAAATTTGTGCATATGACTCAATAAAAAAAACATCTTTTTGCAGATTTTCAAAAAATTGTTATTGAGCAAAAATTTATGTTTAAATTTTGTAATTTTTGATTATGTTTCACTAGTAAAAGCCATTTTAGTTGAAAATTTATCTCTTCAAGTGGAAAATTAATCTTCTTGATAGAAAATTCATGCATTTAGTTCAAAATTAACATCTTTCTGGAAAATTCATATTTTCTGGTGAAAAAATTTAACTTTTTCTGTGGAAAATTCGTCTCTTTTGGGAAATATTTAATTTTTTTGGTCAAAAATACAGCTGGTTAAAATTCAATCTCTTTTGGACGAGAATTCAATTATTTTTATTAAAAATTGTTACTGAACAAGGAATTTATGTTCAAAGTTCGTTATTTTTTTATTTTTGTTCACTAGTAAAAGCTTTCAATATAAAAAAATTCGTCATAATTTTTTAACTAATAGGAAAAATTCATAAATAATTTCTTTAAGTGCTATAATTGCTTTAATTAAAGCTTTGTTAAAAAGGCATTTTTTTTTTTTGGTTGAAGATTCACCATTTTAGTTAAAAATTTGTCTTTCCTAGTGGAAAATTAATCTTGTTGAAAGGAAATTCATGGATTTAGTTTAAAATTAACATTTTTGTGGAAAATTAATATTTTCGGGTGAAAAAATTTAACTTTTTCTGTGGAAAATTTGTCCCTTTTGGGAAATATTTCATGTTTTTTGAGAGAATTTTTTTCGTAATTCAAATATTTTATTTCCATATATCGTATATTTAAAGAGAAAAGGGGAAAAAGGGGATGTTTTTTGAGAATAAACTCTTTTTTGGTTGAAATAATATCAACTATTATATTTTTCGTTCAAAATTCATCAATTATTGTTGAAAATTCCTGTATTTTGTTAAAAATTCCACTATTTTATTCAGTTGAGAAGTGAATTTTTTGTTGAAAATGCATATTTTCGATTTGAAAATGGATTTTTTTTTGTAAAAAATTAATTTTTTTGACTTGAAAATTCAAAAAATTAGTGAATTTTTTTTCTTGGTTAATAATTCGGCTTTTACATTTCAAAATTTATCTTTTTTGGTAGAAAAAATCTAATTTTTGTTTTTTGAATACTTTTTTGAAATTCTACTTTTTCGTTTCGAAATTTATATCTTTTGGTGAAAAAATTTAATTTATTTTGGTTAATAATTCATCTGCTTCCGTGAAGAAAAATTTTTTGTTGAATTCAACTGTGTTTTATTTCAAATCAGAATCATTTTTGGCTGAAAAGTACATTTTTTTGTTGATAATCGAATATTTTGGATTTGAAAATTTAATTCTTTTGTGGAAAACTCGTCTTCTTGTTTTGTAAATTGAACAATTTTGTGAACATTTTTTTTTTTCTTGGTACAAAATCCGTTTTTTTTTCGTTTTAAAATTGATCTCTTTTGGTAAAAAAATCTAATCTTTTTTGTTAAAAATGCAACTATTTTGGTAGAAAATTAACTTGGTTTGGTTGAGAATTTAGCTTTTTTGTTGGAAATTCGTATTTTTTAAATAAATTCAACTATTTCGCTATAAAATTAAGTATTTGGTTGAAAATTAAATTTTTTCTTAGAAATTTCACTTTTTTGTTGAAAATTAATATTTTCGGTATGAAAATTCAACCATCTGATTAAAAAATCTTGTATTTTGTTAAAAATTTAACTTTTTTGGTAGAAGGTCCAAATTTAGTTGAATAGTAACTTTTTTTTTAAATTCGTCCTCTTGTCTTGAAAATTCATTTCACCCGGTAAAAAGAATTCATATTTTTTGGTTAAAAATACAACTTTTTGGTTAAACATCAATCTGTTGTTTTAAAGAATGATTCATTTTCTTAAACAAAATTTTTGGTGCCTTAAATCTAACTGCTTTTTATTTTCAATTAAAATCTTTTTTTATTGAAATATCAACCATTACATTTTTTGTTGAAAATCAATCACTTTTGTTGGTTAAAAATTCTAATTATTTTTTAAAAGGTGAACAACCTTCTTAAAAGTTAATTTTTTTATGAAGATTCACAATTTTAGTTCAAAATTGTTTGTTTTTTTTTGCAAAAAATAAATTTTTTGAACTGGAAATTCACTTATTATGTTAAAAATTCAACTGATTGGTTGCAAATTAAATGTTTTTTGAAAAGAAAAGAAATTGTATCGCAAATTAGTTCTTTTGATTGAAAATCAATTTACTTCATTTTTTCTAAATAAGTATTTTTAGTTTACAAATTTAACTATTAAGTTAAAAATTTTTAAACACGAAAAAAATATAAACTAAAAATTGATCAAATAAAAGTTGGTCTAACATCACATTTACTGTTTAAACTATTTGATCTTCTTGATTAAAAATTCAACAATTTGGTTAAAAAATGTTGTATTTGGATAACAATTTTTTTTTTTTTTAATTAATCCTCTGTCTTCAAAATTCATGTTTTTTAAATGAAAATTCAACTGTTTTGTAGAAAATTCGTATTTTTGACTTGAAAATTCAATATGTTGGTAACTAATTTAACTATTTGGTTGAGAATTCATGAATTTTGTTAATAACTTGGCGTTTGTGGTAGAATTTCAATTTTGTTAGTTAAATGTGCAAATTTTTGGTTTAAAATGGTCCACTTCAGTTAAGGATTTAAGTATTTTGTTAAAAAATCCTTTTTGTTGATTAAATCTAACATTTTTTCAATTTTATTGTTTTTTGGTTGAAATATTAACTATTGCATTTTTTGTTGAAAATCAATCGATTTTGGTGGTTAAGAATGCAACTTTTTGGTATGAAGATTCACAATTTTAGTTCAAAATTCGTTCTTTTTTGTTAAAAATTCTTTTTAAATTAAAAATCTATTTTTTTTGTTGAAAATTCAACTGATTGGCTGAAAATTAATTTTTATCAAATTTATATTCTCGGCTTGAAAATTCAACTGTTTTATAAGAAATTCGTCTTTTGGTTTTAAAAATTTATTTATTTGGTCGAAAATTAAACCGTTTGGCACAAAATTAAACTGTTTCGTAGAAAATCAGTTTGATCCAATTTCAGCAGCAAATTAATCACTTGGAATTTACTGTGAAGGTATTTTTGGTTTCCACACATATAATAAAATTTTATATCGTCGTGAATCTGCACTCGCAAATGACTTACGAATATGTTTATAGGCTATTTTCAGTTTTTATGATCGAATCTAAAGCATCGCACGAAAGTGCACATTTACCATAAAGTGTCACATGATGCGAATCACACCATTTTTCACGTAAAAGTGCAATACGCTATAAAGTGTGAAAGCAATTTTTGGATTCAGTATAATATAAGAAAATATTTTCCTTCTTACCGAAATCTTGAAGATTAGTAAAATATATCGTCGAAACTTACCTGAAACAAAAAGAAAAGGAAAGTTTAAAACTTTTGAATTATAAAAGAAAAACAGTGTGTGGCAGTGGGGCCACATATCAGAAGTTTAGTGTGGCAGTAGTGGGGATAGCGGAGAGGAGTCTTTAGAGCAATTACGAATCACCGCACAAAAAGGAGACGCGATTATTATTATTATTAGGAATAAATTGGCGGTTCTATTACTTTATTTAAATAATAATCATAAGTGTGAAAAGATAAAAATTATAATAATTAAATATTATATTTCAAGCCGGCCAAATATTTTGTCTTTTTTTCAATCCTCTAATTGAGGATTGTTTATTTTTGATTAACATTCAGTACCTCTAATACAAATCAATAAAAATTCAAAATTGATGCAGGTACAGGTAATTAATGTGGCAAATTCTCATTGTTAAGAGCAGCATTTTATGTCAGAAGCATTATCCAATTGTTTAAATAATTTATTTAAGACAATTTGTACAGTTTGATTTAATACGATAAAAAAATCTGATCTGAAATTATTTCTTGAATTTTTTCCTTCAATCACATCCACGAAATAATGAAAAATCCGATTTTTTTATCTGATTTCCATATACATCTACAATTAATACTTGATAAATTATTTAAACATTTCGATTATGATTTCAATAAAAAATGTTGCTCTTCAAAAAGGCAGATTACCGAATTAATCACAGAAAAAGATAAATTTGGAACATTTATTTGAGAACGAAATTATTTTAACAAGAAAAATGATTTAAACAAATACGGATTTCTTACACAATGGAATACTAATATGTGAGTGACGTATATATTTGTTGATAAGCGAGAAAGTTAACTAAATAAAAAAACAGAGTTTTCTACCACTCTTTAAAAAAAGTTGCAAGTAAATATTAATTAAATGTTTGAACAATGAGTCAATTTTTTAAACAAAGATCAGTTTTCCTATAAAGGAATAATCATCTGATTAATTGTGAATAACTTCCTTTTCATGAGTTAGTAGGAAAAAAATTATTTGAACATAAGAAAATTGTTTAAACAATAAATCAAAAAAGATAATTTTCCAGCAAAACACTTGAATTTTCAACAAAATAGTTGAATTTTCAAACAAAAATATGAATTTCTTAGAAGGCAGTGGACTTTTTAACGAAAAAGTTAATTTTCACCAAGAATTTTGAATTTTCAAATAAAAAAGAATAAACCTGAATGACAAAAATTTGAAAAATTAAAAAATTATTTCCAACCAAATAGTCGAACTTTCAATAAAAAAATGAATTTTCAAAGAATATATTTTTAAAAATTATTTTCCACCGAAAAAGATGAATTTCCAACGAAATAGTTTAATTTTCAAAAAAAAAAAATATATATATTTTCACAAAACAGTTGCATTTGAAGCCAAATAGGTCAACTTTTAATCCACAGAGACAAGTTTTTAACAAAATGGATCGATTTTTCACCAAATAGTGCAATTCTCATGCCAAAAAGACCAATTTTTTAGAAGACAGTTAAATTTTAAACAAAAAAGTTCATTTTCAACCAATAAAGTTGAATTTTCTACAATAAAAAAGGAATTTTCAATCTAAAATTATGAATTTTCGACCAAAAAATATGAGTTTTTAACAAAATAGTTGAATTTTCAAGAAAACGATTCAATTTTCGTCCAAATAGTCGAATTTTTAAAGGAAAAAAATGAACTTTCAATAAAAATAGTTGGATTTTCTTACTGGGTTATAATAATTTTGTTCGCTTGAAGGCCAAAAACCAAAGAAAGGGGTAATTTCATAAACACAAGGGGGAAAAAGAGAAATTCTTTTTAAAAAGAGGAAAAAGGGGGAATAGGGAAAATGTGTTAATACTATAATTGAGTTTCAAATTAATCGATTTTGACATTTTTCGACTTGAAAATGTCATTTCTATATTAAATTTCCTACCTTACCGACTTCGAGACCATTCTACAGCTGAAGTGGTTCGTGTCCATTCCAAGTTTCTAGAATGTTCTAGAAGGATCCCGATGACGTCACAAAATGAGATTATGATTATGAGAGGTGAATTTGCGTAAACAACTTCAAGGTTATTTATTATCTCAATCATGCATTTTGCGTAAACATTTTCCAGGTCATATTTTGATTTGTCCTTGAATTTTCTACGGCGTTATAGAGTTATGAGGAAAACAAGGAAGGGTAAGCGGTAGAATCAGAAATGCATTTTTATTCCCTATACATAATATATTTCCTACAAGAGATGGGCGACGGCGTTTCTAAATCCAAATTCCTACATTACCGACTTCAAGACAATTCGACAGCTCAATTGGTCCATATCCATTCTAAGTTCCTAGAATATTTTCAAAGTGTCCAGATGACATCACAAAATGATATTGCGTAGTTGCGAAAGATGAATTTGCGTAAACAACTTCAAGGTTTTTTATGATCTCAATTAGGCATTTTGCGTAAACATTTCCAAAGTCATATTTTGATTTTTCGTTCAATTTTCTACTGCTTTATAGTGTTATGAGAAAAACAAGGATGAGTAGACGGTGGAATCAGAAATGCATTTTTATTTCCTATGCATAATATATTTCCTACAAGAATATGAATGAGTAGATGGGCAAGAGCGTTTCTAAATCAAAATTCCTACATTACCGACTTCAAGACCATTCGACAGCTCAACGGGTCCATATCCATTCTATGTTCCTAGAATATTCTCAGTGTCCAGATGACGTCATAAAATGATATTTCGCAGTTGGGAAAGATGAATTTGCGCAAAAAACTTCAAGGTTATTTATGATCTCAATTAGGCATCTTGCGTAAACATTTACAAAGTCATATTTTGATTTGTCGTTGAATTTTCTACTGCTTTATAGAGTTATGAGAAAAACAAGGATGGGTAGACGGTGGAATCAGAAATGCATTTTTATTCCCTATACATAATATATTTCCAACAAGAATATAAATGAGTAGATGGGCAAGAGCGTTTCTAAATCGAAATTCCTACATTACCGACTTCAAGACCATTCGACAGCTCAACTGGTCCATATCCATTCTAAGTTCCTAGAATATTCTCGAAGTTTCCCGATGACGTCACAAAATGATATTGCGCAGTTGTGAAAGATGAATTTGCGTAAACAACTTCAAGGTTATTTATGATCTCAATTAGGCATTTTGCGTAAACATTTTCAAAGTCATATTTTGATTTTTCGTTGAATTTTCTACTGCTTTATAGAGTTATGAGAAAAACAAGGATGGGTAGACGGTCGAATCAGAAATGCATTTTTATTCCCTATACATAATATATTTCCTACAAGAATATAAATGAGTAGATGGGCAAGAGCGTTTCTAAATCGAAATTCCTACATTACCGACCTCAAGACCATTCGACAGCTCAACGGGTCCATATCCATTCTATGTTCCTAGAAT
Source organism: Andricus grossulariae (assembly GCA_011634705.1). NCBI lineage: Eukaryota > Metazoa > Arthropoda > Insecta > Hymenoptera > Cynipidae > Andricus > Andricus grossulariae. The sequence goes on along the minus strand of JAABKJ010007545.1, from coordinate 249,752,470 downwards.
ATTCTCAAAGTGTCCAGATGACGTCACAAATGATATTGCGCAGTTGTAAAATATGAATTTGCGTTAACAACTTCAAGGTTATTTATCATCTTAATAAGGCATTTTGCGTAAACACTTTCAAGGTCATATTTGGATTTGGCCTTGTTTTTCTCATAACTCTATAGCGCAGTAGAAAATGCCAGGACAAATCAAAATATAACTTTGAAAGTGTTTACGCGGTATGCCTAATTGAGATAATAAATAACCTTGAAGTTGTTTAAGCAAAGTCATCTTTCACAACTGCGTCATATTATTTTGTGAAGTCATTGGGACCCTACGGGAATATTCTAGAAACTTAGCACGGATATGAACCAGGTGAGCTGTAGAATGGTCTCTAGGTCGGCAAAGTAGAAATTTCGATCTAGAAACGCCCTTGCCTATCTACTGATTTATATTCTTTTAGGTAATATATTATGTATAGGGAATAAAAATGCATTTCTGATTCCACCGTCTACCCATCCTGTAAAAGCACTCACCGAGGCGAGACTTTCTTTGAACTAAAAAGACAATCGAGAAAATATAGAAGAACCCACCGAAAATTATAAATTAAAATTGCAATCCCTTTATCTTTCTCGACTCTCGCTTCTTCCCATCCGGAAGGTTAAGACGCCCACTTCCGGCACAACGCTTCCCAAATAAATCTAGTTTAACATTCATAAGTCATAATTTTCTTCCACCCTGTGCGAACTTACACAGGCACTCGGAGTGTCTCCTTTCGTCAACTTCGAGAATGCTGAACGATCGCGTGAAATAGTTTCTCAAGACTTATTGGAGTTCAGAAATGCTATTGAGCTTCAGAATTTGCATGTTAAAGCAAAGATCAAATTTGATGTGTTTTTAATATCCGAAGCGAATTTGGAATTCAATTTCAAGTTAGAATTAGAGTTTAGAACTTAGAATTTGACGTTGGTTGATGAGTAAGGAGAGTTATAATCCAAGATTCCTGTTACCGACATGTTATCGACATCGAGACTATTCGACAGATTAAGTGGTTCGTGTCCGTGCTAAGTTTCTAGAATATTCTGAACGTCATAATAGAATTGCGAAATTTTGTAAAACGAAGTTTGCGTAAACTTTTCAAGGTTATATTTTGATTGGTCCTTGCATTTTCTAGAAACTTAGCACGGACACGAACCACTTGAGATCTGCAATGGTCTCGATGTCGGTCCATGTCGGTAACAGGAGTCTTTGATTAGAACTCTCCTTAGTTATCTACTGAGATTAGTTTCAAGTTTGACCAGAATAAAATCCAAACTGGCCAATTTTCGAAATTTAGTTTAGAAATTTACATGGTTTCTACTTTTAGAGAAAAACAGGGGCTGCAAAACTTTATTTTCAAAATTCCTTCACTTGTCCCTTATTTGTTTTTATTTTTCCAGGCTTCAGAACCTTCATGTAAAAATATTTTAATCTTGTAACATTTTTAATATAGAATTTTTTATGAATTAACCAAAAGTGACTAATTTATAAACCAAAAATTCATTCAAAGTTACTTAAGTGCAATAACAATACGAATAATATTCTTTTAAATTTAAATAAATTCAAAATAATTCAAATGAATTGGAAAAATTTCAAAAAAATTTCAAAAATTCCACTGATTTAAGTAAAAGCGGAGTAAAAGAGGTACTTAAGGGAAATGAGAAGAATTTCATGAAATTGATCAAAATTCAAGGTGAATTGGAAAAAATTCAAGGGTATAAAAACAATTAAAAAATATTTGAAAATGTAGTTAATGCAGTAGGTCTCAAATTACTATCGAAAAAGGCAATGGAGTTCAAAAGATTTAAAAAAAAATTCATAGAATTAAGTAGAATTGAGTGAATTTAGGAAAATTCTAATAAATTACGAAAATTGAAGAGAATTGAAATGAATTAAAAAGATCTTAGGATAAATTAATAAGAAATCTCGCTGAATTCCAAATTAATTTAAAAATTCAATAAAATTTCAATGAATTCGTAAGAATTAAAAGAAATCCAGGATAAAATAATAAGACTTCTGGGTCAAATCCAATTGAAACAAAAAATTTCAAAATAATTTTCAAAAATTCAATATAAATTATTGAGACTTCAGGATAAATTCCAAATGATATTAAATTAATTGCAAACAATATTTGAAAATCTCTTCTAATATTTAAAATCCTATAAATTCCCTGAATTCTTGTAAATTATTCTTTTCAAATCTATTAAAGAATTACAAAAGCCTGTAAAATTATATGAAATCTGATAATTTTTTGAATTTTTTAGGTAATTCCTTGAAATTTTTCTTAATCTCTTGAAATTTGTTAAATCTCTTGAAATTCCTTCAAATTACTGAAATCAATTAAAAATTCCTAACATATTTCTAATCATTCAACTAAAAGCGGAGAATGTCTAACAAAATACATTAATTTTCTACCAAATAACTGTATTTTCAACTTATAAATATTACATTTTGAACTAAAAATGGAATGTTTGAATTTTCAGATAAAACAAAATCGAACCAAAAAACGCATTTACGATAAAATAGTTAAATTTGCAAGTATATAGTATAATTTTCTACCAAAATAGTTTCATTTTAAACGAAAAATATGAGTTTCCAATAAAAAAGTTTATTTTTAACTAAATGGTTTAATGTTCTACCAAATTGTTGAGTTTTCAAACCCAAAAAATATCCATTTACTACAAAACAGTTGAATTTTCAACAAAAAAGTGGGTATATGACCAAAATTTGAATTTTCAACGAAAATAATGAATCTGCAAGAATAAAAAATTAATGATTATTTCCAATTTCAAGAAATGAATAAATTATTTTGATGAACAAAAGATTTTTAATTTAAATAGTTACATTTTCAGTGAAGAAAATTTATTCACAACCAAAAAAAAAAAGAATTTTTAGCACAATAGTTCTATGTGAATTCATTGATCTTGAACCCAAAAATAGTAATGTTCTAGAAAATAATTTAAAATTCAACCAAATACTTCAATTTTCAACCAAAAAGTACAATTCCTACCTAAAAAATTAATTTTCAACTAAAAATGGAATATCTAAATATTCAGTTTAAAAAATTAATTTTTAACCATAAATTAAACGAATTTTCAGTAAAATAGTTGGTTTACGACCAAGATTTGAGTTCTCAGCGAAAACGATGAATCTACACAAACAAAAAATCATTTATTTTTTCAAGTTGAGGAAATAAATAAATGATTTTGATTGAAAAAGATTTTTGATTGAAATAGTTACATTTTCAGTGAAGAAAATTTATTCACAACCAGAAAAAAACGAATTTTCAGCAACATAGTTAAATCTGAAATGATTAATCTTCAACCAAAAAAAAGTAATACTCTAGAAAAGAATTCAAAATTCAACTGAATTTGTGCGTTTTTAACCAATAAGTCAAATTTTCACCTGAGAAAATGAATTTTTAACTAAAAATGGAATAGTTAAATATTCAGTTGAAAAAATTAATTTCAAAAAATTAATAATTAAAAAATTAAAAAATTGAAAACAAAAATTAAACAAATTTTCAATAAAATAGTTGAATTGCCCACCAATGAGATGAATCTTCAACAAAAAAATTAATTCTTAACAAAGTAGTTCGATTTTCAACCAAGTAGTCGAATACTTGACCAAAAAATATGACTTTTCTACCAAATTCTTGCGTCTAAGACATATTAATAATAGTCTTAACTTATTATTGATTGTTCAATTAACGGTTATATAAATAAAAATTTATATTTCATATTTGAAAATTGGTAATCGCTACAATGGTTTGCCATCCCTAATAACTGACCATCTCATTTAAATATGCTTATATGACAGAATAAAGCTTGTTGAATTTTGTTTCTTAATAGTCATCATAGATTCAAATACAAACTTTTGGAATTCAATTAAATTTTGTGATTAAAGATACACGCTAGTAGTATTACAACCCTAAGATGATTTCTGTATATTGATAAATGGGTGGCCAATCATTGTTACCGAGAATAAAGCGGAAACATATTACTGATATCTTTGCAAAATTCATTCAAAATTATTTGAACTTTTTATAGACTGTATATAATTGTTTTTTGCTGTTTTTACGAATAATTACTGGAAATAATGCCAAAACCAGTCTTTGGTCCAGGCCAATCATTATATGATTTAGGGGCTAATCACTGTGCTTCCAAAATCAGTAATCTATACAACATATCGTGACCAATGACTGTATTTTGCAACATTTCGGTGGACAATCCTACGATTATTAACCTATGCTAATAACTATGTCGTCCTGGCCAATCATTGTTTCTTTTTACATTATTGTTAAATTCTTTGAGTATAAACAATCTGCTACTTTTAACGCTTAACTTACTACGGTCATTTGAATTTTCATAAAATTAATTATTTGTCTGTGTACTTTTAGGATTTCGTTGACTCATAGCGTTTTTTAGAAATAGTTAAACTGCAAAAATTCCGCAAGTGGCTAATCATTGTACCGACTGTATTGTATAATTTCAGAATAATTCGCTAAAATTTATATTAAATTCAAATCATCCCGAAATGAACTTTATTTATTATTTATTTGTGTACTTTAGAATTTCGTTCGCTCATAGTGTTCTTTAGAAATTGTTCAACCGGCGAAATTCCTCAAGTGGCCAATCATTGTACCGACTATCCTGAATCATATAAAAATGATTCGCTACAATTTCTACTAAATTCCTAACATGTGGAAATGAAATTTATTTATTATTCATCTTAATATTTTAGGATTTCGTTTGCCCATATTCTTTTCTTTAGAGATTGTTAAACTGGAAAAATTCCTCAAGTGGCCAATCATTGTACCAATTATCTTAAAGCATTTCAAAATGATTCTATAAATTTTCTACTGAATTCCAAACTTGCGGAAATAAACATTATTTATTATTTATCTGTGGATTATAGAATTTCGTTTGTCTGTAGTGTTTTTTAAAAATTCTTAAACGGGAAAAATTCTTCAAGTGGCCAATCATTGTATCGACTGTCCTAAATCATTTAAAAATAATTCGCTACAATTTCTGCTTAATTCCAATCATCCAAAAATCAAATTTATTTGCTATTTTTCTGGGTATTTTAGAATTTGGTTCGCCTGTAGTGTTTTTTAGAAATCGTTTAACCTGAAAAACTCCTCAAGTGACCAATCATTGTAGCGACTATCCTGAATCATTTAAAAATAATTCGCTAAAATTTCTACTGAATTCCAATCATCCGGAAATTGACTTTATTTATTATTTATCTGTGTATTTTAGAATTTCGTTTGCCCATAGTATTTTTCAGGAATTGTTCAACCGACAAAATTCGTCAGGTGGTCAAGCATTGTACCGACTATCCTAAATCATTTGAAAATAATTTGCGACAATTTCTGCTAAATTCCAATCATACGGAAATCAAAATTATTTATTATTTATCTTTATATTTAAGAATTTCGTTTGCCCATAGTATTTTTTTAGAAATTGTTAAACTGGAAAAATTCCTCAAGTGGCCAATCATTGTATCGACTCTCCTCGATCATTTCAAAATAATTTGCTACAATTTCCACTAAATTCCAATCATACGGAAATCAAGTTTGTTTACTATTTTTCTGTGTATCTTAGAATTTTGTTGGCCCATAGCGTTTTTTAGGAATCGTTCAACCGGAAAAACTCCTCAAGTGGTCAATCACTGTGCTGACTATCCTAAATAATTTCAAAATGATTTCAAAATAATTTGCTATAATTTATAGTAAATGCCAATCATCCGGAAATCAGTTTTATATAATATATATCAGTGTATCTTAGAATTTCGTTCGCCCATAGTGTTTTTTAGAAATTGTTAAACGGGAAAAATTCTTCAAGTGGCCAATCATTGTATCGACTGTCCTAAATCATTTAAAAATAATTCGCTACAATCTTTTCAGGGATTTCCTCTTTTTGAGGATTTTCTCTTTTTTAAGCATTTCCTCTTTTTAAGGATTTTATATTTTTAAGGATTTCTTCTTTTTAAGGATTTCCTATTTTTAAGGATTTCCTCTTTTTAGGGATTTTATCTTTTTTTAGGATTCCCTCTTTTTAACGATTTCCTTTTTTTAAGGATTTCCTCTTTTTAAGGATTTCCTCTTTTTTGAGGATTTCCTTTTTTTATTGATTCCCTCTTTTTTAAGGATTTTCTCTTTTTTTCTATTTTCAAAGATTTCCACTGTTTCTCATTCTTTTCCTTAAATGCGAACTGAGTTAACAGAACGAAATCGAGGGATGAACGATCCTTTTCATCTGGTGTCGACTCTTTTATAAATTATCCTTTTTTGAAGGCTTGCTCTCTTTTGAGGATTTTCTCTTTTTTTAAGGATTTTCTCTTATTAAGGATATCTTCTTTTTTAAGGATTTCCTCTTTTTCAATGATTTTCTCTTTTTAAGGATTTCCTATTTTTAAAGGATTTCCTCTTTTTAAGGATTTCCTCTTTCTTTTAAGGATTTCTTTTTTAAGGATTTTCTCTTCTCAAGGATTTCCTCTTTTTTAAGTATTTCCTCTTTTTAAGGATTTCCTCGTCTGTAAGTATTTCCTATTTTTAAGGATTGCCTCTTCTTTGAGGATTTTCTCTTTTTTTAAGGATTTTCTCTTTTTAAGGATATCTTCTTTTTTAGCATAAGTACTTTTATTCTTCTTTTTTCCTCTTTTTAAAGATTTCCTTTTTTTTAAGGATTTTCCTCTTTTTAAGGATTTTCTCTTTTTAAGGATTTCCTATTTTTTCTATTTTCAAGAAATTCCCCCTTTCTCTCATTCTTTCGCTTAAACTCGAACTGGATTAACAGAATCCAACAAGAAAATTCAACTTTTTTTGGTTAAGGATTACATCATTTCAAATAAAAAGTTTACTGTTATGTTTTTCGTTTGGAATTTTACTTGTTTGGATAAAAATTTTTCTATTTGATTCAAAATTAAAATTTTATTTCTTTAATTTTTTTAATTTTTGGTTGAACGTTTTTTTTTTCAACTGAAACTATTCAATTTCTGGTTGAAAATATCAACTTTTTTGCTACAAATTCAACGCTTTGCTTGAATGTTAAAATCTTTTCTTGGAAATTCGTTTTTTTTGTTTTCTTTTCAAAATTAATTTTCTTCACTGAAAATGTAACAATTACATTTTTGATTTAAAACTGAAAACTGATCTTTTCTGCTACAAAATTCATGTATTTTTTAAAAGTTTATCTTTTTTGGTAAAAATTTAATATTCTTGGGTAAATTGCACCCTTTTTTATTCAAAATGCTGCTCGGTCATTGAAAATTAATTTGTTTTGGCTGAAGATTCAACTGATTTTTTGAAAATTTATCTCTTTGGTTAAAAATTTAACTATGTTTTTGAAAATTCTTTTCTGGTTGAGATTTTTTTTCCTGATTGAGAACTAAAATATTTTTTTGGTTAAATATCAACTAATTATTGTCTGGTTGAGAATTCTTTTTTTTTTCTTGTTGCGAAATCAACTAATTGGTTAAAAGTAATCAGTCTTCTTGGTTAAAAAATTAACTTTTTTGTTGAAAATTGAACGCTTCGGTTGAACGTTGAAATATTTTTTTTTTAATTCATTTTGTCTATGAAGATTCATCAATTTGGATGAAAATTTATCTTTTTGGTTTAAAATCTAACTTATTTGCTAAGAATGCATTTTTTATTGAAAGTTCAACCATTTAGTCATAAATTAACGATTTTCTTTTTTTTTCTCCTGTTTCAAGAAATTCTCTCTCTTTATTATTTTTTCGCTTAAATTGAAACTGAATTCTTAGTTAAAAGTTTAATATTTTTAATCGAAATGTTATATTTTAAATTGGAATGTTATATTTTTGGTTCGGAATTTATCTATTTTGATTAAAAATTAAATTATTTTGTTAAAAAATCAACTACTTGGTCGAAGTATGACCTTCTTTTCCAAAGGCTCATTTTGATAATTGAAGAGTTAGCTATTTTGTTGAAAATCTTATTTTTTTCTGTTAGAAATTAATTCTTTTTACTGAAAATTAACCTATTTCATTTTTTTTAAATCAAGCTAATTTAGTAAAAAGTTGTACTAATTTGCTGAAAAATTATTTGATTGTTCAAGCATTTAACAATTTTGTTAAAAATTCTTGTTTTTTTGGTTAAAAATTAATTTATTTAGCTGAAAATTTATTTATTTTATTTTATATTGCAAATTCGTTCGTGCAGGTTAAAAATTCAACTATGTGGTTAAAAGTTTAATTATATGTTTGAAAGATGGTCTTTCTTGGTTAAAAATGATCTTTTTTGTTGAAAGCTCATCTTTTTGGGTTAAAAAGTAAACTTTTTTTTTATCCCTATATTTTCTCTCTTTTGAGAAGATTTTGGTTTGTGAACTCTATAATCCAGTCCAGATACTGAATCCGGATTGTAAATCTCTCATGTTTTAATTATACCTATGCTTAAAAAAATATATTTTCCAAAATTTTGTGTTATTATATCAAATTAAATATAGATTTTTAATGATTTTTTGGTTGTTATTTCTGAATATAACTAGAAAGTGAAGAAATTGTTCCACTTGTCAATTTTTTAGTCTGTGTAACGTGCATCCTATAAATTCCTAATGCTTTACGTCCCATTGCGATAGTAGACAACTTCAATGCTATTTTATTCATTGCACCGCCACTTAATATTTTCACGTTTTTCTTCGCTCGTTCCGCCCTCTATTTTTCGAATATCTTCGAAAATAAAAAATTCTGGAATTAATTTTTTATCAATAGATATCCAACTCGGTTACCCGCACTCGAAAAAAATGTGAAAATTTATTTTCTAGAGAGTTTTCAAATTTTCCTGAATTTTGATTTTTTATATTCCTGAAATTAAAAAAAGTCCGCTTAATTTTATTTTTTTTAAAGTAGTATAGCTGTGAGAGATCTGGGACCCCTCAGTCGGTAAAACAGGTGCCGGCCTTATTCACCGAATCAAGAATCCGTGTCAGGGATTTACCTTGCCGATCGGTCAGTTACCGACTGTCAGTAACTGACCGACAATTGTTTTATCGACTGAGGATTCCCAGAACTGTTATAGCTATACTACTTATAACACATTTTCTATGAAATAATTTGTATTGAACTCACCCCTCCATTAAAAAAAAAATTCTCAACACCTTTGTAAATATGAGATTTTTTTGGGTACTGGAAGACTTTTATGTTACAAAAATGCATTAGATAAAAAATCGTAAGACCCAAAAATCGAAATTGAAACAACAGCCAATTTTTCATTTCCAATTTCGATTCCCATGTCTTGGTGATTTTCTTCCTGGTGCATTTTTGTCACTGGAGAGTTTTTAAGCACCCAAAAAATTTTTTTTCCTATTTGCAACGATGTTAAGAATTTTTTCCGAAATCGAGAGTGATTTAAACATGAATAACCTCTTAGAAAATGATTTTTCAAAAATCCGAAAAAAATTAAAAAGACATTTCTGACCCCAGGAGTACGACAAAAATTGTAAAGCAGGAAAATTTAAAAACTTTTCAAACAAGGAATTTCTTATCTATAGATTTCAAAATTAACTATACTTTTTTTGGATCCCAATACGCTACTTTTTTGCATAGTGTCGATTTCAAATTCCAGAATTCTTTATTTTCGATCCGCCCTAATATTTATATCCATTTGATCATCATATACATTATTAATTACTATACTATTCACCATTATACAACTTTATACACTTTTACACTCTTATGTATAAAACATTATTATTATTGCTCTTCTTCTTTGCCCACCAAAAATAATCAGAATTATTTGTAGTTCCCATTTAAAATACCCTCCTTATTTAACTTATGCTAGATAAAAAAAATAGATTCTAATTGTGGAATTCAGGAAAGTCTTTCTAATTTTTTTCATTTTTTAAAAGTAGTATAGCTGTGAGAGTTTTGAGACCCGCAGTCGGTAAAACAGGGACTATCCTTATTGGCTGAATCAAAACAGGGTGACTCTTTTATAATCGAGGAAAGAAATTTCCAGTTTTTTCTTGGTTTGAAAAAAAGTGTCACGATTTTTAAAATTAAAACGTTCGAACGTCTAAAGCTGATTTTTTATTTAAAATAGTAAAAGCTGAATTGCAAATTGAATCACATGAATTTTAGCTCTTGAATTTTAAAATTCTTCAAGTTAAAAATGTATGCTCGAAACGAAAAATTTGTGGAGTACAAAATTGTAGAATTATGGAATGTAAACTAATTGATTTATTTATTTATTAAAATTTTTTAAAAGTTGAAATCAAAATTCTCTTAAATTGCATCATATCATGTGATATTCGAAGTGACTGGACAAATTTTTCTTGTTCTCATTTCCCGGGTTTTCCTAATCTCAAAAAATTCACGGTCCAGCGGCTACCCTGATTTGTTTTTGAAGCCAATTTTAAGCGAATTTCCAACTGAATAAATAAAACGCTGAGGTAATATAAAAAATCGATATTTATTAAATTTAAAATACATAAAAAATGTTGCAAGAAAATAACGACTCTTCGGTGAGCAATTTTCTCTAGTGTCAATAAATTTTTCAGTATCAGAAGGTAATATCTAATATCAGGATGAAAATAATAGCCATCTACTGAAAAATCGTAAAACACTTGATTCCCTGGAGTGTCCAAAGTCTTCATAAATCTCTTTATTCTCTCTTCTCTCTTCCGCATTGCAGTATTGCACGATGCAGTAGTACGCTACTAAAATACATAAATTTTCCTCCCCTTTCCCTTTTCCCCTGACTTTACTGACTCGTAGCAAGTTACTATTTTATTCACAGAATCCTGTTTATCATGCAAAGCAGTGCTAATTCAATTAGAAACAGAATTAACTCTTGTCTTTCCTTTTTCCTCTTTCCTCTACCACTTTCCCCTTCAGAGAAAATGTATTTTTACTCAGTTTGTGAAAATAAAGAATCTCTTGAATTTGGATTTTAGTTTTCATTAAAATTATTAGAAATATAATAAAGGTAATTTTAAAAAAAGACTTTGGATTTTTCAAGTTTGAAATTTAGAAGTAAAAGTATAAAGCTACTATCTTTAAAATATACCAATTTCGGAAATTATCTACACTAATAGAGCGAACGGTACTAAAAATCACTGATGACATTAATGCGCCTAAAAAAAGTGTTTTTGTAGCCCATTAGGACGCGAATTAGATTTTTCAAATCTCCCTCCTCCTATGTCATTCCCCCCCACTCCTTGCATCCCCTCCCCTCCCTTCCCCTACATTCGCTCTACTCCCCTACTTTCCGTTCTCTACTTTCCTTTCGCTACTTCCCCTCCTCATACTTTACCACCCCTAGTTATTTGCTCAAATTTCTCCTCACTTATTTCCCCTCTCTCTCTTGTCACTCCTCACTTCCTCATCCTCTCTTCTCTCTTCATGTACGTACTCTACTCCTCCTCCCTCGCTTCCCACCCTTTTATTTCTCTCCTAACATCCCTACATTATCTTACAACTTTACCTCTTCCACTTCCACCTAATCGTCTCCTCGCCCCCCCACTTCCCCTCTTTAATGTCTCCTAATTCACCTCCCTTCTCTCACTCGCCCTCACACTTGCTTCCTTACTTCTTTCCCTCACTTACTTACCGTCGCCTAAATTTCCCTTTCCTATTTCCCCCTTCTCTCACTTCTAATGCTCACACTTCACTGCTTCCCATCACCTACTTCCTCACCAATCCACATTCCCTCTTTCTTCCCTCAAATGCCCAACCTCATCTGCTTCCCCACCCCTCACTTCCCATCCATTTTCCCTCTTCTTTGCTACCTCGCCACTTACACCGAGCACCTAGTCCCCCTTTCTTTCTTTAATTTCTCCACTTTCTCTGCTCCCCCTCTCCTTACTTTGTCTCACTGATATTCTTTCCTTACTTGCTCTCTTACTTCTACTACTTCGTCTCTAATTATTTTCGCTCAACCTATCTCCCATCTCTCACTTCTTCTGCTTCCTCTCCCTTTACATCAAGTCCACCTTCATCCGCTCTCTAACTTCTCGTTCTTCCCCTCCCTTTGCTTCCCCCCATTACTTTTCCTGCCTTCCTCCAATTCATCTGCTTGCGCCTCCTAGCTCTCCCTGCTATCTCTTTCTTTACTTACCTTACTTTATCCCCCCTCACTTACTTATCCTCTTCTTATTTCTCGTCACTACTCTTACTTCTCCTCACGACAATGCCCTTCTTGGCCCTCCTACCTCCATCAGTTACTTTTCTGAATTCTCCTACTTCACCTTTCCTTACTCCCGCTCCAAATACTTCCTTTTTTCCACTTCTCTTATTTCCCGTCTTCCTGCTTCCTTCATGAAATTCCCAGACCTTTCCTCTCACTTCCTCTACTCCCAAGTAACTGCTCTTGCTTCCCCTTCCCTTACTTCCCTCACTTCCAGTACTTATCTCCCTTCACTTACTTATCCTATTTTTATGTTTTCTTACCACACTAACTACTCTTTACTGTCCCTCAACACACTGCCCCTTCGCTGCATCTATTGCTCATCAGTTACTTCCCCTCCTAATGCTCCCCTTCTTCTTCACTCACTTACTCCTATTGATATCTCATCACTCACTTTTCCACTCACACTTCGCCTACTTCCCCTTCCCTTATTTCCCCTGGACCTATTGCCCCTATCTCAATTCTCCTACTTCGCCTTCTCTTACTTTCGTTCCACCTACTTCATCTTTTCCACTTCTTCTCCTTCCGTTTCTCTTATTTGCGCTTCACCTGCTTCATCTTTTCCACTCCTCCTACTTCCCCACTCCCTAATTCATCTATTACTTTCTCTTCTTTTCCCTCTCACTTTCTCTACTCCCTTGTCACTTCCTTTCTTCCCCTTGCCTTATTTCCCTCCTTTTCAGCACTTATCTCCCCACACTCATCCTCTTTTTTATTTCTTATCACTACACTCACTACCCTTAATTTTCCTCCATATACTACTCCATTTGCTTCAATTACTCCCCATTAATTACTTTTTCTTGCAGTGCTCGTTCTCCACTACCCTCACTTCCTCCTACTGATACCCCTTTACCTACATAACCTTACTTACATCAATTTTCTCACTTCCCCTACCTACATTCCCATACTTCTCCTATTTCGCCTTCCCTTATTTTCGCTCCACCTACTTCATCTTTTCTACTTTTCCTACTCCCCCTTCCCTTACTTCCGCTCCACCTACTTAATCTCTTTCACTTCTCCTACTTCCCCTCTTCTTAATTCCACCATCACTTGCCTTGCCTTTCGCTCTCACTCACTCTACTCCTTTGTCACTTCTCTTTCTTCCCCTTCCCTTTCTTCCTTTATCTCCAGTACTTACGTCCCTGACATACTTATCCTTTTTTTATTGCTTCTCACTACATTCACTACCCTTACTTTTCCTTCCCACACTGCTCTATTTGCTTCAATTACTCCCCATTAGTTACTTCCTTTTCCAATGCTCCTCCTCCTCTACCCTCACTTCCTCCTACTGACATCGCCTCACTTACATCCTCTCTCTCTCTCTCTCTCTCACTTCCCCAACTCACCTCCCCTCACTTCTCCCGATTCCCCTTCCCTCACTCCCCCTTCACCTACTTGATCTTTTCCACTGCTTCTACTTTCCCTCTTCCTAATTCCTCCATGACTTCCCCTGCCTTTCCCTTTCACTTTTCCTACTTTCTTGTCACTTCCTTTTCTTCCCCTTCCCTTACTTCCCTTACCTCCAGTACTTATCTCCCTCACTTACTTATCTTCTCTTTATTTCTTCTCACTACACTCACTACCCTTACTTTCTCTTCCTATACTGTCCTTTTCGCTTCAATTACTCCCCATAAGTTACTCCCCTTCCAATGATCCTCCTCCTCTACCCTCGTTTCCTCCTATTGATGGCCCCTCACTTACATCCCCTCTCTCACTTCCCCTACTTACCTCCCCTCACTTCTCCTGCTTTCCCTTCCCTTAATTTTCTTTACATCTCCTACTCATCTTGCCTCACTTATCCTTTCATATTTCATACTATTCTCAAGACACATACTTCCCTTCATCACACTGCCCCTTTCTCGTCCCCTACTCACCAACAGTCACTTCCCTTTTCCGAAATGGTCCCCCTCTCCTCACTCCCACCTGCTCATATCCCTTAAGTTACTTCCCCGAAATATGACTAAAAATGTCCAAGCGTGTCTGCATCAAGATTCAGTCGGCGATAACCGCTTTGTGACTCGATGCAGAAACGCTTGGACATTTTTAATCATATCTCAAGAACCAATTGAGATTGTTCAAATTTTCTCGGCCTAAATTAGAAATAAGATTTCATGGATTGCGTCCTATAAATTTCATACTTTTTCTACATATTTCCTGAATTATAGCACAAGTTGAAGTTGAGGTACAAAATTAGAGAAATTTTCGGCGATCACCGCTTTCGTGGCCGGCAGCGGTAAACGCCGACTGAAAGTCGACACAGACGCGCTTGGACATTTTTAGTCATATCTCGGGAACCTTCGAAGATTTCTGAAGCTTTTTTGTCTTAAATTAAACATAAGATTTTAGAGATAATTTCCTGCTAATTTTATATTTTTACCACATTTTTCCTAAGTCACAGCACGATTTGAATTTTGAGGTACGCAATTCCAGAAATTCTTTAATTAAAAAAAAAGTATTTAGTACCTTTTGTTCTAGTCGACGGTAGTATTTATAAAAATATTAGCGCATAGTTTTTTAGAGTCAATTATAATGAATTTTGAAGGTGTTAAATTATATGATTTAATCGAAAATTACGCTGTTAGAAGAACAGGAAATTCATTTAAAATTTGGTTAAAGACCAGTAAGAAGAACAAACGGAAAGCGTTGGAAATGAGTTCGGTAGAAAAACGGATCCGATCTGCTTTTTTCATGTCCTAATTCTCTCTTTTTTTATTCTCAGCTTTTACCCGAAACGCGTTATTTACATTTCACTCTTCTGCTACGTTTACAAATCGTCATTATTCCTTTATTCGATACACTGCGCTTTTCCTATTATTGTAATCGACACCCTATCGATTTATTCTACAGCACATTTTTATACAAATTTTGGTATTTAGCTTTTCAGTTTGAGAAAAAATTATTTGTAGCTTTTGGTAATTTGGAATCTCTGAAAAAATCCCACCTTAGATAATTTCTATTATATTACCACTGGACGACTGCAAAATCTCGAAAAATAAAATAAAATTGCCGACAACTTAATATTCCCGAATTGGAAAATTTCCGAATCTCAACAATTAAAAATCGTTAAGAAATAAAATCGTAAGTAGTAAATGAAATAATATACTTTTATTTACAGAAAGTATTTATTTCATTTATTTATTAATAAAGCAGCTGTTTGATGGTTTATATTCGGGAATTTTGTAATTCAGAAATTCTCCTGTTTCAGGAATTTTTTTTCGGGATTTTTCAGTCGTCCCGAAAATTCCCTAGAAAGAAAAAAAAATCCATCTAAATTCTAGGAGACTTGCAGTAGTTTTAAATTAAAATTCCTGCTTTAAAGAGTCACCAATTCAATATTTCTCACCCCCTTTCTTCTGACTTGAAATTTATCACCTTTTTATATTTTGCACCAGCAACTTTTTTTTTGCCTCTTACACAATTTTTAATTTGGCTCGATTAAAATTAAAAAATAAAATAAAAATACTTGTAACAAACTTTCCATAGGGTAGGGATGAATGAAAAAAAATAATATTGAGCATTAATAATAGATAAAAAAATAAAAGCGGAAGTAGATCAGTTGCTTGGCACTCCTTAATAACCGATAAATGGCTAAATCAACGCAGGTAACCGACGAACAGCCAGCGTGAGGTCAGTTGGCTACTCGGATCTCTTCGTCCTCAGTAAAAAGGACATGTGGGACGTCCTAAAAGAATATCCAGCCGCAAGGGTGCGATTGGAGGCCATCGCTGTTAAGAGACTGGAAAAATACAAGAGAGCTCCACTTGAAAAGGGTGAGTTTTTATTTACTTTCATCATTATTTATTATTATTATTGACTTTTGATTAATAAAAAAAATTAGTCAAAATAGGCGCCGTGCACATATAAAAAAGATTTTTGTACCCAATCATAACGTATTTTAAATCGTTTAGACCTCCCCTTCCATATTTTACTTCCCCTACACCCCCCACCACCCCTCCACTCATTCCCACCTTCGCCTTGCTTTTCCCAACTTCTTTTTTCTCTACTTCCTCCTTTCCTATCTTCCCTAGCCAACACTGTCCTTCCTCTTCTTCCCTTACCTAACCCTCACTTCAACTTCCTCTCCCTTCATTACCCATCACTTTCTTGTACTTCCCCTTCCCTCACTTCTCTTACTTCTTCTCTCCAGATTGCCTCTTACTTCGACTACACCTTCTCGTTGCATCTACTTCACCTACTTACCCTCCCCTCATTTCCTTTTCACTTCCTCATTTTCCCTTGCCTCATTTCTCCTACTTTATCTCTTCCCATTTTCCATCACTTCCGTTACTTTCCCTTATCTCATTTGCCCTCACTCACTTCCTCTCACTTACCTTTACTTCTCCTCCTTGGAAAAATGCGATGGATGGACGGACATCCAATCGAAACTGTAAGGCTCAATTTGTTCAGAAGGCGTGAAACATGATAAATCTGTTTTTTCACAATAATGGGTTTCGTAGATCATTAAGAAGTTAATAAAGTTTTCCAAATCTCATACGCACGCTACCATTCCCTCCCCTCTCTCTCTCTCTCTCTCTCTTCTCTCCTATCTTATCCTTTTTCCATTCGATTTCTCCTCCCCTCCCTACAATCCTAATCATTACACCACCTTCTGCTCCTAATTCCTACTTCCTCCCCCACTCCTCCTCTCTCACTATGATTTCCCTACTTCCTGAATTTCCCTGGCACTTCCTTCACTTCCTAACGCTTCCCTACATCCCCTCTCTTCCCCTACTACCCCTAGTTTCCCATCTCGTCTTCTATCTTATCCTTTTTCCATTCGATTTCTCCTCCCCTTCCTACCACCCCAATCATTACTCCACCTTCTCCTAATTCTTACTTCTCCTTCCCACTTCTTCTCTCTTACTAAGAGTTCCCTACTTCCTGAACTTTTCTGGTCCTTCCCTCATTTCCTGACGCTTTTCTATCCCCCCCTTCCCCTAATAGACCTAATTTCTCCTCTCGCTTTCTATCTTATTCTTTTTCCATTTGATTTCTCCTCCCCTTCCTACCACCTTAATCATTACTCCACCTTCTCCTGATTCCTACTTCTCCTTCCCACTTCTTCTCTCTTACTAAGAGTTCCCTACTTCCTGAACTTTCCTGGTCCTTCCCTCATTTCCAGACGCTTTCTTCTTCCCCTCCCTTCCCCTACTAGACATAATTTCTCCTCTCGTCTTCTATCTTATCCTTTTTCCATTTGTGTTCTTCTCCCCTTCCTACCACCACAATCATTACTCCACCTTCTACTCATAATTCCTACTTCTCCTCACTCCTTCTCTCTTAATATGATTTCCCTACTCCCCGAACTTTCCTGGCCCTTCCCTCACTTCCTAACGCTTTTCTACTCATACCCCCTTCCCCTAATACCCCTAGTTTCCCATATCGTCTTCTATCTTATTCTCTTTCCATTCGATTTCTCCTCCCCTTCCTACCACCCCAATCATTACTCCACCTCCTTCTCCTAATTCCTACTTCTCCTTCCCACTCCGTCTCTCTTACTATGAATTCCCTTCTTTCCGAACTTTCCTGGTCCTTCCCTCATTTCCTCACGCTTTCCTACTTGAACTCCCTTCCCCTAATAACCCTAATTTCCCTACTCGTCTTCTTTCTTATCCTTGTTTCATTCGATTTCTCCTCCCCTCCCTACCACCCTAATCATTACTCCACCTTCTCCTAATTCCTACTTCACGTTCCCACTCCTTCTCTCTTACTATCAGTTCCCTACTTCCTAAACTTTTCTGATCCTTCCCTCATTTTCTGACGCTTTCTTACTTCCCATCCCTTCCCCTACTAGACCTTATTTCTCCTCTCCTCTTCTATCTTATCCTTTTTTCATTTGGATTCTCCACCCCTCCCTACCACCAGAATCATTACTCCACCTTCTACTCATAATTCCTACTTCTCCTCACTCCTTCTCTCTTAATATGATTTACCTACTTCCCGAACTTCCCTCGTCCTTCCCTCACTTCCTAACGGTTTCTACTTCCCCTCCCTTCCCCTACTACCCCTAATATCCTTACTTGTCTTCTATCTTATCATTTTTCCATTCGATTTCTCCTCCCCCTACCTCCCCAATCATTACTTCACCTTCTCCTCCCCAGTCTCACTTCCCCTCCCCTCTCCTCCTCTCTTACTATGATTTCCCTACTTCCTCAACTTTCCTGGCCCTCACCTTACTTTCCAACGCTTTTATACTTCCCCTGTCTTCCCCTACTACCTCTCATTTTCACTCTCATATCTTTAGTCCCCTAATTTCCCACTACTCTCCTCCCTCTTACCTTAGCTTTCCATCCCTTTATGGGTAATCCATAAAATATGTAACGCTTTTTTTAATTCTTCTATCACAAAAGGTGAATTTTAAATACAAAAGGTCGAATTTTCAACAAACCTAGAAGAAAGATGAATTCAACAAAATAGTTAAATTTTTAACCCAATAGTTAAACTTTCAACAAAATAGTTTTTATTTTCAAATAGCTGAATTTTTAACCTAAGAAGATTAGTTTCCAACCAGAGAGATTAATTCTCTACCAAAAGATACATTTTCAACAAAAGAAGAATGCTCAATAGGGTGGTCCAAAAATGCATTGCAAAATTTTTGTTCGCCCTAGAGGGCAATCCCCCCCCCCTCCCAAGTTTCCATTTCCAGAGAAAAAAAATCCGTAATTCTTTTTTTGAAATTCGAATATTAACACATTGCACCGGCTACTTCTAAATCCCGTGTATACTTTTTTCGTCACCTGGACGGTCATCCTTAATTCTATTGGTGAATATGATACTATAATATATCTATAATTTTAATAACGTTTTTAAGCTTTTTGCAAATAACAATTTGTCCGATGTAATCCGCATCTACCCCAATTGCTATTCTTTTCCAAAACCTATTTGAGTGAATATCTTTATACAATAAAAACGATTTAAAGAACTGCGAACTTGTCCATAAATCTCTTAGAATACTTAAAAATCTTTGAAATATAATTTGGAACATCCTGAAATGCTATAAAATTTCAAAAGTTGAGTTGTTAACTCCTCGCCTAATAATACAAGGTGTAATTTCTTATGGCTGGAAATTTCAATATGAGTCGAACACTAAGAATGCTTTTCTTGACTTTGTATCTGGGATGTCCTCAAATTATTTTTCGGCAAAAAACAAAATCTTCGCCAAAGCCGTATTGAATACAATCCATTCCTAAATTAAAAAAAATTAAATATAAGGATACTTATCAAAAATGTAATACCTTGTTTCTTCTTGTAGAGTTCAGTTCACAATTTGAATGCTTACCTAATGGCGCTCCTATTCCTGGTGTTCCTCGTGTCACACCATCTCCTTCATCTGACACGCAACATTCTCCTGCCGATTCTTTTTCTCCTGCCAGACCTGATTCTCCGAGAAGGGCTTCTCCTCCTGCCGAACATTCTCCTCATGCCAGATCCAGGTCTCCTCATACCAGGTTCATAGCCCAGCCAACCACGCTCCCTTCTTCTAACATATTTGGATATGGACTTGACGAGCTTCAATTTATTCGGCTTACTTCCTGTTACCATACGCAGCGGATATTTAAACTTCGAAGATATACTTTTCCAGCAGATAAATCAATTAAAACACGCATAGGATCAAAACGCTATGGGCCCATACCGACCCAAGAACAAATTGTATTATCAACATGCGATGGTGACGCCGTTGCAATAGTGGGAAGTGGTGAGATTCTTGTTGGAATATATGCATATAACGTTCGCGCTAAATATAAAACACGGGCAAAAATAAACATGGAAAGCGGCAAGATTACTCTATTAACCACAGACGAAATCAAGGAATCTCCAGTAGGCCCCCGATACCCAATCGCATTGCGATTCAGAGTGGAACGTGTAAACAACATTCATCCACATCATTAACTGAATTTAAAAGCAATGTAAAACTAAAATATAAAATTGCATGTGATTTGAAGTCTTCTTAAAATGTTACAAGTAATTTGTAATTGCTAATAATAATAAAAACGGAATTATTATGGTTCTTAAGGCATTCATCTCTTGGCAATGCCCCAACCACTTCTTTTCAGAAAAAAAAAGTGTTAGCCTTCTTGTGAACTGCCATGATGAAAGAGTTTGTGGTTTCCTGGATTCCTGTTCTCAACAAAGATCCCCTGACTTTTAAAAAAGTTTCCTTAAATTCCAAAATAAAAAGTGTTGATTTGAGCGGCCACAAATTGTCCGACACCATCTTTTTCAGAACAATATGATCATCAAATTCTATTTTGAAATAGGAGATAACTATTTTCTATTTTCACTGTACAACTTTTACGTACCTAAAACAGAAAATAAATTCTCACCTCAGTATTAGGTGAAACAATAATTTTTTTTAATATACAAGATATACATCTAAACTTACTTTAGTGATATAGTAGGTATATAACTTGCGTGATATAACTTGCATCCTATAATCTTGTATATTAAATTTTCAGGGTGTCTACACAACTTCTAAAGAAATTCTTGAAAATTTCCAGCTTTTTCAAGTATCTCTAGATTTTTCCATGTATAATCTTACAATAAACTTCATATAAAATGAAACTAATGGAGCTCTGATTCAAAATACAGCTAAATTGTTCAAGCTATTTTTATAATGCCTATAACTTATTTTATATCACTTTCAAAATATTTTATTTCTGAAAGCTTGAAATTTGTTATATTATTAAAAGATGAATGATTTTACTGAGCATCATTTATTCTTAAAGCCCTCTACGTTTAAATATTATTAAATTTTGAACTTTTTCATGTTGCCTGATTTTTATTTTCCAATATTAAAAACATAAATTATTCATTAAATGAATAATAACAAATTTTTAAATACCGAGAGTTCTAAAAGATGTTTTTAATGAGTTAAGTAATTTATAAAATGAATCATTCTAGTTAGTAAATTATGTTTGAATAAATGCTGATTTTCGTAATCTTAATATTTGTATGGAGGCCCAGTTTTCTCACGTATCTGGAGATCTTAACTGTTTTCATAAACTTTACAGCTTTTTATTTGCTCATCCGTGCGAAATAAGTCTTGTCTGATAGATACTTGTTTTTCACATTCTTTAAGTTAAATACTGTTTCCTGTTAAATAGTAATATGTTTTTACATTCAATTAAATATTGTTCATATTTGAGAAACTTATATGTACCGCGAGATGTAATCAATTATTTGTTTGAGGTATTTTTCATATTTCTATATGTATATTATCATCGACGAGAGTTTAAAAGTCATTTATAGATCTAGTCCTCCCACCTACTTCCAATTATTCCATTATTTGTTTTTGTCTCTTGTGTGAGATAGCCTTTTTGTTTATATTAATTTTCTTTGAACATTGGTGAAAGAAAAAGAAATAATTCACTTAAAACATTACAATACGATTTGAGAAATGATTCTTTTTGAATAATAAAAAATTCGAAAAAACTGCAACATTCTGTCTCTATTCTAAAGGAAAGTTGCTAAGAACAAAGATAAATTAATTTAAACAATTTATGCGATAATCTTATTAGCATTATAAAGTAGTATTTTATATATTTGAAACAATTTGCTTAAAAAAAGCAAAAAATCATCTTTAGCCCCAAAAACTCGCAAAATATATTTGTTCACTTATAGGTTTTTTTGGGACCCTATGAAACAGACTTATGGGAATGATATTTATACAGTAATATTTTATTGGTATCCTATGGCTAATTGTGAAAAGAAATGGACTAGATTCGACTCGATAAACCTAATCTTGAGTTTTCTTAAGACAATTTACGGAAACTTCTTTTTTTCTTACGGGAAATACGTGTTAAACTTCGTGGGGCTTGAGCGACCTCTAAATATCATTTCTTTGAACCAAAAATTTATTTTCCTATGTATTTTCGAACAATTTTCAGGCGATATGCATAAAAATTGAAGAAACAAAAAGTTTGTGACCGCCTTAAATTGCCGCCCATGTGATTCGCCATCAATTTGACTTACCGCCAACATAACTTTCCGCGAACGTGACTTGTCACAATTGTGACTTGCCATGATCCGAATTCAATGTCAATTAGATTTTATTCCTAAAAGTCACTATTTTTCCTGGCATAAGCAATTGAATTAAACAGTTCAACGCAAAATTTAATCAAATGATAACGAAATATCAAACTCGCACTTCTATAAATTAGGTTCAAAATTTGCGGAAAAAATCTTCCAGAAATTCAAAATCCTTCCAAAGAATACAAAATTAAAAATTCAAGATGTTATGAAATAGGATTTTATTATATAAAGTAGAAAATTGTGCAATTTCGCTCTCATAACATGGTTTCGTATCTCGCTTCTCTTTCGAGAAAAACGGAATATTTTGACTTTCTGACATTGAAAATGGATTTTTTTCAAAAACTGCTACTGCCGAAGATTTCGGTTTTTAGCGAGAAATAGTTAATCTCCTTTAGTTAGTATTTTGTGACAGCATCACACATTAAATCTGTTATTTCAATTCCTAAAACCTTTTACCGTTAAGGAATTACTTGTCCATATTTATAGATTCACGATGCTTTATAGTGTAGGCTCTACGTCTTTAAAAAATTCGATAATTAATACCTGAATTATTCCGTGTTAAGAAAAATTATATCTGTAAAAGTACATATATACTTGCAAAAAACCTATAAATTGTCAAGCAATTTTTATTTTAGGATTTGAATCGAAATCACGGAGAAGACAAAAGTTCCAAGCTGGACATTCCTTGGAATTTAATGCACTTAGATTTTTTTAAATTATTATTATAAAAAAAAATTAAAGGCTCTAGACTTTTTTTAACTAACAAAGTTCCTATTGCTTGTCGTGAGAAACACTTGTGAACTGCATTTCGAAGTAACAATTTTCATAGTTACTGTTACTGAAAAAATGTAACTAGCTACCAATTTGTCACTTATTTACAAAAGTAAATTCGTTTATATATTCGTTATATGCATCCCCGTGCATTTTATGATAATTATTTATTTTATTTACAAGAATTGTTTTCAATTTCTATTTTGAATTCCGCGCCAACTGCAGCCAACTAGCGCGCGACCCTAACGCAAGCGCAGTAGCCCAAGGCGCCCCTAACTGGCATCACTGGGTCTGGCAGGAGAATAAAGTCTGCCTGAAAGAAGAGACCTGATAGGAGAATAATTTCCGACTGGAAGAAGACACCGGGCATGAGAATAAGGTCTGGTGGGAGCAAGCGTCCTGTCAGAAGAATATTACCAGTCAGAAAAAAAAATATAGTCTGCCACAAGAAACAGCAAGAATGGGGTCGCCATTAGGTAAACACTCAAACTTTGAACTTAGCTCTGCAAGAAGAAACGAAAGATTTTTGTTTTGGTAATTATTTCGGTATTTCGGAAATGCAAAATCTAGATATTATAAATATTTTTATTAGTGAGATAAGGTTTTTATAAATATTACCTAAAGTTTGTGTGTCAGTTTTGAAATTAATTAAATTTCCTTCATTTTCAATGCAAATCATTTTTGAAATTAGTCATTTATTTAAATTAAAAATTGAACATAGAAATTCAGATTGAGGATACCCCCAGAACCCCCAGTAAATCGAGGTCCCAGTGTACATGTTTTTTTTACAGTTTATACTTGTAAGTTTGTATACTATATTAACTCTATTACTTTTTTCAATAGCATATTTAAAGTTTGTAAAGAGCGTTTTATAAAAGTTATTATCAATTGAAAGAACAACCTTTTTATTACTTTTTTTTTACTCTAGAAAGGATTTCATCGAAACCTTGAATGAACGCAAAATATAAAAAACGTCCTGACCATACTGGCTTTCTATACTAGACTGTGATCATTCTGTTGTTTTCTATAATTAATGTTTAATCCAGGAAGTTTATTTAATTATCTTTTGAGACCTTAATTGTGAATCTTAGTTTTTCCCTAATTTAATTAAATTTTTCAAGAATGTTGTTTGGCATTATTCAACATCTCAAACTAAGTAATTTAGCCAAACAAATTTGGGAGTGGTGTGAACAAAGGGGGCTTTGGATATTTTCATCCCATATTCGCTCTGAAGAAAATTTTAAAGCCGATTCCGAATCTAGACGTCTCGAAACAGAGAAGAAGCATTCTTCATTATCCTCTGCTTTCAAGAAAATAGTAATCAATTTCGGCTTGCCAAACATAGACCCTGGGTTGATGACGGTCGCTGCATTCATTTTCGATTGGAATGATTATTTCTTCTTTCCTTTTCTGTCATTCGCAATCATTTTACGTGTATTACGAAAGAATAAAGACAAAGGTTCAACAGGTATTGTTGTTGTACCACACTGGCCAGCTCAGGCCTGGTGTCCTATCTACATTTCCATGTTAGATTGTGAACCAATTTATTTTGAACCAATTATGAAACATTTGCGTTCTCTCAATAGGTAGCTGCATGCACTTTGGAAGATAATTACCCTGGCTGCAGGGACGCTGTCCGGGAGGCGCTAAAAAAGAAGAACGTACCTGATGGAGAAGTGACCGATACATGCATATAAGCACGAAGTCTGGGGTATGGTATGGTATGTATGGTATGTATGTATGTATGGTATGTATACAAATCTTATAATTTTAGGGATGATAATTAAAAATAACCATGATAAAAATGCCAAATAAAACTGCTAAAAATGAAATGTTTGGTCAAAGACACATGTTTTTGAATGAATAATTTTTTTTATGCTCTAAATTTTGTTCATGAAAAGTCTTCTCTGTTCTTGTCAAAAAATCTATTGGAAACTAGGATTCTTTAAAAAAGCCTAATTTATTTTACCCTACGATGCGATGCCTAGTAAAAGATATTCACGTGATCTACGCCCAGGAAAAAATTATATAACAATTTTATTAAAAAGCGAATACTTTTTCTTAGAATATTTTTTCTCTTGGAAATTAACCAGACTCCTCTAGAAAGTAGTACAAAATATTTGTAAATGGTTATGAAACATAAAATATGAATATCTCTGAAGACCAAGCTCAACTGTAATAAATGAGATAAGGACTTGTGCATATATCATATAATCTAATGACGGACTCAAATAACGCATGATTATAATCACTCGTTACACTGTTAACCACATTCTTCGTTGAAGCAATAATCAGTTTTCCCCCTAACTGAAACAATGGCGATCGTGTATACTTTTTTCGTCACCTGGACGGTCATCCTTAATTTTATCGGTGAATATAATACTATATTATATCTATAATATTAATAACGTTTTTAAGCTTTTCGCAAATAACAATTTGTCCGATGTAATCCGCATCTATCCTAATTTCTATTCTTTTCCATAACCTATTTGAGTGAATATATTTAAAAAATAAAAACGATCGAAAGAACTGCGATCTTGTCCATAAATCTCTTTGAATACTTGAAAATCTTTAAAATATAATTTGGAACATCCTGCAATGCTATCGAAATTCAAAAGTTGAGTTGATAACTCCTCGCGTAATTATTCAAGGTAAAATTTCTTCTTACTGGATATTTCAATATAAGACGAACAATAATAATGTCTTTCTTGATTTTGTATCTGGGATGTCCCCAAATGATTTTTCGACAAAAAAGAAAATCTTCGCCAAAGCCGTTTTTGGAAAAAATCCATTCTGAATTTAAAAAAATTTTGACACTAAGATACTTATCAAAAATGTAATACCTTGTTTCTTCTTGTAGAATTCAGTTCACAATTTGAGTGCTTACCCAATGGCGCTCCTATTCCTGGTGTTCCTCGCGTCGCATCATCTTTTTCATCTATCTTGCAACATTCTTCTACCGGGTCTCTTTCTCCTGGCAGGCCTCATTCTCCGAGAAGGTCTTCTCTTCCTGCCGAGCATTCTCTTCGTGCCAGATCCAGGTCTCCTCCTGCCAGGTTCATAGCTCAACCAACCACGCTTCCCTTTTCTAACATATTTGGATATGGACTTGATCAGCTTCAATTTATTCGGCTTACTTCCTGTTACCATACCCAACGGATATTTGAAGTTCGAAGATACACTTTTCCAGCAGATAAACCAATTAAAACACGCATAGGATCAAAAAGCTATGGGCCCATGCCGACCCAAGAACAAATTGTATTATCAACAAGCGATGGTGATGTCGTTGCAATTTTGGCGAGTGGTGATCTTCTTGCTGGAATATATGCATATAATGTTTGCACCAGATATAAATCACGGGCAAAAATAAACATGGAAAGCGGAAAGATTACTTTATTGACCTCAGACGAAATCAAGGAATCTCCAGTAGGCCCCCGATACCCAATAGCATTGCGATTTAAAGTAGAGCGTGTAGACAACATTATTCCACATCAATAATTGAATTTAAAAACAATATAAAACTGAAATATAAAATTGTTTGTCATATGAAGTCTTCTTAAAATGTTACAAATGATTTTTAATTGCAAATAATATTAAAAAGGAAATTTTTATGGTTTTTAAGGCATTAATCTCTTGGCAATGCCCCAAGCACTCTTTTTCACAAACAAAAAAATTAATTTGTTAGTCTTCTTTTGAACTTACATGATGAAAGAGATTGTGTTTTCCCGTATCCCGGATTTCTGTTCTTAACAAAAATCCCCCGACTTTAAAAACAATTCCCTTAATTTCCAAAATGTAAACTGTTTATTTAAGCGGCTACAAATTCTCCGATACCATCTTTTTCATAACAATATGATCATCAAATTCTATTTCGAAATAGGAAATAACTATTTTCTATTTCCTCTGTATAAGTCGTACGCTATTTTTATATTACCTATAATTTATTTTATATTACCTTCAAGATATTTTGTTTCTGAAATTTGTTATATTAATAAAAGGTGAATGCTTTTATTTAGCATTATTTATTCTTAAAGCCCTTCACGTTTAAATATTGTTAAATTTTGGACTTTTTTATGCTGCCTGATCTTTATCTTCCAATATTAAAAACATAAATTATTTTTGAAATAAATAATAACAAAACAAAAAACTGTGTCCATAAACTTCACAGCTTTTTATTTGTTCATCCATGCGAAATAAGTCTTGTCTAATCGATGCTTGTTTTTCAAATGTTTTTATTCAAATACAGTTAACTTTTGAATAGTAATATTTTTCAAATATTCAATTAAATATTGTTTATATTTTAGAAACTTATATGTACAATTGATCATTGACAAATTGTTGATTCTGTAAACGTCTAGAAATAACCTGATATTTCTCTGCAGGATGTAATAATTTGAAATGTTTTAATTTTTAAATTATATAAAGACGATTTCTTGGTTTTATTTAGTCACAAAGAAAAGCTCAGGTTTATTCATTCAGAAAACTGAAGTAACAAACTGAGACTAATACTTGTTATGCTTAAATTTTAATTTATATATAATCTAAAAAAATTCTAGCTTCCAAAACTGAAAAATAATGTGATGCTTGTGGTGTCAAAAATTAAACTATTGTAGAATTTTATTCATTTAAAAAATAATTTAAAATAATAATTTCTTCATTACAAGACAGTATATTATTGGTGATTGGTAATGTATCTGGTTTTCAACAATTATAATTTATAAAGAATAGTACAAATTATTATCCATGTGAAATTTTCTAATTGTAAATAATGTTATATTATCATTAATTGTATAGTATTTTCGGGTGAAAATGAAGATCTTGAGGTTTGTTTGCTAGATTGGATTATGAAATTTATACATATTAACTTTTTGCGAAGATTTCAGCGTAAATATCAGAGAGCTTTTCACCCGATTTAATGTTCATCTTAAAAACAATTTGCTCTAGAAAATAATCAAATCTTGGCATTTGTTCATAAATATTAAAAATAATCATCAGTTTATTTATAAAATCAACTATTTACATTCTATGCATATTTCTGTTTCCGTCACGTCAGTTTGTCAGCTATTTATACAATACTTTTGACTACAAAAATGAGAACTCTTTTGAGCAGATTGGGAAATTTTTTGATCTTATGTTGAATCAACAAACAAAAAAAAAAACAAAAAACGATTTTTTGAAATCTTCTGTTTTAACCGCTGCCATTTTGTTATTTTGCGAAATAAAAAAAGGTCGCACCGTCACTTTATAACTATGGTCATAATAATAAAGAAAATAACTGATTCATTTGTTTCAGAGGATGCTGACTGGAGATATCGTGCGCGCAGTAGACATGCTGTCAATTTTGACTTGCCATGATCCGAATTCAATGTCAATTAAAATTCATTCATGAAAATAATTAATCTTTTTTTTTACCCTCAAGTTTCTTAAATGAAGATACCTAAGCCTTTTTCTTGAGGTCAAAATAAATCCAAGAAAAGTTATTAATTTAATATAGAAGAAAAAAAATTAATTCCAGATTGTTTCATCCCCCAGAGTGTAATTTAAAAATGCTCATAGTTAGGTTTCATAGTTTTACTTTGTAGATTTAAAAATTTCAGAATAGATACGTACTCTTTTGAGTGATTAGGAAAATTTCGAATAATAGTTATATTGCAAATGAGAGTTTAATTAGATTCATTTAACGCGATTATTCTTCTTTAATGTTGTTTTCCTCTTCCCCTAAGAGTCACTATTTTTCCTGACATAAAAAATTGTATTAGGCAGTTCAATACCAAATTTAATCAAATGAAAACAAAATATCGAAATAGTTTTTCTATAAATCAATTTTAAAGTTCACGGAATAAGATATTTCAGAAATTCAAAGTCCTTCCGTAGAATACAAAATTATAAATTCAATACGTAATGGAATCACTATACAATAATTTGTTTGTTCAATTTTCTTATGACGTATAATTTAGAAAACAATTGGTTTCGTATC
Source organism: Andricus grossulariae (assembly GCA_011634705.1). Classification (NCBI taxonomy): domain Eukaryota; kingdom Metazoa; phylum Arthropoda; class Insecta; order Hymenoptera; family Cynipidae; genus Andricus; species Andricus grossulariae. The sequence goes on along the minus strand of JAABKJ010007545.1, from coordinate 249,723,518 downwards.
TCACTTCTTTCTCGAGAAAAACTGGATGTTTTGATTTTCTGACGTTAAAAATGGATTACTTCAAAAACTGCTTCGACCGAAGATTTGGGTTTTTATCGAGAAATAGTAAATATCCCGTAGTTAGTATTTTGTGACAGCCTTACAAATTAAACCTGTTATTCAAATTATTAAATTAATAAATTTACGATCACGAATAAAAAATCAGTTATTTAATTTTACATATGAATAGTACTCTTTCTACGTATAAAGTAGATAATAGTTACAAGAAAATTGCAAATATTAGGTACTGCTTCATAGCGTAGGCTTGGTGTCTTTTAACAATGCGGTAATTAATATATGAAGTAATCATTGTTAAGAAAAATTATATCGGGGAAAGTGTAGACATACCTGGAAAAAACCTGGAAATGTCAGTCATCCCGAGTTAAAATTTCAGCCCTCTTTTCGACCTCTAAATTATAGGCCTTAATGGAAATTGGGAGGGCTTGTTGAGGTCTTAATTTTTATTATATTGAGCCCTTTTTCAGTCCTCCAAAGTGGCACAAAAGTCCATTTTCCCCATTTTCAGGACTAAAAGGGGGCCTAATTTAATAAAAATGTAGCCCTCTATAGGTCCTCTTAAGGCGTCTATTTAGGCCCTGCTGTAGCCCTCGAAATCCCCTAGAAGAAAAGTGACGTCACATGACCATTTACACTAGGGCAAACACATGTACACCAAAAGTATAAGGGTACATTTTCAAATCTGATTATATTTTCATTAAAACAATAATGTTTCTTCACCACAATTTTTATATTAAACTTTATTAATCAGTGATTAGATTGATCACTTTCGAAATTCTTTGTATCAGTTCACTAATTGTTGCAATTGGTTTCAATAGGTGTCAATTAAAAATTGTTGTAAAAAAGCAATGCTGTTTCTCATGGAAATATAATCAGAATATAAAATTAACCCTATACTTTTAGTGTCCGCCTGTTTGTCCAGAAGACTAAGAGTCCTTTATCACCATCTCTGTCACTCTTACTGCATCAGCCCAAATACCGCTCCGCTAAACGCTCCTAGGGTATGAATCAATTGTCGAGAATGAGAAGTGTCGGATATGCTGGAGCTTCATATTCTCGACAATTGTTTCTGTTGCGCACTCGGGGCCGGACATAGTTCTCCTTGACTTCGAGAAACGAACCATATTCGTTATCGAACTTTCGGCACCAGCTGACAAAAACATCATAGCCAAGGAGAATCAAAAGAAAGAGAGGTATAAAGACCTTATAATGGAGTTGCGACGGTTATACCCGGAATATTCTGTTAAGCTAATCGTCCTGATCATCAGAGCTCTTGGAGGTGCCAAGGTTCCACTGGTTAATAGCCTGAAAAGCATCCCAGCGTGTCAAGAAAATTCTGAGATAATTAAGGGGAAAATACAGTAGGCCGTCTTCTTTGGGTCGCTCTGTGTCCTCAGGGTATTGAATTCATTGCAGACTGGCCACCCATCTCGCGGTCGTGAGACGTGGTTACAGCTGAAATTTTACCGCGATTTCACTGGGAGCGTTTGCAATTTTCAGGATTAGCACCTGCTCCCGGCGATATCCTGCGGTTGTGAGATTACTCAGATCTGCAGCTAAAAATAATTTTGTTTTGCACATTTTCTGAAAAGTACTACAAATTTCTGTTTTCATGTTATGGTTCGAATACTCAAAATTGGGCTAATATGCAACGTGCCATAAGCGTTAAAAAAAGTAACTAGTTATTTTTCATCACTAATGAACATATAATAATTTTCCTTGCAAAATAGTTTCAAGAGGAATTGTAACGGAACTTTTTTTTGTTTATTTCCAAAAAAAATGGCTTGGGCATTAACGAAAGATTGAAGCCTTGGAATCCATAATACATTGCCTTCTCATTATTATTTGTTACTAAAAATTACTTGTAACATGTGAAGACAACTTCGATGCACAAACAATTTTATATTCAAGTTCAACATTTTTTATAAATTGAATTATTGATGTGCAGGATTGTAGTTTGTGCACTTCACAGGAAAATGCAATAAGATTGGGCGATGGGGGCCAAATGGAGTTTCTGTATTTCATTCGGGGTCAATGGAGTTATCACGCCGCTTTCCATGTTTATTTTTGCCCGTCCTTTATATTTAGTGTAAACACTATATGTACTAATATTTCAGCCCACAAGAAAAAGTGGGTTGTGCGAGAGATCAAAGTATGGTACCCATACGTATTTTGGGGCGCTGAACACGAATCTTACATCAGTTTTTCACCAGCACGTCAGGATTTCCCCCTAGCTGCGGAAAATTCCCTAGTGAATCAACTTTTCTCGGTATAAATTACCCTCGGTATTGAAATCATCTGGAAACAGACCAGGCATGATATTTCTATGTATTTTTGGACGCTGAACACGAATCTGACATCAGCTTTCCCCGAGCCCCTCAGGATTTTCCCTTAGTCGCGGCCAAATCCCTATAAAATCAGCTTCGTCGTGTATGAAATAACTTTTGTTATTGAAATCGTTTGGAAAAAGATCGGGCATGATCCAGAAAATTCCCTGAAAACCAGCTCATTTTAGTATAATACCGCCTTTTTTAGTGGAATTATAAAAAAAAAGTATTTCGGGGATACTTTTTGGGTAGAATACAGATGGGAGCTTTCGCTTCAGAGCCTTCAATTTTTCCACGGACTCGACGAATTCCCTGAAGAGATCTATTTTTTGTTTATAATGGCGTTACATTGAATTCAACTTCGCAGCTGATAACTTTTTCATGAGCCTGGAAAAATTTAGAGCCGCATGAAGGGACAGATTTTCTGATCGCGTGATAAGAATACCTGACTATTCTTAAACTTCGAAGAGAAAAACCTGTTTCTCGTAAATTTCAAATGGTACAGTTGCAGCTGAAAAAGCACGCGAGGACTACGCAATAGTCTATAAAATAACTTTTTCTTTTAATATACATATATTATACTAATTTCTCTCCTACCTTTTTTCAAAATATTAACAAAAAATCCAAACTGAACTCCGAGAACGCTGCTTGACAGATCAGTCCTCGCGACGCATTAGCTAACAGCGCGGGCAGACGTCGAGCACTTTTTCCAAATCTGAATATCTCAATCAATTCTCAACGAATCGATATGGGATTTTCCAAAAAACTTCATTTAACATTGCTAAACAAATCACTCACTGGAAGTTGTTTGAAAGTCGAAGTTATCTAGATACTTTCGACCGGCGAAACCAAGAAAACCGAATTATCCATTGACCTCATTTTGCAATTAAACGTTATTAAACAATAAGCGATAATTAACATTTTAATGATTTTCTAGGCATCGTTGGAGTATTTTGAATATTTCCTGCAAATATGAACTCATTTCAATAATATTTGGCCAAGTTAGAACGATTTAAGTTTTAAAACATAATCAAATCAGGGAGCAACTTTTTCTCAATAATTCGTTTTTATTATTAAAAATAAATGTTTGCCAACAAAAATTCTGATAGAAAAAAGTTTCACATTCTTATTCCCTACAATTCTAAATTTTCAAAAAATTGATTTTTCGATTTTGAAAATTTTCTTTTTTGAAACCATCGGGCAATACTTTTACGCGTTTTCGAGCGTCGGGCTGGTTCTTGCAGCCGGCGGCTCAATTTTTTGCTTGCCTTTATTTCTGCATATTAGTTTAATTTTCCTGAATCCTTTTTTGTCTTACGAGTTTTGTCTTTAGATCTGTACAGCAAAATTTGAATCGTATAGGAAATTTGTAACTTTATTTTAACCTCTTTCATTAGTGACCATTTTTGACAATGAAATAACAGTTGATAGTTTCGCTTGCATTTTTGTTTGCTAAAAGATTTTCTCATTTACTTTATTTTTCAATTGGATAAAGTTATTGTCTTTTCCCGTGATTGATCTTATTTTCAGTTTTTTTCTTCGATTTAAGCAATTTTCATTGCATTTTAGATTTTAACCTCTGACATCAGCGGACATTTTAAAACTTAGTTAGATCCCTATTCCAAAAACATCATACTTTGTAATCGATTTTAAGATGAATCAGACATTATTAATATACTTTTTATTGTAGAATTCAGTAGAGGACATATTATGGGCCCCTTTGTGATATAAGGCTCCAATTATGGCTTACATGTCCAAATACTATCAGTGTATTTCTGTGTCCTTTTAGAGATTCGGAAAGTCTTTTATTTTTAAAATTATAAATTTTAGAATTTTTATGGTTACAACAATGATAAGCAGTTTCCGAATTTAAAAGTATTAAAAATTGAAACTCTAATGTACCAAATTTGGATATTTAGGAGAAATACCATCGGGGCTATTCAAGTATTACGCAACGCGTTTTGTGAAGGGTAGGGGGTCAGCTTAAGCATTATACCCATCTTAAAGTTACATACACTTGCTATAGAGAAAAAGTTTCTTGGGGGGTCAAAATTGTCAGAAAAAAAACCATTTGTAAGAAAAGAAAAGAACTGCAGATATTAATGTTTGAAATTTAAGATTTCCTTTAGTAAATCAGTGATTTAAGTTTTAATTGTTTAAGTTGGAAAGAATTTTGGTAATACGATCTTTTAAATCTTTTTTTGGTCTCATGTGGTTCTTTTTTTAAATTGATATTACAGTTTATGTTACTAATTTCATTAACTGAAATTTCTTTTTCATACTTTAAATTTATTTTTCTTTAAAACCAATATTTTAAACTAATTAGTGTGTGTATTTTATACGTGGGCTGATGTAATGAATTGTAATTCTCACGGCCAAACAGGTTCTTCTCTTTTTATGTAATATAGTTACGAGAAGGTTTGTAAGAAGTAAACCAAAGACAAGTGAAGTATTACTTGGGGTTTTTTGTTGTTGATAAACTTGTAATAGGGTCGTTACATGATTTACAATAATTTCATTATTCAATAATAAATGATCTACTCTTTACGTTGGTGAACGAAAATGTGGTTTAAATACACTCATCCCTCGCTGGAGCACCGGCCTCGTATCTGGTCTGCACAGCGACGAGGGAGTTTTTTCATGTCAACACTCAGGACGGATTTTGTAGTCTCTGTTAAAGGATGCTCAGTAATACTCTAAAAATGGTAATGACCTTGAGTTTTTGAATTCCTTCTGCCAATCAGAGAAGAAAAGCGAAGGTTGATTTCAATGGCCGTGACTAATTTCCGAATATCAAATAAAAAAGGTCGAAACAGTCGACAGATTGTTGGCGCAGCGCGTCTGCCAAGCAGTCACTGTATTTCCATTTTTTAAATGTACACATTTGAGAATGATTGAATAAAAAAAAATATACTTGACAAAAATCCGTTTCCTTATAGTAAAATGGTTGTCTATTTTTTTATTTGATGTTAAGATTGAAAAGAATACAATTTTTATTTGCAAAGACCCTATTAGGGTATTCCAAAATCTAAATTTTATAGCAGTCCTAAATATTTTGGACACGACATTCTTCGAAATATAAGGCGAAATTTGTAATGGTCTGTACATTTACCAATTTGGTTATCAACATCCATAAATTGAATAAACACACTGTGAATTCCTCAAAATCTAATTAACAATCTTATATATTCTTCAGGGTCTGGTCGATTACGAAGGAGATTCGGATGAAGAAGAGGAAGACTCGGAATTGAGTCCTTCACCAAAGCGGCAGCGGATGTCATAGTAGGCGAACTGTCTATCGGTAATACGAGTGCTGTGACCATTAGTTGCCGTATTCACCAGCTACCCGTGCAAACGGGTCGCTCCCGTTTCTTTGATCTTCCGTTTTCTACACTGTGGTAGATCGGAAGTCGAGAACTCGTCGTCATCGATGTCGTCATTTCGCTGAGGGACGCATCGGCAAGATACTTGGCAAAATCCTGAAAGAAACAAACAAATAAAATAAGGCAAAGAAGGTATCAAAGTGTGTGGTGGACGTTAAAACGCTTTTCTGAGCGGAATTATTGTGTACAGTTGCATGAGAACACGAGCAAAATGGAGCAAGAATGAACCAAGAGAACTAGGTAAAAGGGGATGAAGAAGCGTGTGAAAAAGTGTGTAAATTGTAAAGAGTCCCGGGAACATCGGTAGTGGATTTGTAAAGCAGAGCAGTATCGGACTTTCTTGATATCTTCGTAAGATAGAGATAAGAATTTACAAGAGTGTATGTAAGTGAGTAAAGTGAAAAGTAAATTGTAATTCATTCCAGTGGTTTAAAACGCCCCACACCAGTCGAAACTCTCCGACGAGAGACAATGAGCGGGACAAAACAAAAGAGGTAAAGCACGCTCTGTAAGGCCTAGCCTTTAACATGAACAGAATTCTAAGCGAGCGTTTGGAAGGGTAAAAATATAAGGCTGCGGGGTGTAATTGTGGGTGTTTTCTCCGGTAAGGTTATACTTAAGAAAGTACGATTTTAAAAGCATTAACATAGGGAATGTTTCCTTTTACGCAGCACCGACTACGAATTCGACCCAGTGTGTTTCATCGACTCTCTCGATCGCACTCGCTGGTTCTATTGGCACAAACCACTTTGGTCGCGGCAGGCGATTTGGAAGAGGACGAATTGTAGATTCGTATCCAGTAAAACTGTGAGATTATTCGACTTTCTATTGTACATATTATACATACGTATGCACCCGGAGTTTCTTAAATTGGCACGACATCCCCGAGATTCGTGTGAAAGATATATATGTACGCTCTGTCTGAATTTCTTATCTCCTCGAGATATCTTCAATGAGCTTTCCAATGAAATTTCTATTAATGTAAGTAGCGTAAATTGTACAATAATCCTTTTATTTGTGTAACTTCGGCCGGCTTCACGTGTCCAGTACTAATCTATAGTTTAAGATGAGTTTCTAGAATGTGATTTCCACATCAGGAATTTCTTGAGAATTTTGAAAGGATCAAGTTCTGGAGAAATTTCTCAAATAGGAATTTCTAAAAGTCTAGTAAAAGAATTAAGCCGAGTAAAGGGAGTAAAAGAGTAAAGGCGAGTAATTGAGCCTTTCTTATAATTAGCCTAAATCGGGAACAGAAATCGATTGACGAATGGAACACAGTGATATTGGATATCGGTGTACAATTTTTCTTCGTTCAAACCGCGTTCACTAGCTTGAAAATTTTAATCGCAGGTTACACCGTCACATCTGCAGAGTAAGAGTTTTTCCACACACAAAAACCAAGTAGATTTTTATATCGCCTTTTTTCTACCGAACTACCGTCAAGCGAAATCACAAGGTTTCCTGCCTGCAGTATGTACCTATAGAAGACCGACTATCGTTTACAAATTTCATGTACAGAATTTCTTCTACTCTCGCGCTCAGCTCCAATTTTTGCCACCTTTGCTCCAAAGATCACTCGACGATCTCGATTGTTAGGAATGAATTTTTAGTACGTGACTACTCGTATTTAAGAATTTAAGTAAGCCATTTTTACTGTTAGTTAATAAAAGCAACAAAAAACAGAAACTTGTTGTTTTTTGCGTTTGTATAACGAGTGGGAAAATTATTGGTATTATTGAAAGAGAAAGTTTTTATACGTAAAGTCAAGTATTTTCTGCAGAAACGGATTTCCTATATTTTAATTTGCGACGAAATCCTGTTCTTTCGAATTGTTCAAATAGTTGTGGAAAATTATTTTAGATGGGAAACTTCTGTGGATACCTACTTTGATCGAGTATAAAATTTTTCGAGGGAGAATGAAAGTAAAATTAATTTTCTGGAGCTGAGCGAAAAGCAAGAGCATGCAACCTGAACTGACCACAGAAAGTTGTAATAAAGGCTAACCATAAATTAGTTGAAGAATTAACGAGTTAATTCATAACGTTGTTCCCCATGTGTTTTACTGTATTTACAATTTATTCGGTAATGAGGAAAAATATTATTAAGGCTAGAGCATTATGTCAGGTGGGAAGAGTGTAAGTAAAAGAGAAAGATTATGAACTAATATCTAAGTGATAAATGAATAAAAGTACTACCGAGTACTGCTCTGAATGTATTTGGTGTATATACAGTGCGTATATATATTATACAGAATGTTTTAGGCTTGTCACATTAAATTAAACTTAATTAAATTTTCTGACAAAGAACTTTAAAATAACATTCGAAGTTACAAAAATTCCTATGGCCGTTAGGAATGTTTTAAACAGTTTTTTGATGGAGAAAAATAGCATCTTGCGGGGAATTTAAATGGAACTGGATTTTTTTAGTAGTAGCAGCGGTATACCTAAATTTGGCTCAAATTATTAGGAAAGTATGAAACTTGGTGCAAGTTTAATCCGGAGTTACTTGACCTTTTTTATTTTTCAATATTTTTCTCAGATCAAGGATTGTGATCGAATTTATTTATGCAGAAATTATTTAGTATTAAAATAGGTAGTGTTTATACGTCGGGACACAAGCCACGTCTCCTTCCCTTTTCCAGCTCTCCTTTCCCTTGCCAAATCCCTACGTTTAGACACTGCCATTGAAATAATGAAAACAATGAGTGCAATTCTTCATTAGTAATAAATTAAAAATTGTTCTATACAAATTAAAAGCTTTCAAAATTTGGAACCAGTTGTAATTATCGAAGGTAAATTTAAGTTTATGGTGTTGTATGTAGTAGAATAGAATATCTTTAAACTACTTTTTCAGGCGATTTTATCAAAGCTCAAACTTTTTACTCCAATTTGTAAAATATTTTGATTATAATCCAAATTATTTAAATTTTCTGCAGTTGAATCCATCTTTTTCTTAAAACAAGATACAAGTTATTATTCAAAGTGTAAATTTTCTATAATTAATCATAACTAGCCTCGTTGCTGGCAGCTAATAAGTCAATTTAAGAATTGGTAAAGCTACGAGAAGTCTGAATCAGATCTGAAAGAAAGAATCAAGTTCGAAAGGATATTTTTCGATGTCTTTAAAAATAAAACGAGCAACTCTAAAACATTCTAAAGGCTCACGGGAGCTTTTTTAAAATTTCGCAGCCATCACATCGAATATAATAGCAAGGGGAAAATTTTCAGCAGTGTACAATATCACGTGATTAGACATTTTTCTTTATATATTATATACCAAGGAACTGTGACAGCTTTTTCTCCAACACTCATCTTTTTATAAGAAAGCAAAAAAGAAAAAATAATATTAAACGCGAACTCTGTAAACTGGCGAAACAAAACACTAAAACACAAATGAACTAAATCAGTGCGAATCCGGAGTGCGAGTTAATTGGATTAAGATTTACAGAGGTATCTTGAATCTTTATTTTAATTGACAGGAGTTACGATAATTAACAATCACAGTGGGATTCGCAGCGGAAACCCAATGCTTGAACTTTAACTATTCTTTCGCTTATTTGTTATTCAAGTCGTAGAGTTTAAGGAGTCGGGCTGTGTCAAGGATCATCTCATAATAGCCGCATAATCCGTGCTCAGAATAAAATGATTTAAAAATTTTGATTCAAACTTGTCAATTTTAATGGAGTTTGAGTTTACTGCTCAAAATTTCTTTAAATCAACTGAAATATACCAAAGAAAGGCAACTTGATCATTAATTTGAATAAAGGAGATTTCAAAAATGATTCTTTTTTCAAAATTTATTCCTCTTTGATTCTTTCTTTAAAAAGTCCTTGAAACTTGAAACTTTTCAACTTTGTCAGAAAAAAACTTGATTTTCAGACTAAAGCAAGTTAAATTCAAATAATTGGCTGATTTAAAGAAACTTTTTCGAATCAAGTCCATTCAAATAATTTCTAAAGTTTTGATCAAATTTTTTGTGTGTATATTTTTGATGAAATGTTTTCTGAGTGAGAGCGAGTCTTTCATCTAACACCGATACTTAAAATTTAAGGTTAAAACGAGGTTTTCACGGAAAATGTGATGTAATTATAAGTAGCCTATTTTTTTATTTAGTTCCTGTAAAGATGCCAATTTAACTTATAGCTGTTATAAGAGAAAATTCAAGCGATGGATATTATATATAAATATGCATGTCTACTATTATCATTTTCACGTTCAAACGACGACCGGTTCCTGCTGCGAATCCAATTCGTTCGACTCTGAAGCAGAGCTGTTGCGAATGAAGGATGAATGCTGTACGAATACGAGTGTGTTGTAGAGCGAAAAAAATATTTAATTAAATAAAACCTAAAATTAGAAGAATCGACTATTTTCGGATCATCACAACCCGACCTTGCTTTGCAGTAAACAAGGGCATTATTTAATCGTCTACTATAAATTTAATCACCAGTACAATTGGATGTGAAGCCTCCTCAATCCAACCAAAAGACTTCTCCGAACTGTAGAGAAAATATTTCTACATTTTTAAATCATTTTTAATGATGTGGAATTTGTATTAGATTTTACATTAATTGTATATTGATAAATTATTAACCATTGCTACTGGGGCGATTGTGTATGAAGATTGTGAATAGTGGAAGAGATGCGGAAATAAAGTCTATAATTGATGGACTTTTAACAAATGTTTATTGTAGATTGTATGAAAAAAAAAAAACTTAAAAAGATATCGCAAACTCTTTTTCGGAGAACTTTTTTGGCAGGGCAGGGATCGCTGTACAAAGTTTTTAATGTAGCTAGACAAATCACTGTTAAAGCAGGAATTTTTTTTTGATACTTTTTGAAACGGAGTAACAGGCGAGAGCGATAGCAATTTCCACTGATATTTTTAATCTCACTTCTGTAAAGGCAAATTTCTTAGCATTAAATACGATGAAATGAATAATGAATTCAGGATTGGTTGAGAAAATCTAGTTTTGTGCCAGTATTTTTTTATTGTTATTTTGATACAATTTTTCATAATTCGACACTGAACAAATTTAGTTGCACAATTTTAGTTTTAACTGGTTTTAATGATTTTTCGAAACATGGAATTTTCTCACCGTGAATTTGGTAAATTCTTAGTTTTAGTGGAAAAACTTGAAGAATTACTTTATATCATATGAAAATCGTTTAATTTTCATGACATGAATTTGACGTGCATCACTTTAAATTTTTTTTTAAAAACAGCTTCGAATTAAAGTCTCGATAGTTTCGCAACTGTAAGTTTAAAGTATTTAATATTGAGTAATTAGAAACAGCGTTTGAAGCAAAACTTTTATAATTTTTAATTAGGGGCGCTTGAAATTGAAAAAATGTGAATTGAAATGTTATTGTACAATTTCCAATTAAAATCCTGCCTTCAAAATTTTGCAATTCTATAATTAAATCCCTTTGATACTTCAAAGATTATATGTACACGACAGTAAAATTGCGTGGACTAATTTTAAGATGAAAATTTGGAGAATTAGACCATTTGAAATTTCAAATTTTACCATTTTTAACTGAAGCATTTACAAATTTCTGGTTTAAAATTTAAATGTTTTAAAAGTGTACATTTTGGAATATTCAAAATTTAATAATTTTAGATATAATATTTATGAATGAGAAAATGTCAGTCGCTCAATCTTGTACTATTTCAAATTGAAAATGTTAATAGTTAAACACTTGAACAGTATTCAGAGCTTCTTCCATCTGGAGTTTTTGATTTTCGGTAAGTATTGTTGTTCTAGTGTGTAAAATTTTCAATTCTTTATTTTAAAAATAGATTTCCTGTTTAATAATAATATAAATATAATAAAATGTCAAAATATTGCGATTTTCTCGGTGACAAGGGCTAACCGATACTCTTTTTGAATAACCTTTTTTGGTCCTCGAGTAAATCGCTTTTATTTCCATCCTACATATCAAGATTATTCTTTAAATATCTGCTTCGAAATTGTTTGTAAAAGCACCAATATTATATTTAACGTTTTATATTGCCATTTCCATCTAACTGAGTACTATTGATAAAAAGGCTGAAGTGGGCGGTACTACCCGACTCTCCCCTCGAAATATAAATTATTGAATTTTGATGGATTTACTTTGGAAATGTACATTTTAAATATTTTTTTATTTGGAAATTGTTCAATTTTGAAAGTTATCGATTTTGTACAATATTGAACATTTGAGTTAAAAGTTGTTCAATTTTATTTGATTTGGAATTTTCAACTCTTCAAATTTAGTTCCACATTAGATTCGTTAATTTGGAGATTCTTTTTTAAATACTGTAAAATTTAGAGTAGATAATTCAGGGGTGCATGAAAATCTTCCAAATCGCTTTATAAGTTTTTTAAAAGTTGAAATTGGCATTGTTTCAAATTGAAATCTTTAAATTTAAAACTGTTGAGTTTTGGAACTTGAAATACTTATCCATCTCTGAACTTAAAACATATAAGTATTAAATTTATTTGTTCACGACTTCGGCTTTGAGTCTTGCAGCAAGAGCTCTTCGAACTTGAAGAATCGAAGGCTCCATTGGCTGTGGAAGATCCAGGTCGTTTCCTCCTTTCATAGATGCTTCAGCAACAACTCTAGCAGAACTCGGACGAGTGGCATTTTTTTCGAGCCTTTGACTTCGAGCTTGTTTTTTCAAAACTACCAGCTTATCACGTTGAGCTTTTAAGTAATTTTGCCTCTTTTTCACATCTTCTTCTCTTATACTTTCCTCCTGTAAAATATTTGACTTCGTTTAGAAATCATTTTTATTTTAAATGACCAGATTTCTTTAAAACACGTGTAAATCTAAAATTCATGAAGTTGTTCTATATTGTGATAAGATTATAATATTTATAGTTTCTTAATTTTACGTTTTGTTTGCTTTCAGAAGGTTGTGTGGAAATCGGATTAATTGGAATTTGGACTCGTTTTTTAAGAATCTTCATTTCGCGATTTCTTGGTTCTTTAGATTTCGGATCAATCGTTATCGAGGATCGTTTTTCAGGAATATTTATTTCATCCACAGAAGTTTCGGGTAGATTTTCTACAAAGGATGTAGATTGTTCTTGTTCAGGACTCGACGTATTTGAAGAAGAATTCTGAGAAGTTTTCAGAGCTTTTTGTAAAAGAACACGTTCATTGTGATACTCCTGGGCCAAACGTTCTCGTTCTTCTTTGGAAGGTATTTCTCCCTCGGATTCTGAATCTTCTTCTGCCTCTTTTTTGAGGACAGGTTTACTGAAAAATGCCCGGTTTTAACTCTTCAAATGTTTACGTTGTAATGTGCTTTACAATATTTTTCTAATTAAATGTTTATTCTATTTTTATTACAATTTATTAAAATTTGAAAAATTAGCTGTTTTAAAATTTACAACAAAGAGTGGTCATCGCATCGGGAGACCGGAAATTGAATTTGAAAAGCTGAATCTTTCAATTGTTTGCTTTTAAAAACTTAAAAATTTCAAAGTGTTAATAGCTTAAAGGCTTAAATTGAATGATTTTTAACATTTTGATATACACAAATCTTGTTTCTGGAAGATTCTTACTTGAGAATTTGCTCCATGACTAATTCTTCATCTGGCAAATTGTCATTTCCGCAAGTTAAAGAAGCGGGCGTGAGGCCATATTTTTGTTCAATCATGTTCAAAGCTTGTAATTGAAGTTCTAAATTCTTCTGAATCATCATCCTCTTGAATATTTCGAATTCGTTCGCCGCCCAGATTTGCTCGAACAAACTCTGTAAAGTAGCCTGTTTCAGTGAGCGAGAAAAGATTCTTTAAAGAGCCCTAATATTTTCCATAATATTAAAGATAAGATAAAAATTGTTGTCTCTAGAAAAAATTTAATTTGAAGATTATAAGAAAACAGAGTTAGAGATTTTTTCCAAAATTTTCCTTTAGACGTTAACAACACTTGGGAAAAAATTTTCCGATTTTTTAATAGACTTTATCAATAATAGTGCTTATTAGTAATTAATCAATACTTGTTGAAACTGAATAGGAATTCTCGTGTTTCTGTTTACTGCACAGGCTCGTTCAAATTGCTCAGGAGTTATTCCCATGTCTTCCATGTAACACCCAAGTAGTAAATCCACCAGATTTTTGTATTCTTGATACACGTCTCGGTATTCCCTGCTGTCTTCCGTATCAGGTTCGAAAACTACGTAAAACAGTGAAAGAACATTCAACAAAATTTATTCCAATTTTCAAACCTTTCTTATACATCATCCAGTCTTCATATATTTTCTATCCAAGGTTTATTTTCTAGTTTTTCTATCAGAAACGAAAAAAAAGTTTTAGGTAAAATAAAAATCTTTGTTGGGAATTGATTAAAACATTAATTAGTAAAACTCCTTTTAGAATAGTTTATTATTTTTCTTACTAAGTGAATTTTCTTCTATGAAACTCATCAGTGGAGCAGACCAAATAGGCCCTTGTAAGAAGCCTATCAATGAATCAAAGACCCACGCACTTTCGTCTCGGTCACCCATTTCAAATTAAAACTTTGTGATTAAAATTTATTGAATAACGTTGAAGACCGTCAAGTACAAAACACAGTTTTCACAGAATGCATCAGCGTTCAAAAAGACGTCAACAATGCCTTAAGAATATTGGTCTATACTCAGTAACCATAGTGACAGAGTACAAAACATTTCTTCTACGCAGGCAGGTAAATAATTTAGAATCGTTTTTAGACAAAATGCTCTTACATATTCCATACAATGGACGATATTCAAACAGTATTATCCATTTTATATTGTAAAGTTGTTTATTATAATTGATTATCTGTATCAAAGAGCGTTCCCCGTATATTTGAAAAAAAAAAATAATAAAAGAAACGTTTAGGTAAAATTTGTAAATAAATTAATATTTTGATATCCTATAAACACTTGCGTTTGAAATAAACCTAAACAAAAAGAGAATTCATGAACGTTTTGTTTCGAATTATATTGAAAAATAATTTAACAACTCTGAAAAAATTCATTACTTTAAAATATTTCTCAGCCAATTGCCTTTGGAAAAATTTAAAAATATAACAATTCGTTTTTCACATAAATATATAACCATACTGTATTTAGTTATAATTAAGATAATTATTATTTACATTTGAGGCAGTCATTTAAACTCTCTGCAATTATTAGCAGTTTTCAAAAAGTATAATGTACTTGTGGCATATTCCAGTAGTCTGCATCAGTTCTTCAATCGATGTAAGAACCAAAGCAATTTTTTTCGTCATTCTAAAAGTTAAACAAAAATTAAAACGATGTTGAAAAAAGTTACACTGCACTGTTTCTCTACAGTCTACACCATCTCGATGAAGCCATTTAGAAAAACTGACACTGAACAAGTATGTTATACATTTTTTTGGCTTTTTTAAATTACTTTTTTTTTTTTAGGGGGGCGGGGGGCTTTCAGAATGTAAAAAAAATCAAAAAACGTTTGTAACGAGTGAATAACCGCGGAATAAAGAAGAAAAAAACAATAACACAGTTTTTAGAAATTGCGAATAATTATGTTTTAAATTTTAATAACTTAATTAACCTAATTAGAACTGAAAGATAATGTTTGTATATTGTATGTAAAAAAAACTATTTATTATATTTTGAAAATGTTCAAACAGCAATTTGTTGATAAATGTTTAAAGTAAGGTAAGTGTCCCGCGGTGAGCGTAACGGTTTCAATAATCGTAAAGCTTCGTTATCCATTTGTGAAATTCTTTTAGCAAAATGTGTATGTTTTACAGACCTAAAAATCTCATAATTTTCATGCGATTTTTAGGTCTGTAAACCATGTAAATTTTTCTGCCGTTTTGGTTTCAGGCTCATTAACCTACAACACTTTGACCTCTACTATTTGTTCCTTCACTCACTTTTTTAACGTCAAAGCCAAAGGACTCGAATTTTCTGGACGATAGTAAGCGATTTTATGACATTCAAATGTACAGTTGTTTACGCGGGAAAATTAAACGACTGCCATTGGTTGATGATCCAAACCCTTATTTTGTTCATAATAATATAATAATATCATCAAGCCGTTTCCCTTTCGGGGTAGGCGTGAATTGCTCGGTTGGATAGTAGTAATGTGTGGATGGGTATATATTTATTTATGTATCTCAAGCTGGTACTGCTTATTCAGATTTTGCAAAATAATGTACACATTTTATTTTTCATGATTGCTTCAATTTGCTCCTTGTTTTGCACTAATTTTTATTCTCAGCTACTCTGAAAAATCTATCATTTCAATAAATTTATATTGTCACAATTCATAGTATGCATTGGTATTGAAACATACGTATTTTCATTGTCTTGTTTTTATAATTGTACATTTTATTGCAACTTGTGTCGTTTCTCCATAAATTTAATTTGCTTATTTTCAACGATATTTTTTATGATTCAAACTGAAAATACGCATACTAGTGTAATGTGGTTCTAAGCAAATTTATAGACATAATTTGGCCGAAAAATTTTGTTAAATAAAAAGTTATTGTAGCTTGTGTCGTTTTTCCAAAAAGTAAGTTTTTTATTTTTGATGAATTTTCATAACAAGAGTTTATAACAAATTTGTAGATCTTTTTGGTTGAACAGCTTTTGCCTTTTCATTTTTTTTCCTCTCTGGTGTTGTTTATCCAAAAATTTAATTTTTTTATTTTCATTCTTATTTTTTACGATTAAAAAAACGTCTACTCGCCTTTTCTAAAAATTATAAATAACGAATTCGTAGATACTCTTTGAGTAAATAACTTTTTCCTATTAATTTTTTTCTTTGCTGGTGTCGTTTTCCAAAAAATTATATATATTTTTTAATGTTATTTTTTACGATTAAAACAAAAACTAAGCGTCCTATCGAAAAATTGTTCATGTCAAATTTGTAGCTGTTTTTTTAATGAGCAACTTCTGTTCATTCATTTTTTTCATAGCTTGTCTCGTTTGTCCAACAATTTAATGTTTTTATTTTTAATGTTGTTTTTCACGAATAAAACAAACACTACGCATCCTATCCAAAAGTTATTGATAAAAAATGTGTAGATCTTTCTTGGGTGCATAATTGTTGTATCTGTATCTTTTTTTTGTATTTTGCATAGTTTGATCGCAAAATGGAATTTTTCATTTTGCATTATTTTTCATGCGATCGAAATTTGAATTTTCGATTTTTCGAACAAATTCAAAAATTTGTTGTGACAATCTTATAGGGCTCTCAAAAAGAAACGTTTTTCTCCTCCAGGCTTTTTTCATATCGTGCGTTGTTCGGCTCGAAATGTTAATTTTGGTTTTTTTTTTTTTTTTATATATTGAAAATGCTATAACTCTGATAATTTTCTTTTTATCAAAAAATGTCATTATAATAAATTGTGTGTATTTTTGAGTACTATTAATAACGGTACATAGAATTTTCCAATCTTGAAAAATAGTGTTTTCAACCGTTTTCAAATCGTGCTCACTTCTTGAATTTTTATCAAAAATAGCTGGTTAACGAACTCGTTCTTTTTTTTTTGGGGGCCTTCAAAAAGTGTGCCAAAGCACAATCCAATCTGATCAATCTTTCGAAAGTTATCGTGCCTACACGATACTACAGACTACAGACAGACGACACCTTTGTAAACATCGTTTTTTCTGACTCAGGGGGTCTCAAAACGTAGAGATTCTATGAAAACCGACTAGGTCAAATTTCACATAAAACCAGTACCTTCTCATTAGGATGAGAATGTAAAAAACTAATTTTCAACCAAAGAAATGAAAGTTCAACTAAAAGGATTAATTTTCTACCAAAAAAAGAATAATTTGTAACGAAGTACATGAATTTCCAACCAAATATTTTTATTTTTAATACAATTTTCAAAGTTATAGTTGAATTTTTAACCAAAAAGGTTATATTGCTGCCAAAAAAAGACAAATTTTTAACAAAATAGATGAATTTTCAAACAAAAAAGTTAAATTATCAACAAAAATAGAATAGTTTATTTTTAAGTTAGAGAAATAAGTTTTCAACCAAATCAAATAGTTTTTCAACGAAATAGTTAAATTTTCAAACAAACAGATGAATGGTCAACCAAAAAGAATAAATGACTATCAAAACAAACAAAAAACGATGACAAAAAATGAATAATTAAATTTTTAGTTAAAAAAAAAGATTTTCAATAAAAAAGAACTAATTTTCAACTAAAGAAATGAAATTTCAGCCAAAAGGATCAATTTGCTACCAAAAAAGAATAATTTGTAACGAAATACACGAATTTTCAACCAAATATTTTAATTCTTAAAGGAATTTTCATACTTATAGCTTAATTTTTAACCAAAAAGATTATATTGCTACCAAAAAAGACAAATTTTTAACAAAATAGATGAATTTTCAAACTAAAAAGATAAATTATCAACAAAAAATAGAATACTTTAATTTTATGTTAGAGAAATAAGTTTTTAACCAAATAAAATAATTTTTCAACGAAACAGTTCAATTTTCAACCGAACAGATGAATTTCCAACCAAGAATATTAGATGTCTATTAAAAAAAAAAAATTGTCGACGAAAAATGGAATAGTTCAATTCTGAGTTAAATAAATTCATTTTGAATAAAAAAATTAATTTTCTTCCAAAAAAGAATAATTTTCAACAAAGTACATGAATTTTCAACCAAATATTTTAATTTTTAATAGAATTTAAAAAAAGGTTAATTTTATAACAAAAAAGAATAATTTTTAACAAAATACATGAATTTTCAAACTAATAGTTGAATTTTCAACTGAAGAACGTTAATGTTCAAACAAAAATTATATAGTTAAATTTTCATTTGAAAAATTAATTAACAATATAAAAAAAAACTAATTTCGAACCAAAAAATATTATTTTCTTGCAAAAAAGACTAATTTTTATCAATTTTAATTTTAATTAATTTAACGCATACTTTTAATTGTGGAGGTGAAATTTGTTAAAAAACGAAATTAATTTTATTTATCAAAATTTAAAGAATTGACACAGGTGGTCTTGCACGATAACAGCTTGGCTCTATTTTTATAGTCTTCTGTTCGCGTAAGATCTGGTATCATAACATAATATACGCCAGCAAAAATGGCGTTCTTGGGGTAGAAATAGATGGTCTTTTAAAACTTTTTAAATGTCGACCTTGTTGTTTTAAAATTTTAGAAATTATGTATTATGCAGTAATTATTATTGAATCAACTCTAGAAAGATTATAGTAAAACGTAAAAAAGTGGTAAAAAAGCTGTAAACTCTTTCGAGAAGATTCTGGTGCGGACCTTGAATAGGCTTAAATCTTTATTTTTTATCTCGACAAATACATATTTTTTTATTCCTCATTTTTCATATGTTTAAAGTTTAAAGAAAGGACAGGTAGCACTTAAAATCGAAGGTACAACAAATATTCCAAATCGGAACTGATTAACAAAATTTAGTTAGATTTGTATTCATGGTCATTGGTCACGGAATCTTAAAATACTGGACATAGTAATGTAGTTTGAGAGACAGTTTTCAGTATTCTATTTTTGGACTGTGTATATTTTATAAATCGCAAAAACAGTCAACCAGCTGTATACGATGTCGCTGAAATATAAGGGGTCCAGGCGTCCCGGTTTTCGGCTGTTTTGAGAAGCGTCCCGGTTTGTAGTAAAATGTCCCGGTTTTTGTCGAAATGCTGAACTTGAAAAAAAAACATTTTCCTACAGTTCGCCGAAGTAAAAAGCAGAGAGAAGAGAATACATATATACGCAGATAGGAGAGAGAGAAAAAAAGAGAGAGAAGTGACATACACTCGCGAGCATTGATTCTGTCCTCAATTTGGGAATTTTTCGCTTATTTTGTTGCTACGTAGCAACAAAATAAGCGAAAAATCCCCAAATTGAGGTCAGAATCAATTTCGCGAGTGTACTTCACGAGCGCTTTTCATTCTCGATATTTCAATTCTATCGAACAGCGCATTTTATCATATATGCTCATTAAAAAAAAGACGTGAGAAACCACAAGACAATATTTGAATAAATAACATTATTATTATTTTTAACCAATTAGAATACATTTTTATTTGTTAATTCTTATGAACTAATTTACATTAGTTAAAATAACATGTAATTTAATTTCGGTTTCAAATTTTGACGAATGTTAATTTTATAGAATCAAGATATTACGCAATTAAATTAAATTTTAATATCTACGTAAAATTATTATTGAATTTTTGAAAAAATTCGGTTCTAATCAGTCCAATTATTTTCTTGCGTATTCTGATCTAAAACGTCTAAAACTGATGCGCAGTTTCTCGTCACCTTGCAACAAATATTGATCCATCTTTCTTCATAACTCCAGGCGTAAATGGCAACGGTAAAAAAAAGTCGACACATACCCGAAATTTGAATGCAATACTCCTATTTTAATTTTCAGTACAAGGAATACCTACGTAAAAATACAATTTTCTTTTTAGTCGTTTCCCTGGAATTCGGTCAGCGTAGCACAAATATTTTCGGTGAGCCTACACGGAAAAATTGTATCGCTCAACCAGTGATAATTACCCTTAGAAACGAATCAACCATATTGGCAAAATGTTTAAACCAGCACTGTGCAGCTAAATTTATTATAAGTAGTATTAATTATGAATTGCATAAATAAATTCTTATAACAAAGATATTGTATAGCTGAATATAGGTTTGAAATTTAGAATGGGTTTAACAGTTTACCTTGCAATTAAACAGATTATAAGGTCCTATTTGAAATTAAAATTATTTGGAATTAATATAGCAGAACTAGTTTTTAAACTGTTTTAAGTTTTTAAAACTTGGATTAAAACTTATTTAATTTCTCCGAATTTCTAACTAACCAAAAATTTGGACTTGAAGTTTCGATTTTGTATGATATCTGAAACTCATGACGTCACATAATACATAACTAATTTAAAGTTATAAAAATCATTGGATGGAGGTTACATTTGGCTGTTTCGAAAACTAAAATTACTTTATGCAAATATATTTTAGTTTTATTTATTTGATTTTTCAATATTTTTCTATTTGAACTCCACATTTTTTCCGTATAGACACTTCGTTTCTTTTTAGGTTTTTAGTTTTATTTCTCTTTTTTTTTCTTTAGTTGATCATGGTTGCTCTCCAGTTAATTCTCGAAGCTGTAGAATGTTTGATATTCAACGTCTGTGATCTTGATAAGAGCACTGATTACAATATGGGTATGCGTGACTCAACACGAAAAAAAATGGTTTAGCTGTCCCAGCTAGATGTTTAGCTGGATTTCGTCTTCTAAGAAAATAGAGCTATGTTACCTGAATTTCTAGCTGTGTTACCTAAATATCTAGCTGTTTTAGCTAAGCATGTCATCTAGAAATTTTCTAGCTAATATATCTAGATAATTTCTAGATGGCAAAATTAGCTAAAACAGCTAGATATTTAGGTGACATAGCTAGAATTTTAGGGAGCACAGCTATATTTTCTTAGAAGACAAAATCCAGCTAAATGTCTAGCTGAGACAGCTCAACCATTTTTTTGAGTGAACCGTTTCAAACCCATATCGCGTCGATGAAATTTTTTAAAATCGGTTTAATACAGCTTACTCTTTATATTTTAAGAATTTATTCCAGTAAAAAGAATGAGAGAGTGGCGACAGGAAGTAAATATACTAAATTGTTTATACGCTACTCAAATCAAAACATAGTATCTGTATTTTATAATATTTGTGAAATCGAAATTTTAACAAAGTGATTATATATAATATAATGAAGGTCCAAAAGATAATATCAGAATTCGATAATAGGTACACTACATTGTTTACTTTTTTTTCAAGAAATGGTTTGCTGTTTTAAAAGAGGGTACGTTTTTTGAATCATCTGGGGATGTCTGGAAGTTTTAGGCGCGAAATTTCGCGTCGTTTCCAGACTCGAAGTTTCCACGCCGCGCCGCGCGGCCGATAGCCGGCTGCTTGCAGCACCTCCTTCAATAAAGTATATTTGAAACCCGCACCGTGAACCTCGGGAATTAAACACGGTTTCAATCTGAGTTACTTTTTTTTAGTACAAGTTGGATATTTTCCTGAAACCATGAGGTCGAGAATGACTGTCATTCCTAAACTGATGTCTTGAGGGTGGGTGACTCTGGAACGACCCCACCGTCTTTTCGATCAATATTTCGGATTGGGTATGAGTCCAAAGAGCTTTCTGATGTCTTTATTTTTTGACCGACGCATCCTTCTGCCTATTTTGAACCCTGGTGTCTGGAAAAAAGAAGTTTTCTATGATTTTTAGTATTAAAATTATACTACATATCAGTCATGCCTTAGGGAGCGTCCAATTACGTAAAGGGGGTCCGGTAAATCTTACGAATCCTTACTTGGGGGGGGGGGGGTAGTCAAAAGTTTTTCTCAAAGTAAGTTTTATTTTATTATATAATATTTCATATTGCATAAATTCAATGAATATAGAGTCGGGGAGATAACCATACAGTTACAGATACAGTCTGTACACCTTTCATGAAATCTCGTGGAATCCCTGAAAATCTTTGCTATCCTTTGAAATCCCGTGAATTCTTTTGAAAAATTTGTAAATCCCGTGAATTCTTTCGAAAATTTGGTAAATCCCTTGAAAATTTTATAAATCATGTGAAAATTCCTTGAAATCCTTTGAATTCCATAAGTAGCATGCATAATAGGTTTGGCCGAAAAAATAAGTTTTTTAGTTTTTCGATCAGGATAGGAAAAATCTCATTCTACATATAAAAATAGATTGCTATGATTTTTTATAGAGTTTTAAAACGATATCTTCCGTTAGCAGAAATTATTTGAAGCTTAAAAGTTCGAAAATATGATTTCAAAAATCATTTGTTAAAGAAAAGAAATTCTTGTGGTAGATAAACTTACGTAAAGTCACAATTTCACTTAAAAACTGACCATTTTTTGTAAACTAAAGTGCTTAAAAATCGTACACATTCATTCATTTTTTATTCATTAATTTATTATTACATTATATTATATATTATTAATTTATCCTTTTTAATCTTCTTTTATAACATAAAGGTGCATAAGAATCTAAGAGGGCACATCGAAATATTAAAAAATGTGACATTGGTGTGACCAAAAGTAATAAAAATGTTTTTCATGGTTATGGAATTATTGTGTTGTAAGTAATTTCTCCATAGTTTTTTGTAACTCAAGTTAGTGTTTTCGCTCAATTGTTAATAACACGTTATTACTAACCCCTTTGCAGAAGTTTACGCTCTTTTTCGTCGAGTGTGTCATTAGGTTTAACCCTTCTACTTGTATGATTACGCTTGTGTGTAGTCGACAATATTTAAATATATCCACAAAACACGTCCTGAATTGATTTCCGTTTAGTTAAGGCATTTTATTCTCACATGATGTTTCTGTAATAATATTCTGCAAAACAGCGTTACTAATACTTGTTTAATAATAATAATAATAATTTTATTAGTAATTATAAATTATTAGTAATCATTGTTTTTTCATAACAAAACAGAACCAAGTCGGGGATACTTACCTAGAGTAGATAACAAAAATATTTACTTTTCAGGAAATTAAGTAAAATAATGTATTGAATGGAAAACGTTAACTTTTCATTTAACTATTTCCGTACGAAAATAATTCATAAATATGTAGTGAATAACGTGGGAAAATTAGATCGACGCAAGTACTAGTGCAAGTCTCACGTAATTGTATAATATCCTATTTCTCTAGGATAGTATTCCCTACTTGGTTCTATTTTGTTATGGAAAAACAATGATTACTAACAATTAGTAATTATTAATAAAATTACTATTATAAAACAAGAATTAGTAGCGTAGAGGACGAACAACCATTGCCACACAAGTAGAAGGGTTAAACCTAATGACACCCCAGACGAAAAAAAGCGTGAAGTTCTGCAAAAGGGTTAGTAATCTCGTATTATTATATAATTCGACAAACATGAAAAATATTTTTTTACTCTTTGACACATCGAAGTCACAGTTTTAAATATTTTGATGTGCCCTTTTAGATTCTTATGCGTCATTATGTTGTAAAAGACGTGTAAAAAGTGTATGGAAAACATTTTTTCTTCTTTTAGGAACTTTAGTGTACAACAAAATTTAAGTTTACAAGTAAAATTTTGACTTTACATAAGTTTATTTATCACCAGAATTCTTTTTCTTTAACAAATGCTTTTTTAAATCGTATGGCATATTGCGATGAAAGAATTTGTACCAGGGAAAATGATTCTAAGGATAACTGTGGAAGCAGCATTGAAATATGTCGAAAAAATCACTTCTTTCAAACTTTCAAGCTTCAAATCACTTCTGCCAACAGAAGATATCGTTTTCAAAATCTGTAAAAAATCACCGAAATCTATTTTAATATATAGGATGAGATTTTTTCTATCCTCATCGAAAAACTAAAAAATTTTATTTTTCGGCTCACCCTAATACGTAATCTCTTAAAATTCCTTTGAAACGATTGAGCTCGCTAAAAATCCTTAGCAATGCTTCAAAAACTGCGGAAATCCTTTAAAAATCTTTCAGATCCCGCGAAATCTTTTTAAATCCATGAAGTTGCTTAACGTCTTAAAAATCCCTTGTAATCCAAGGAAATCCCCTAAAACCTCTGAAAATCGGATAAAATCCTTGAAATTCCGTGAAATATTTCGAAATATTACAGAAACTTTGGAGTTTTTTAAATCCCGTTAAAATTAATTAGAATCTTTAAAAACGTGGGAATCATTCCGAATCTCTTGAAATCCTTTAAAAGATTTTAGAATCCATACAATGTATTGAAATTCCTTAAAAAATTCATTTAAAATCCTTTATAATACTCGGAAATCCTTTGAAATTCCGTTAAATTTTTGAACATCTTACGAAACCCTCTAAAATCCATGGATATGCTTTGGAACTTTCAATGATTTCAAGGGATTTTTAAACTCTCAATGTATTTTATATATTTTCCAGGATTTTAGAAAATATCATCATAGAATTTCACGGGATTTTATAATATTTTAATGGTTTTTAAAGAATTTATTCACGAGAAGTGAGGTATTTCGTAGGGTTTCAAAGATTTGAAGGGATTTGGAATTCTCTTGAATTTTATGAATTCTCATGAATTTAATGGATTCACTTGAATTTTTTTCATTCACTTAAATTCTTCTAAATTTACTCAATTCTTAATTCAATGTTTTTTTCAAAATTTTAAAAAGTTTTCATTTAATTTATCCTGAGGATCAATTGATAAAATGATCAAATGATATTTTAAATATTTTAAAGTATTTTTTCAAATTCCTTGGCATTTTCGAAAACATAAAAAAATTTCAAAAGATTTTAAAGGATTTGAAATATTTCAGGTTATTTTAAAAGATAAAAAAGAAATTTTAAAATGATTTCAGTAATTTAATGGGATTTCAAAGAATTTGAAATATGTATGGATATTGTAAAAGATTCCCAGGCATTTTCAAAAGTATTAAAAAGTTTCAAGGTATTTCAAAAGATATCAAAGAATTTTTTAATCTATTTCAAAAAGTTTAAAGGGATTTAAAAGACTTTAAAATATTTTAAAGTATTTTAAAAGATTACAAGGTATTTTCAAGAGGTTTAAACAATTTCAAGCGATTTCCAAGGGTTTTAATATTTTTAAAGGATTTTAATAATTTAATGGACTCCAAAGAATTTATTCACAAAAAGTGAGGGATTTCGTAGGTTTTCAAAGATTTGAAGAGATTTTCAAATATTTTTTATACTTCATTCGGAATTCGCCTTGAATTCTTATTAATTCATCCTGAATTCTTTTAAATTCTTGTGAATTCTTCTAAATTCACTCAATTCTACTCAATTCAATAAATTTGTTAAAAGCTTTCGTTTCATTCAGCTTGAAGTCTTTAAAGCTCATCTTAAAGTCTTAGGCAACTCATCGAATTCTTTTGAATTGTTTTCAATTCACTTGATTTCTTTTTAAATTCAGCTTAATTTTTTATGAATTCCATCGATTTCTTCTCAATTCCCTTAAATTCCTCGAAATTCACTCAAATTTTACTGAAGTCAATGGAATTTTTTCAATTTTTTAAATTATTTCTAATTAATTTGAATTGTTTTGTAGTCTTTAGTCACTTTTTTGGTTATACATTTTTAGGGTTTCAAAGATTTTAAGAAATTCGAAATTATTTTTTGCAATTCACCCCGAATTTTTAATTCTTTTGAATTCTTCTAAATTTACTCGATTCTACTTAATTTAATGGATTGTTCTGTATTTTTGAATGTTTTTATTTCAACAGTATTTTTAAATCATATAATTTTTATCATCAATATGTGTTTATTATTTTCATTAATTTAAAAATGCATCCACATTATTCAAAGTATTAAATACATCTGGATTAAATTGAATTCTTGAAATAAAAATTTCAAATTAATCCGCCACTTTCTCTACTCTACTATTACGCCACTACCGGAAGTGGCAACTTTGTGAGATAATCGGAAGCTTCAATAAGGGAACTTCCCCCACTACTAGAGCCCCCGGACCTGTGTGTACGACCGTGTACCAAACCGGGACGTTTTCCACTGCGCAAGCGTTGCGTATGGAAGGGGAAAGCATCCTTATTGGCTAAACTTCATTGAAGGATATCTCTGCGAAGAAAAATGATATCTTTAATTTTAAAAAAACCTTTTTAAAGCTTGAGAGTTGTACTTTTATATAGAATGAACATAAGGTCGAATATATCAAAAAATCGCATTTTTAATTTTTTTAGGTTAAGATATCGCAAAAACCTGACGTGCTGGGAAAATTCTGAACTCGGATTTGGATCTGTGTAATTTTAAAAATGATAAAATTTATTTATATTTCGGCAATTAATTTCCGAAATATAAAAATCTCAAATTGTAAAATTCTTTAACAAATATTATTACCGAATTTTAAAATTCCGGAAGGTTTATAATATTACCGAAATTAAAAATTTCGAACGGAAAATAGCAAAATTATAAAATATCCGACACTGTCAACTTCTCGAAAAATCCAGAATTTAAAGAATTGAACAATCGCTTTTTAATAAATATGATTCAAATAAAAATAATTAAATTTGGACGATGTAAAAAATATAATTGACCTTTTTTCAAACTCAGCTGTATTGGCTGAAAATTAAATTTTTTAATTTTTAAATTATATTTTTAATTTTTAAAACAAAAAATTAATCATGAAGCACAAAAATGAATGTATTTTTTTGAAAATTTATCTTCTTGGGTAGAAAATTAATCTCGTTTTTTGAAAATTCAACTATTTTGTTAAACATTCGTTCCTTTGGATTAAAAAAAAAACTTTCTGGTTGAAAGTTTAAATATTTTGTTAAAAATGTATCTCTTTTGCTTTACAGTTT
Organism: Andricus grossulariae; assembly: GCA_011634705.1. Classification (NCBI taxonomy): domain Eukaryota; kingdom Metazoa; phylum Arthropoda; class Insecta; order Hymenoptera; family Cynipidae; genus Andricus; species Andricus grossulariae. Next base: position 249,696,402 of record JAABKJ010007545.1, on the reverse strand, counting down.
TTTTCTTTTTATCTTGAAAATTTGTCCTTTTGAGACGAAAATTCTTGTCTTTTGGTATAAAATCTTTTTTGGTGAAAATTTCATTAACAAAATAAAAAAATGTAATATTTTTGTTGATATAATAAAATTATAACTTGATAAAAAATTATTTGTTATAAAATACGATTTTATATTATTATTACTGCCGTCGAAATTGCATTCAAACTACCGGAAGTTCTACCAGCGCCAACTGGCATTTTTTACCATTGGCGCGTTTTTTTAAAATGATTATTTTGTTTTTGTTTACAACAAATAATAATTGTAAAGCGCATAAAGATATTAAAGATTATTTTAAATTCATATTTGTGATGAAAAAGGTATTTCTTCCATTCTATTTACATAGAATAAAGTATATTTAGTAGTCAAATAATTATTTAAAATAATTTTACAACTTTTATTTGTTGCAAACAATTTTCTTGCGCATTTTGTCTTTTTAAATAAGCCGCCAACAATAACCAATCCGGTTTTCGACGCCACGCATGCGCAGTGCGGAAAGATACATCTGTTGTTTGAGGTTATGGTTACAATCTTCGCGGCAAATTAATAAACAAGATTATTCGTGTTATTTGGTGATAATTTTCCTGATTTTTGGGCTGCAGTCAAGTGAAACAGGCAAAAAACGAAAGCTTTGTGATACAGGCAAACTTCAATTAAAGAGATTCAATGATCGGAGCTGAATATCTGGATTTTTAGACAGGTAAAATATACGTAGTTTTTATTCTTGGCAAATGAATAGCTTTTAAAGAGTATTAGGTTTTTTGATACTAATAAAATTAACGAATTTTGGAACAAATATCTAGTTTACTTGTAGTCCTATTCTAATATTTTTTACGTATTGCCGTTACATTCAGGGTGGCCGAAGCTCAGGGAAAAGTCAGGTATTTTGAAAAAAAAATTTGCTGTACAATCATGGAATTTCTGAAAGAAGTACTTTAATTAACTGTCAAAAATAATCAGGGATGCGAGTCACTTATTTTAGTCATCTTTTTTCTCAAATCGCTTTTTCTAAAAAAGAATCACTTTAGTCACTTTTCTTTCAATTAATCAACCCCTGGGTTAACTACCATTGAATTCAAGTCCATATTTTTCTGAATTTCGGTAAATTCTTTTGCATTCTTTTAGGATATTTTAAAACATTCCAAATACACTATTTTCTCACAATTGTCTGCTGATGCCACTATTTCTTTACTTTTTATTTAAAAATATTTTTTAACTTCTTCACCAATTGGCTACCAATTGTCTCAATGGCTGAAAAGCGGCTCTCCAAAATGATGAATTTTCAAGCCAAAAAGACGAGCTTTTAACAAAACAACTGACTTTGTAACCAGATAGTTACATTTCTAACAAAAATGATGAATTCTCAACAAATTATATAAATTTTCCGCAAAACAGTTGAATTTTCTACAAAATTCTTGAATTTTTAAGCTAAAAATGTTATAGTTGATATTTAAACCAAAAAATATTTTAATTTTTAATTAAAAACAGTTGAATACAACCAAAAAAGACGAATTTTCAACAAATTATTTAATTCTTCAACTAAAACATATTAATTTTTAACCATACAGTTACGTTTTTAACCAAAATAAAAAGAATGTCTACCCAACAATGCTAATTGTTAACAAAATACATATATTTTCTACCAAATAGTTAAATTTTGAACCAAGAGGATTAATTTTCTACTAAAACACGAATCTTCTTAAAGAAATCAAAAAAATACTAGCATTTCACAAATTCCAAAAAGAGTACACCAGATTTCAAGGATTTGAAAACATTTCAAGGATTTGAAACCATTTCAAATTTTTTTTAGAAGATTTCACAAAGATTTTAAATATTCTTTAAAAGATTTCTCGAAGAAGCAAAACATTTCACAAAATTTTCAAAGATTTTATAAAAATTTCTTGAAGAATTCAGAAGAATACTAGAATTTTAAAGATTTCAAAAAGGGTACATTACGCCAGATTACAAAGATTTCAAAACATTTCAAAGATTTTAAGCGATTTCAAAAGGTTTCAACAGATTTAAAAAGATTGCAAAATATTTTAGTGATTTCAAACGAACACAAAAGAGTTCACAAATAGATATATTATATTTATATTATTTATATTTATATTATTATAATAGATAATATTCTAATAGATTTTTTTAAAGATTTCACCGAAATTTCAAGATCTCACAAAGATTTTAAATACTTGAAAAGATTTCAAAAGATTTCAAGGATCTGAAACACTTTTCAAAGATTTTAAAATATTTAAAATGATTTCACAAAGACGACTTATGTTCGCAAAAAATTAAGGATTTGTTTATTTATGGTTTTTCTCTTTAGAAATCGCTGGCTAATAAAAAAATTAAATTTTCCTGGAGAACCTGGATAAAATCTTGAATTCTGTTCCTAAGAATCGCTGAAGACACTGGATAATGGAATTCGACCAGTTTATAAACCCAACTGTGGATGATCTGATATTGGATGATTCTGTTACACATGTTGTAATTCAATTGCCTGGGCTTGAATTTCGGGAAAGATTCATTCGCCTCGTTCCACGTTCATGGATTGACAAAGCACATGGTAAATGGGTTTGCTTATATCCACAAAAAAAGGATAATGCCCTGGCAGAGGAATGGGTGAAGAACAGTCTGCCTCCTCGTGCAGACTTTAAACTATATGAGGTTGAAATTTTAATAAGAACAAGTACGTCATTCATTTTATTTTCCAACTTTTAATTTTAGTGTCAGTTCCAAATAAAAATTCTGAAATGGTTTAGACTGGTTTACAGCCAGGGTGTCTATCCTAATTGGAAAACCTAGAATTGTCAGGGAATTTTTATGTACCTGGAAAAACCTTGAAATGTCAGGGAATTTTTTTTTCAAAGTCAGGGATTTTTTTCGAGGGCATTCTTAATTTTTTTTAATTGCAGTATAAAATTGAATAACAATTATTCCCAATTTCATTTAAAGTAGCTTTATATTACTGTACTTAAATATATTTTTGAAAATTCTTTTCTATTTTTCTGTTTGTTTGAAATTAATTTTTTTAACTGAAAATTGAACTATTCTATTTTTGGTTGAAAATGCAAATCTCTGGTTAAAAATTGATGTATTTTGTTAAAAATTCGTTCTTTTTGGTAAAAAAATAATCTTTTGGGTTGAAAATTCATCGTTTTGTTTGAAAATTCAACAGTTTGTTTGCAATTTTGTTTTTCTCTTGATTTGATCTATTAAATTCAAATTTTTTAAATTAAGATTAAAATCGTTTTTGTTTGAAATATCAAGTACTTCATTTTTCATTCCGAATTCATATTTTATGGAATGAAAATTTAATTACTTGATTGAAAGTTAAGCTCTTGTTGAAAATTAATTTTTGGTGGTTGAAAATTCATAATTTTAATTAAAAATTCATCTCTTTGGTTGAAAAATCATTTTTGCTTTGGCTGAAAATTCAAGTCTCTGGTTAAAAATTGATGTATTTTGTTGAAAATTCGTTTTTTTGTTTGGTAGAAAAATTAATCTTTTGGGTTGAAAATTCATCGTTTTGTTTAAAAATTCGACAGCTTGTTTGCAATTTTGTTTCTCTCTTGACTTTTTCTATTAAATTCAAATTTTTTAAATTCAAATTTTTTTGTTCGAAATATCAAATACTTCTTTTTTCATTCAGAATTCATATTTTCTGGAATGAAAATTTAATTTCTAGGTTGAAAGTTAAGGTTTTTTTGAAAATTAATTTTTTTTTTTGAAGATTCATAATTTTAATTGAAAACTCATCTCTTTGGTTGGAAATTCATTTTTTCTTTGGCTGAAAATTCAAGTCTCTGATTAAAAATTGATGTATTTTGTTGAAAATTCGTTCTTCTTGGTTAAAAATTAATCTTCTGGGTTGAAAATTTATCGTTTTGTTTGAAAATTCAACAGTTTGTTTGCAATTTTGTTTCTCTCTTTACTTGATCTATCGAATTAAAAATTTTTTAATTAAAATTAAAATCTTTTTTGGGTAAAATATTAAGTACTATATTTTTCATTCAGAATTCTTATTTTCTGGAATGAAAATTTAATTACTTGGTTGAAAGTTGAGCTCTTCTTGAGAATTAATTTTTTTTGGTTGAAGAATCATAATTTTAATGGGAAATTCATCTCTTTGGTTGGAGATTCTTTTTTTGTTTGCTGAAAATTCAAGTCTCTGGTTAAAAATTGATGTATTTTGTTAAAAATTCGTTCTTGTTGGTAAAAAATTAATCTTCTGGGTTGAAAATTTATCGTTTTGTTTGAAAATTCAACAGTTTGTTTGCAATTTTGTTTTTCTCTTGACTTGATCTATTAAATTCAAATTTTGTAAATGAAAATTAAAATCTTTTTTGGTTGAAATATCGACTACTATATTTTTCATTCAGAATTCATCTTTTGTGGAATGAAAATTTAATTACTTGGTTGAGAGTCTTGTTGAACATTATTATTTTTTTTTGAAGATTCATAATTTTAATTGAAAATTCATCTCTTTGGTTGGATGGAAATTAATTTTTTCTTTGGCTGAAAATTAATTTTTTTACTGAAAATGTAACTATTCCAATTATAACTATTTCAAACCTATCCATAATTTTGTTTAAAATTCATCTCTTTAGTTGAACATTAATTTTTTTAACTAAAAATTTATCTATTCTCTTTTTGGTTGAGAATAGATCTCTTTTAGTTAAAAATTCAACCATTTTGTTGGAAATTCATGTATTTTCTTGAAAAATCGTCTTTTTTGGTAGAAAGTTAATCTTCTTGTTTGAAAATTAATTTTTTTGATTGAAAATAAAAGTACTTGGTTGAAAGTTAAACTCTTTTGTTGAAAATTCATTTTTTGGTTTAAAATTCATCTAGTCCAGTTAAAGATTCATTTCAGTTGAAACTTCATCACTTCAGTTGAATTTTTTTTTAATTAATTTTTTTTAATTGAAAATTTAACTATTTCATTTTTGGTTGAAAGCTGATCTTTATTAGTTCAAAATTGAACTATTTTGTTGAAAATTGATCATTTTTAGTTGAAAATTAAACTATTTAGTTGAGAATTCAGGTATTTTGTTGAGAAATCGTCATTTTTGTAGAAAATTATTCTTTTTAGTTGAAGATTCATCATTTTAGTTAAAAATTCACTAGTTTATTTTAAAATTAATTATTTTAACTGAAAATGTAACCATTCCATTTTCGGCTGAAAATTAATCATTTTTAGTTCAAAATTTAACTATTTCGTTGCAAATTCATATATTTTGTTAAAAAATGATTTTCTTTGATAGAAAATTAAACTTCTTGTTTAAAAATTCGTCTTTTTGGTTGTAAATTCAAGTATTCCGGTTAAATATTTATCATCTTAGTTGAAAATAAAACTAATTGGTTGAAAGTTAAACTCTTATGTTAAAAATTATTATTTTTTTTATTTAAAATTAATCTAGTCCAGTTAAAAATCCATTTTAGTTGAAAATTCACTAGTTTGGTTGAAAATTCATCACTTCAGTTGAAATTTGTTTTAAATTAATTTTGTTGATTGAAAATTTAACTATTCCATTTTTGGTTGAAAACTGATCTTTATTAGTTGAAAATTATACTATTTTGTTGACAATTGATCATTTTTATTTTAAAATTTAACCATTTGGTTGAGAATTCATGTATTTTGTTGAGAAATCGGCTTTTTTGGTAGAAAGTTAATCTTTTTGGTTGAAAATTCAACTATTTGGTTAAAAATCGAAAAAAGACATTTATAATAAACTCGCGAAAATATATACATATTCCAAGTGGATTGTTTAAAAAAATGCGAATTATTTAAATGGCTCTGCACTACGAAAATTAGACCTGAAAAACCCGTGGAATTGTCAGGGAATTTTTTTCCAAGATTTGAGTAGATACCCTGATAGTGCTTAAAAATAAAAATTTGTCTTGCATATAAAATTGAATTCAAGAAGTTGTAATTTTACTTTTGTCATGCTTTAGCAAGTTTTAAAGAAGGTGAGAGGGTACTAAGTGAAGTAGTAAATATCGATAATGATGAAAATTCGTCTAACTGTTTCGGAAATGAAAGTACTCAAGGAAGAAAAAGGCCTCGAAATTCGGAAGATTTTCAAATAAAAGAGGAAGATGAAGAATTGTACACTGGAGGTATTAAAACATCAGTTGAATTTAATTTCTAAAAATTACAAATTTTACCCCAAAAGCAATTAATCTTTTTTTTTAATTTTTACCATTTTTTTAAATCTTTAGACAATACAGTGTATACCGTTCACAGTCCATTGAGAGTTACACCCGATTTTACGCAGAGTATAAAACAGGAAGAAGGCTCAGAAAAATTGGAAAGGAATAGTAATGGTAAATCTAAAAGTTTTTTATCCATTTAATATAACAATATAGCAGAAAAATATTAATATTTCTTTCTTTTTTTAAAGAATCCATCGAAGAGTATTTGGAAAAAAGGTTGAAAGTCATTGAGAATCGTATAATGGATAAGATTGAGTCGATGCATAGAAGCATAATACACCACTTGAATAAAAAAGTGGATGAAGTATTGAATGTAGTGACTTCTAAGACTGAGGCTGCTGTCGTAGAAACTCCAGATATGATTAATGCGATAGATATTGATTTACCTGTGGAGGATATGAAGCAGTTTTCTCAACTTTCTCAAACTATCAGGCAGGATATTGAAAAGGAGAAAAGTATGGTAAGGGAAATTGAAATGTGGGTCTCATTGTACTCTATATTCAATTTTGGTATCTAACATCCCCTATTTTTAAGATTTGATAGGGGAAACCTCGCTACAGTGGATAATGCAATCTACAGTGGATAATTATTAATTAAGATCACAAATAAAAGAAAAAAATTAATTTTAATATTAATTTATTAACACGTATAGTGTCTTAACTATTAACTAAATTAATTATTTTACAAGCATTATTTTTAATTAATGATTATCCACGGTAGGTTGCATTATCCACTGAAAGGAGGTTTCCCCTACCTGTAAAAATTCGATTTTCGATTTTTGGTGATCGATCCCCCCAATTTGTTCGCTTTCCGGAAAAAGAAATTCCCTGCTTTTGAAATTAAAATTGGGTTTCAGATTCTAAAAGCTCGGTTTTCGAAAAAATGGAAAAAAGTAATTGTTATTAACTTTTTGTAAATTCCCTGTAAATGCCCAAAGAAATGCAAAATAACAGTTTCATATAAAATTCATACTAAAGACGGTATGTTTTGGAACTTTTTCAACATACATTATTTTTATTCAATAAGCGACAAGGTTGAAAGTATTTTATAACTACTTTTGAATTGTTTAAACAATTTGTTTTCGTCTTTGAATCGTGAAAAGTTATTATTTTTTGGGATAAATGATACCGTTGATGAATTTTAAGAATAATATTTCTTGTTTAAGATATTTGGTAACTATTTGAACAATTTTCATTTGTTTAAACAATTTTTTCCCTTTGAACCTTAAAAAGTTACTATTTTACGGAATTAACGATGCAGTTAATGCATCTTAACAGTGATATTTATTGTGGAAGACAGTTTTACAATTATTTAAACAATTAATAATCATTCACTTGCGCCTTTTCATAGGAAAGGTGGAGAAAATTCTTGTTTATTTTAAATCTCTTACACAATGTCGCTTATTATTTAGTACTTTCTTATTTCAGAACTTACACCCTAATTGTTTAAAGAATAATGATTTTTTTAATTCAATACCTGCGATATTAATTTCAGAAAATAATAACTTTTCGCGAATTATGAAAAAGTTGTTTAAACAAATAAAATTTTTTGAAACAATCGCCAAATATCCTAAACAAAAACAATTAATTTAAAAATTTGTTAATTGTGTGACTAACTCAAAAAAAAAACTTTTGTACTATTAACAGGCGAAAAATTGTTTTAAAGAAATGAAAATTGTTTAAATAATTACAAAATATGTTAAGCAAGAAATATTATCAATTAGATGGCCGCCATTTTGTAATTTTCTATGAAGATATTTTAAGCATCCCATGCAAATTTTTTTCGGAGATAGAATGATTCGAATAAAAATTGAACAAGTTATGCAGATTTTTCGTTTTTGCGTGATTTCTCCCATGTAAATCCCATGGAAAATTCCAAGGCCCAGTGGGAGCAAACGAATTAAAAAAAAAATTACTATAGAAATAAGGATCCCCCTACTGAATAATTTTGTATTACGAATTTAAAAAATGTAACTAAATAAGGTTGTTTGGTCTAAATTTAAATCTTTTCAAATTTTACAGTTTTAATGTGAAAACCTTAATGCTTAAACAATTTTAAATTAAAATATCAAAAGACGATTTCAAATTTAAATTGTTCAAAATTGTACCTCTTGAAATTAGATCTTAATATTTTGGAAATTTGAAGCTTAAAGCGGTAAAAACTTAATAATTTGAAATACAAAAAGTTCAAAACTAAAAGCGTTTAAAATTTGTATAAAAAATGCTTATAATAATTTGTATATTTTTTAACAAATTTTGTATGTATGTTGATCCATAAGAGATAAATTAATATTCAACAAACCACTTCTTTGACAAATTTGAAAAACCCTTGCAAAATCACTAGAGTTTTTTTTTCGTTATTTGAGGCCTTTCTGCGTATAAAAATACCCTAGAGAAAAATTGTCAAGTTCCTGAGGAAAGAAAAACAAAAAGGCAGCAGGTTTTCCATTTAATCATTTTGGAAAGAACTTTTAAATACTTGAAAACATTTTACTAATAGAATACCGACCTATGTCTAAACAATATTTTGAATAGAAATACCTCTATTACAATTATATAATCTTTTAAAATGTTTGTGATGTTGTTAAACAAGTATCTGAATTGAATTTTTAAAATTATATGTACAGATGTTTAAATTTTGTTTGAATTAAAAGGTTATTAATAAATTGAATGTATAGAAATTAAATTTCAAATTTAAAGAAGAATATGATGTGAAAATTATTTGAATTTTTAAATGAAAATAATTGTTTAATGATTTTTATGTTGTCAACTGATTAATTAATTATTAACTTATTCTACTAGAATTTACATTTTCTGGAATTAGATTAAAAGGTTATTAACATATCAAATTTTCATAAATTAAAGTTCAAATTTTGAAAAAACATTAAGTAAAAATGATTTGAATGTTTTAATGAAAATGATAATTCAAAGCCTTTTATTTTGTGAAAACATTAATTAATTATTAGCTGATTACTTTCTTTCACGATATTAAATTTAAAAAAAAGATTAAATTTTTTTTGTTAAATTAACTTCTATTACAATGATGTAATTTCGGTCAGTGTTTGTGATGTTGTGAGATGATTGTCTGAATTTAATTTTAAAAATTATATGTAAATATATTTTAATTTTTTTTTAAATTAGTATAAACAGTTACGAATATATACAATTTTTTGAAATTAAAGTAGAAATGAACAAACAATTAATTGACATTTTTAATAAAAATGACAGTTCAATGGTTAAAAGAGTATCTGAATTAAATTTTCAAAATTATATCTAAATATTATGTTTCTACTTTTTTTGAAAATCAGTATAAATAGTTGTTAACAATTATAATTTTCAGAAATGAAGTTTAAATTTTAAAAAATGTAAAGCAGAGAAAATAATTGTTTAATACTTTTTATGTTGTGAACTGATTAATTGAATATTAAATGATTAATTTTTGTCGCAATATTGAATTAAGTAGATTTAATTTAAATTTTTCTCTATTTAATAACATATATTGATCATTTATTTTAAGGTTCTGTTTTGAAATGAGTATCTGAATTCCATTTTCAAAATTATATGTAAATGTTTAAATTTTTTAGAAAATCTGCAAGTGGTATTTCGATTTTAATGAAAACTTGTGAAAATATAGTGCTATATAATATATATTTTGACCCTGAAGGATTTAAAAAGAAATGAGATTTTGGGAGTTACACCATATTGAATTTTTGGTTGGCTTATTTTTTTGAATTCTCGACATTTCCGGAACCGATACTTGAATTTTGTTGAAATTTGGAGATATCAGAGATAAAATTAGACAATTTTCTTCTATAAAAATTTACATAGGGTTCGTGAAATGTAAAAAATCGTTGACTTATAACGTATAATGATAATTGTTATAAACAAGTTCTATTAATAAACACTGATTTTTACTTGTTTAATTAAGTATCGGATCGGAATATAATTTTTAAAATTATAGGTAATAATGGTTTGTTGATTCAGCGATGTTTTTTGATTCGCATATGTACAAACAGGGCCGTGAAATGAATATTTGAATTAATTTTCAAAATTATATGTACATGTAGTTTAATTAATTAGCATTGTATTTCGATACGCTGTTATTTTTCTACTCAAACTTCTATTTTATTTCTTTTAATTAGTGTGAAAGTTTATTAATAAATCATATTTTCAGAAGGAAAAGTTCGAATTAAAAAATATAACGTAAAAGTTATTTAAACATTTCAATGAAAATACATGTTGAATGATTTTCATATTGTGAAGTGAGTATCGGAACGGAATATAGTTTTCAAAATTATAGGTGTTAATGTTTTAATGATTTGGCGATGTAGTATTTTGATGCTCTGATTCACAAAAATAGCCGTGAATGTATCCGCAAATGTCATTGTGCGAAAATTAAGTTTTTTCACAATATTAAATTACATAACCTAAAAGTGCAGTAACAATATATTTTAATTATTTGTCAATATACTTTGATGCGTTATTTATAAATATGGTGATAACATATCGTTTGTATTTAAGGTATCATAATTTATTTTGTCCTAAGATGAAGGTCAAGTTCGTTAGTCAGCCATTTTGGATAAAAATTCGAAAAGTTAGAGCATTTTGAAAATTTTTCAGACCATGTTTTTTCAAAATTTTTAAATTATATATACGGCTGTTCATAGTAATCGAAAATTCAAACCATTTATTATCATGACATTTTTCGATAAAATGAAAAGTTTTAGAGTTACAGCATTTTCAAAATCCAAAAGAAGAAACGAAAATTAACATTTTCAGCCAGACAACGCACGATACGAAAAAAAGTCAAGACAAGCAAGATGTTTCTTTTTGCACGCCCTACAAGAATATCATAACGACTGTTTAAATTTTCTTGAAAAATCGAAAATTCTCATTTTCATTGCACAAAAAATCATGAAAAATCAAAAATTTATTTTTACGGTCAAACTATACAAGATAGGATAAATGATAATTCAACAAAAATTGTGCACTCAAAAAAGATCTACAAATTTGTTATTGTTCACTTTTTGATAGGATCTATAGTTTTTGTCTTATTCGTAAGAAAGTACATTAACAGTGAAAAAATCAGCCCGATAAGTGGGCACATTCTCATGAAAACTTTGCTTATTCAATTTCTTTTCCATCTCATGTGTTGGTTTTCAAAATTATACAAGAGCTATTTCAAAATTTATCATATATATGATCCAAAAATGACTTAGATACTTTTTTTCTCCCATTTTCAGGTAGTTGGAAAAAATCTCCCTGACTATGATTTATTAGAAGATACGGAAATATACGCTGGAGTGAAGAAATTTTCTTCTTCATTTTAAATAAAAATATAAATTTAGTCCTTCTTATCTGAAGAACATAGAACATAACATATGGTCGTTGCGAAGCGCTACGACCAAATCGCGCGCCGTAAGCGCGCTCAAACTTTTGGGTTTCTATTATACGATGAACAAAAACAAGCGTGGAGCGCAAGGTTTACATGATTTTTAAACAAAATATCGAGCGCGAGTGTCTCGATTTTAAAATTTGTGTTCCTCAAGGTCGATAGAACCTCAAGTAAATTAGTTCTTCTTTTTATGCAAAATTGACATAATGAAAACAAAAGCGAGAGAGTATTAGCCCGGAAAGCGCGCAATAGTGAGCACACGAAGTGGGAAAACCTAGAGGAACCGGGCTTAAAACGTCAGGCACATGTGTCCGAGCGCGTAGCGCGAGGTGAATACATTATCGAGCGCGAAGCGCGAGATCCAACAGGCGCGCGCCATAGGCCATAGGTCTTTTTTTGGTAGCAGTATAACCTTTTTGGTTCAAAATGTTATTACAAATTAAAATATTTGGTTGAAAATTCATGTGTTTTACTAAAAATTATTCGTTTGTGGTAGAAAATGAATCTTTTTTGTTGAAATTCCATTTCTTTGGTTGAAAATTAATTTTTTAAACTAAAAATGTAACTATTCAATTTTTCAACGAAATTTTATCTTTTTCATAGACATTCAATCTTTTTTAGTTGTTGAAAATTTGTCTCTTTTTGGTAGAAAATTCATTTCGTTTGATTTAGTTTAATTTAACAGTTTTGCATTGAAAATAAAAAACTTTTTTTCTGGAAATATCAATTATTACACTTTTTGTTAAGAATTTATTAATTTTTTTATCAAAAATTCATCAGCTTGGGTGAAAATTTAACTATGTTGCAGATTCTCTTTTTCTTGGTTGAAAATTAATTATTTTATTTAAAAATGTGATGATAAAATTTTGATTTAATAAATCTTGAACAACTCAAACTCATTTCTTGATTATGTGTGTGAATTTGGCAACATTCCCTCCTTCGAGTTTTTTAAATTATCGGCATTGCGGAAAGGCGACAACAATGCTTTTGAGATTTTCGTGACACACCTATTTTTCAGAGAAAGATTATGGCCTGTTCCTGATTTAAATAAAATCTGCATTCAGAGTAAACAATTGGCTAATTTCAATAGTTTTTGTGTAAAACGCTTTTTTATGCTCGGGTTAGAATTTTAAAAAAATGTAAACAAAAACTATCGAAATCAGCCAATTTTTCACTCCGACTACAGATTTGATTGAAAAGAGAAACAGGTCCTAACTATCTGTAAAAGATGTAATTCTAGTATTTATGGAGTAAAATCAGGCAATTGAATTTTGAGGTCGGGTCCGGGTTCCAACGCCCTTAAAGAAATGTTTCCGAAAATCAGTTGAAAAAAAAAAAAAAAACAATTCAAGTCAATTTGCGCAACCAAATTGAATAAAGACAGTGTAATCGGCTCACAAGATAGAGACAGTATAAATACATATAATGATGGGGAAAAAGAGGGAGAAAAGGGAAACCACAACCCAACCGACCTCACTCTCGTTCCTTATTTTTCTTCGTCTTTTTTATACTACGAGGAACCAACCTATTTTGAGGTCCATTCAGACCTCATCAGGGGAATTTAATAAGAAACTATTAGAACATTTTTGTATCCTATGCTCAATATTAATTGAAACTGTAGATATATGAAATTGAAAATAATTATTAAGATACTATTTACGATTTTTGGTACATGTGCTGATGTTGAATATTTTTTGGAAACTTTTATACTTGTATATAATTGTTTAAAGAGCAATAATAGGACATTTCGAAATGTAAAATTGCAATTGTTTTTGTTTAAAATGTTATTTTTAAACCATCTCCCGAAGGAAGAAACTTGAGCTGTTTCTAAAATACTGATGCGACTATTCAGACGAATGCGTTAGTTTATTTGCTCATTTGCATGAAATGCATGTTTATTTATCAATTGAAAAACCTACATGATTAATTTTTTGTTTTAACTTTTTGAGGTTATGGAACATCAGATAACAATGACGAATATGACAATTCAAAAGAATTAGGTGCAATTATAGTCAGTCACTGAACAATTTGCAATAAACTATATATATATATATATACGATTGACTGACAATTAAAAACCACGAGAGTGATGTGAATGAAATTTGACCAATATGCAGGATGCAAAGTTTTCAGGCCCAATTGCATTCAATCGTTTTTACTAGAGTTTAGACAAGTTATGAAGGTATAATAATGAGGCTTTGAACGTGTACATGAAAAAACAGAAAAATATTGACTTGAAATCTCTTCAGCTGGTTGATGATAACAGAGTTATTCGTTTTCGAGACTTATGAGACTTGTGCTAATCCTCATAGGACTATTACTAAATAATGTAAATAACGATAGTGTAAGTTATAAATGTAAAATAAGCAAATACACAATACAACAACCACCACGTAGTTGGTTTCGCGCAGCAGACTTGTTGTTTTATCAGTTACTTTATTGTGGAATGTAATAATAATTATATAAATCTTTAATATATTACCGCCAACACGATATCTGCCTAATTATCATTTACTATAACTCAATAAACTTGAATGTAAGAAAAACAGTAAACAATACTTTTATATTCTCCTGATGCTGCGCACTCACTTCTTGTTGACAGTTGGCCATATTAGTTAGACAATGAGGTTCTTCGGTTTATGTTCCAGTGTATTCCAGGTCGGTTCATTGGTACAGTGTGAACACGAAGGAATAGTAAGGATTGGTATCACCCTGTGTCAAAATGTGTTCCGTGAGCAGAGGTGGGACGAGCGACGTCCAAGAATTCGTTGATGTTTGCCACGAATGAAAACTTGGTCTCGGTATTGTGCACATGCGCAGAGCTGTTTTCGCAGTCACTTCTTATTCCCACTCCCCTATATTATATTTTGACATTTTGATGCATACGTAGCTTGTGTTCGTTTGTGTTTTTATTTCCTACTACTAATATAAAAATATTAGTTTTCAGGTTAGGTTGGCAAAACACAAGATCAAAAATTTCAACGCGTGTTGACATCGTTGACATGGCAACCGCCAGTGCGCATGTGCGTGATACAGAGACCAAGTTTTCAGCCTACAAATTATACTCAATATTCAATTACATAACCTTGAAGTAAATAATTAGTTTATGTTACCTAATTAAAAGCAATTACAATTCAATCATCATGTACATTAAAATTGTGGAAAAAAAATAATCAGCTAATAAGTAATTTATCTATTTATAACATAAAAACCATTGAACTATGATTTTCATTCAAACATTTAAATAATTTTTATTCTACAATTTAAAAAAAATTTCGATATTATTTCTGATAATTTGATATAGTAGTAACCTTCCATACGAATTCCAGAATAACTGAGTTAAGTCTGTGGTTTTTTTCTTTTTCGAAAGTGAATTTTAAATTTGAGTCAAAAGAGTTAAAGGTCTCTGAAACGTCATCTAATTTTGATGCTGGAATAATCATAAAAATGTCATCCACATATCTTTAATGGAACGGTACTTCAAAATTTTAAATTGGAAGGACAATCAATTTCTAGAGCATTCATGTTGATTTCCGCTACCACAGGCGAGAGCGGAGACCCCATGGATACTTCTTCCATTTGTTTAAAAGTTTTTATTATTGAATTAAAAAAATGTGGATCTTAGACTATACTTAGTGGCATTTAAAAATTAATCTCTTGGTATGATAGTACAAGGAATGATTTAGTATTTAATAAAATACATGATAAATAACATTATTTATGAGTTAATACATTTTCCCAAACAATATCATGGATTTCTATTTAATAAGAAGGGAATTTTTCGCGTCGCTCTTTTCCGTCTCTCTCAACTAGTGTTTCTGAGGTAAAACATTATTTATCCCTGCTAAAAAAAAGTCAGGAATCGTCACAAATGGTCAGAAGTTCTGACGATTTCTGAACATCCTGATCATTTCTAACGAGTCTGACTATTTCTGAAGATATGCTAATTCATATCCTATCAGGTAGCTCATCGGCTAGGACCGCAAGTAGGCCAACCCAAAAGGATTAAAAATTGGAAATAATTTTTTTTTCAATTTTGCATATACAGATTCAAAGGTTAGAAATTCAAAATCTACGGGTTTCGACGATCTCAGATACCTTAACATTTTCTTACAAAATTTAAAATTAGGCTAAATATAATGTATCTTGTAAAGAGAAAGAGGTACGTCAAAACGGACAAAATTTTCAGATTCACATTTAGAGTCATTTATTTAATATATGAATATTAATAATTAAATATAAGTAAGAAGAGAATATGCATAAATAAATATATATAAATAAATAATATCAATAACCTGGGAAATATAAAAGGGATTAGGTTTTATGGCATTCTATTCTCGGACCCCTGATAAAAGGATTATCCTTCGTACCCAAGCTCTGCCGATTTCTGAACATTTCTCATGAATTCTGACGATTCCTGACTTTTTTTTAGTAGGGATAACTCTTTTTAAAACTTCTACACTATTGATAATACAAGGTAAGAATTAGGTTCTGTAAACATAATGTATTTTTCTAACATTTGTTTTTACTCCAACAAATTTTTTGTATTCCACATCTCGATATTTTTATTATATCTTTTGAAAATAAATAATTATTTTAGCAGGCTTTAAATGGGACTGCAGTCCGAAACGTTGCCAACTATATATTTTCATTAATTCGTTTTTGCTTATTTGGACCTTAAAATACCGAAAAATTCTTACGACACTGACCAAAGGTCAAAACTGAAGAAAGAATGCATGTTGTAAAATTTTGTTAATATTTTTGACCCTTAATATATAATTTGATGATTATAACTTACGTTTATTCTTTTTTATGTTTATTTTCATATTTTCAGTTCACGTGCAAGTGAATAAAGATACCAAAATTACAGATTTGGAGTTAGCAATCTTTGTGGCTCTCCATTTCTTTCTCTAATGTATAGATCTTTTAGGAGATCTATCAAAAATACTAGGCAAAGGAAGTCCACTAGAAAATAGTATGTTACATCGAACAAAATATTCAAAGCTCATAACTGGTGTCATCACTCCTGCCTTCTTAATAGAGCTCATAGTAGATATAGGTGGTTTCCCAGTAGGAATAATTGTTGACGAAGCAACAGACGCATCTTTCACTAAGTTTATGGGTCTATGAATTCGTTTTTTTTTTTTTTTTGCAAACTTCGTCAAGCTTTCGTAACCAGTTTCATGAGTATTGTGGTAGTTGTAAGCTGCACAGGTCAAAATATTGCTTTATCTCTCATTGAATGTCTGGAAACCATTGCTTTGCCTCTCATTCAATTTAAGTCCATTCGCACGAATGAAGCTTCAGTAATGTGTGGCTCACACATGTCTGTTTTACATATTCACGAGATAGATTGGCTCACTTATAAGTTTAAAAATGTGTTTTCCTTCACTTGACAAGTCTGCGCAATATGCTTACCAGACAATACCAAACAATGTCACGTACTTAGTGAAAGGGAGTACAATTGTTGTACGTATAGCTCCATAAGATTGCATTTGTATGTAACTTTCGTCAAGGTAAACAAAACAATAACGCTTGTGTTTTTAAACTTTCAGTTACAAATAATTGTTAGTGCTTCATTAATTATTTGTTTCTTCAAATTTTCAGGAAAGAAATCGTGGGAAAACACCAGAAAAGCTTCGATTGCTTTGATCGTCAAAAACTTTGACTCGCTTGGCTTCCAGTTGGTTCACAAATTATAGAACAGTGGTCTGAACTACAACAATTTGTCAAGACGCAAGCTTTAAAAAATGACACTACAGCGAAAAACCTGTCCACTCTCTACGTTGACAGAAAGCTGCTCTATATGAATTTTCTCAAGACAATTTTAACAGAAGTGCAGAAAGTAAATTTTGCTTTTGATATAAGCGCAAACCTTTTTCTTGATAGATTCAAGCTTGGAGATAATTTCAAACAAGTCGCTACAAATTTGAAGATTGCTAGGGATGAACTCATAACTGTTTGTAAAAAATATGCAGATTTCTTATTGAAATAAGGTCGTCAGTTATGAAACTGTTTGCCTCCAAATCTCAAAGCAATCAACAACGTGAAACTATTAACTCCACGATTAGTTTTGGCTAAAATTACGAGACCAAACTTTGATCAGCTTCCTTTGGAATTTTTAGGTATTTTACTGTGAATTAATAATGAAGTTACGATTATAAATCTTATAACAAATTTAAGCATTTCCTATGAATTAACATTTTTTCCAGATTTCGGTATTGATCGAGATTTATTAGAGAGTCAATGGCTATTGTTTGGTCACATTTTATTGCTTGAGATTTGCCCTCATCCAGAGATAAATGAAGCGATAAAAAAAAATTGATACAATTCATTTTTGGGCATGTGCATTATCTCGTACTAATGCTGGGGGAGAAATACCGTTTAAAGAACTATCTATGTTCACACTCCGACCTTTAAGTCTCCCGTTCAGTAACCAAGTAGAGAAATTGTTTTATTGTCCTAAAATAATTTTTGATTTGTAAAATATTAGGGTAAAGCCTTATTCTCAAATTCAATATCAGTTTACTTATGAAATATAATTTTAAAATATTTTTTTGTTTTGTGAATGAGATTATTTCTTTCAGATTGATAACATGTGTTGTAAGGACTTTCAACCAACAAAGGATATGGTTCATAGCTTCAATGCTTCAATTTGAACTATGTATGCACTATTTAGGGTTTTGAAACTTCCGCGCTTTTCGGGCACAAAAACAGAGAAAAAAGTTGGATACCCAACAGCTGCTGTTTAACTGTGCGATTAAATCAGGATCAGTACATCGAGGAGATTTTTATCGTCTTTAACAGGCTACTGCTGGAGTCTCTTCGCTGATGAAACAAATGCTCATCACCGTCGATCATGCAAGAGAAAAAGTGTCTAGTCAGTAGTAGACTTTAATGCAATAAAATACAAGAAACAGTATGATGATTCGCCTGAAGAACTTGTAAACCGTCAAACTGGCAACTCTATAGAAAGAGACAACATCTCTGCCATGTATCCTTCGAACAGTTACAGTTGAATCTATAATCTGTTTTGAGATTTTTTCTGCAACAGAAAAAGAAGAGAATGACACGCAATTGACTAAAAAATACATTATATTTAGTTGAATGTGAGGTTTTTCGCGAAACGTTTTTTTTTTAGTTATTTTAGATTATCTCAGGAACTGTATAAGAAATCCAAAGAACAAAACTATGAATGGATTCTGCTTTAAAAACGCATCGAAATCATGTATTCCTTTCCGTTTGAAAAAATGTTCATACCCTTTCATCATACGTTTTTTGATATTTCAACAAAATTTTCCACTTTAAAAGTCTCGAAAACGTGACGTGCTGGGAAAAAACAGAAGCCAGATTTTGATTCAGAACATAAAACTACTCTTGAAATACTATATATCTCATTCCATGAACTAGCGAATCAATTAGGATTACGATATCCAGGAGATCACACTCAGGTTTTTTTTAATTTTATAATTAATATTGCACGCTCGAACATTGGTTCTCTTTCACAAAATATATTTCTAACTTACCCAAATCCATAATGGAGACGTTTAGATTGTAAGTGGCCGGAGCAAGGATTTTCTCTCAAACGGGCTCATACCTGGAAACTGCAAACCGATGCTTCTAAAGGTAGGAAACAAATTAATCTGCTTCCCATTCTGGAATTTAGTGCTAACATCAAATTACTCCATATGATTGTAAAGTTTGACACTTGATAATCTAGGCGGGCTTCTCAACCAGGGCTAAAACCTGAAAGCTAGACCGCCTATTAAAAGAAGCGTCAAGTTTCAACAATATTAAATGGGATAAAACGATTAGGCAAGTTAGAACTCTATTAGAGTTTTCTTTATGAAAAGTTGCAAATTGTTTTTCTGTTGAGTCCTGAGCTCATATTTTAAATTCAAATATAAAGTAAAATTTTAGGCAAATTAAGTGAAGTTTTCACTTCATCATTGCACCAAGATGAGTTAAAATGATACCTCATTTATAAAAATAAACTAGAAGAGAACAAAATTAAAGCTTAAAAATGAAACTTCTGGATATATTGTTAGGGACGAAATCCTGGGTTAGAATAGGATTTTCACGGCATCATCATTGGCTTTCGTAGAAATAAGATCACAAAAAGCTTCATTTCTCGCGAATTTCTGGCTGCAAACTATTTTAAATTTCAAAACTTGCGAACTTTGAAGAGTATTGTCACATATACCGATGGAGAAAATAACCTTATGCTGATTCCTAGTGTGTCCTTAGTGGTAATTTTCCAAAATAGGGTGGTAAGGGCTAGTTTTAATGTCTTCCCAACGCTCAAACCAGTTTGCGTAATTGAACTTGAGTTGTTGAATAGGATCAATTAAAAGCAAATAAACGAACCTCTTTTTTGAACGTGCATAGGTTCATAGAGGCCGCTTAAAATGCGATAGACATATTATTGATAAAGACAGATGAACTTTCCTGTGGATGATTTAATTTTGAAAATGCGTGAATGGAAAACGATATTGAAGAAATTGCAGTTAAAAAATTCAATAGATCAAATCTAGCGGAAACAAATATATTCTTCCGAGCGATCTCAGCAGCCAAACAATTGACCAATGTTACAACGTCCAACATTCACATTCAAATACCCCCCAATCGGCATTGGGGGGCTCGCTGGTGAGCGAAAGGGATCAAGGGTCAAACCGGATACAGTCTGAAGAATTGTATTCTCAAAACCGAGTGTCATTTGAATCTAGTTTCCTAAGTCAATTTTTGACCTAGCAAACAAAGAAAGGCTTTCTCGCTTGAATCAGGAGATTCAGGGCGCGACCTTTCGCCACTTCTTCGTAGGATTGTGTACTCTCTAGGAAAACAGATTCTTCTAAGTTCTTTTTGGGACTTAGAAATCTCTTCTCTAAATGTTGAAAGAACTTTTTAGTGAAATTCTATAAGAGACAAAGCGATTTTTATCAGAGCGATCTAAAGTGTGAGCGATATCCACTGCGCGCATTTTACGTTGTATTTCTTACTTCCTGGAGAAGAATCGATTTTAAAATTCAACTTAGGTTCTAGAATCCTTCGCGTACTTCAAATAACTTTATATTTTACACTTTAAGTGAAAAGTTAGTCTGCGGACCAGCACGTGATACAGAGCATCGTTTGGAGGAAAAGTGTACATGGCGCATGCGCGTCTCCCCTCGACTGCCACACATACATCAGCTCTCCGCTCTTGTTCGTGTCGCATTCCGGGTTGAAAAATTGGGCTACTAATCGCCGATTGGGCTGCTTCGATCTACTGTTTGGCGACTCAAATCGTACGGCGGTGAATGATCGCCATTTGGGCTACTTATGTAACTAAATTGGCTACTCTTGGGCTATACCTACTTGATTTATTTTTCTTACTTACGAGGACAGATAGTTATTATTCCCGTTTCAAAGGTTGCAGAAGTTCCTTTTCATCATTACAAATAAGCGCGCCTAAGCGAATGCCCACGAAGATGCGCATGCGAAGTAAGAAAGAGTCCTTATATCTATAGAGCTCTGCAAGTTGTGACGTCAGACAAAATGACGGTGACACTGGAGGCCACACAAAGCGAGCTAATGCAGTAGTTTTGCATAGGACTCCGTGTTTTTGTTAGTTATTATACGTTTAAAAAATGTGAAGTGCTTATTTCGAAAGTTTGAGCATTACACTAAAAAGCCGATATGTTAAGAAAATAAATTTCATAAATGGCTGTGATCCCTACGACCTTAAAAATACGGATTTCACCATCGACATCAGAGATGCGGTGTTCAAAGTGGAGTTAGTGGACATTTGGAATTAATTTGTTTTCTCTCATGATTTTTGCACTGGAAATAAACCAGAACTTCACTGTGAAAATGATTAACGAAATTTGACATCTTCAGGCGTGGGAAATAAAAGGACCCTGCACGAACGTGGTAACTTTCCGCGACGTAAGGCAAAATCCCACTCTGTTGGCAATTTTAAAATGTTCACCGTAACATTCTCAACTAGTGGTGAAATTTCGAAGCTGCTAATGGATTCTTACCTAGCAAGTTGTTAAATTTACGAAATAACAATAACCTACCAATTTCATGGAAAAACTTTAAAATGAATCCTTTGCAAATATGACTTTCGTCTTCAATTGCCTTCTGTACATTTTTTCAGTACTTATAACAAAGAAAAAAATTATTTAGGTTATGTTTCTACAAGGGCGACAATAGGACACCGAGACGCTTCAAACTTTTCCCACATAAAGTGTACTCAAACTCACTTATCTTTGTAGAAACAGATACAAGGACAATTTTTTGACACGCTTCGACACGCATGTCGAATAAACAATTAAGTTCGAAGCCACATTGGATTGATTCATTGTTATCTACAATAATACATTTTATTTAATTTTATTATTACAACACTCGTCAACACCAAATGTAAAATCACATAATTCCGAACGTAAAATTACCGACGGTGTAATTTTCAGCAACTAATGTGAAATTACATACGCTGTTGCCGCGTATTCTATGCATCAGTGCAATTTTACCACGACAGAATATCTGAAATTTTGAGGACATTTTTTACAGTGTTCCTAGTGATGGGCGAGGTAAGTGTATATTTTTGCATATATAAGTTAAGGTGGCTCCATGCATGCGATTTTTTAGCAAAAATTGTCCACACACACGCCACTGATTGTTCACGTTCTGAGCGAGCGAATGTTGTGTGCGCTTTAAGCAAAGGCTACTTAGGATTATGCCCGAAACCGGAATTGAATGGGATTCCTAGTGTATCAGTTGTATGCCGGTAACCGTAGTCCAAATCCCTTTAATGTAAGAGTGACTCATTCGTCTAGGATGGGAGTAATGTGGGGGAGGAGTATATGTTTTTAATTTCTTATCTAAGAAAATATAATTCCAAGATTTCTGATCAGCTAAAAAAAATTAATTTTGTTTTGTGATTTGTCCAATTGAGAGCAGAAATGACAAGGATAATTTTAAATTTGAACTCCTGACAATGGACATAATAAGTTACGAAATTGTTTGTCTTCTTTCATTGTTGTTGTTTCATTGAATTTCTATACGTAAACTGCTGTGTGTCTACATATTTCGACATTCAAATACTGTAGATAATAAATATCAATAATACGTGGGGCATAGATTTCGACATTATCGACATTATTCACATAGACCAGATTATCCAGATAGATCACATTATCACTTGTTTCTGAAGATTTCTTTTTTATAGATCCACAACTTTCCATCTTATTTTTTAAAAGAAATTTTCCAGCTCTCAGATCCTTCTACGTTCCTTTAGCGATACCATATCTTTGTAAAATAGACTGTTTTGAGGCACCGAAACACTGAAACCGAAACACTGAAAGCGAATCAGAAGCGATCTAAACCAAATGTCCTGCAACATTCTTACAACTGTCTGAAAATGACTGAAGCCGACGACGCGATTAACCGTCGCGGGTATTGCTTGCTTTTTTCATACACCCCTGCGTTGATGCGGACTTGCTCTGCCGACCAGGGAGCGCTTTTCTCTCGCCCCCTTGCACTACCTTGTCTGATCTATCAGAAATGGATAGATCGGGACTGCAGTGTAGAAGATGTGATTCCTTGGTTCAAAGAAGCACACTCAAATTTTACCAACTATTTCTTGGAAACAAAGAAATGGGTTTTCAATATAAGTATATGCTTATGAGAACCCCGTGGAGGCGTAGCATGGGATGGTACCCGAGGCAGATCGCCTCCACCGCCACTCCCCTTGACGCCGCAACTATGTGATCCTAAGATGCGATATATTGTTCACAATAAGCATGTAACAATGTTGACAAAGAGACAAATTCCTTATTTGAATAAAAGAGCTAGAGAGTTGATTTAAAAACAACCTAATTCAAAAAAATAAAAGCAGCTTGAAATAAAACAAATATTTTAATAGTTTTGATTGAATAAGTGCGTGATATTTTTTTCTGCAGCAACAGCTAACAGTATGTACGGACTTTATTCGAGTACAAAAATGAATACAAAAATAATAAAAAATAATATTTGAATACAAAAATAAGAAAGTAATTTTAAGTACATCATTATAAGCCTGTATACATTTTTCTCCTGAAACATTTTCGTCACAGAATAAAAAAAAATTATTTGTTTTGTTTCCGCAAAATGGAGTCTGGGGCATTATAAAAATATAAAAGCTTTAAGAATGATAATACATTAACTTCTTATTGTGATTAACAGTTATTTGTAGGATTTTGATCTGAGATCGGATCACAAACAATGATTTATTTAACTTTTACGTTTCCTAAATGTAATTATAGTTAGCAATTATAGCAGTTCGTTTACATGTGGTATTCTATAATTCATATTGATTGGATTTTTGTTGCCTATGGAAGTTTCATCCATTTCTTCTCCGTTCAATAAGTCAACTACGCCGCAGTCTATATTTATTTTCGCCCGTCTTTGAACGCCATGAACACGAGTATATATTCCACGAAGAATTGTATTATTATACATCAAAACTGCCAAGACGTCACCAGTGGATGTTGTTAAAACAATTTACTCTTCGCTTGCCATAGGCACTAATGCACCACGTGTTACTCTCAATCCGAGTGGTTTACCCTCAGGACAAGTGTATCTTCAAATTTCAAATACTCGGTGCAGATTCCTAAGGGGAATAAGCCGAAGAGAACAGAGATCTTCAAGTGCTAATCTAAGTACGAGAGAAGGAGGATGCCTGGCAGGATGACACGTAGACCTCTCACGAAGAGAAGGCGACCTTGACCTGGCACGATGAGAAGGCTCGGCAGGTGTAATAGCTCTTTCTGAAGAATGTCTGTCAGGAGAAGAAGAATATCCACGGTGAGAAACATATGGAAGTGGGTTTTAAAAAAAATTCCTACCCGTATATAAATTCACTGTCATTTTCCGGCTTTCTCCCGACCTCAAGAAAATTGAAGCTCATTTCAACTGATGCGAATCAACTCTAAGACTAGACAGCGCGGGAGGACCAATGGGCAGCAAGCAACAGAAGTATGAAAGCACCCATTGGCTGACATCGACAGGCCAGCCATCTTCACTCCAACCGACCAATCGGCAGGCGCGACACGAAGATTCGAGAAAGATGAAAGCGGAGAAGAACGCGGGACCTGTCACTTATGTTTCTTGGCTACACCAGGCATAATCGGACCGGAGAGATCATACAGCTATTTAAATTGAAGAAGAAATTATAAATTATTTTAAAAACAAGGATGGATCCGAGGAAGGAGCGGTGTGCACGATAGCTACAAGGTGAGTGGCCTCTTTACTAGTCTTCGCAGTGTTTTAGTTTGCACTCTCGAGCCCACGCGGTGTAGTTTCAGTGGCCGCATGTGAGAAAAAGTTACTGACCGATTCCAACCAAGACTCCCACGACACCCGGGAGTGAGGCACGCCCGACTCAAAGCCTGACGATAGATATTTGAGGCGGGCGTTCCTCAAGGAGGCCGACGGTGTGAGGCGCGACACTACACGTCGAACGACCTGGTGCAAGCGCGGGCGTCTCGGGCGGCCATTTTGATGTAGCGGGTCACTCTGGCGACCGGTCGACCATTTCTCGTACTTGTAAGTTTTACTGAAATGTTTCCGTGACTGTTAGCAGCCAATTTCACATAACTGACTTTTACAATCTTGGGCCATCCCCGGCCAGGACGTGGTTGACCGTGGGGTAAACGAGGTATTTGGAAAACTTGGTTATAACCTTTGCGAAAAAAAAATCATTTTCGCGAAGTTATGAGCATTACAAATTTTAGAGTTGTTTTACAAAAAAATAGATACAGAATATAAAAGTAATTTAAAACAAAATGAGCTGAACGTCGGTACTATCTTTCCAATTGAAAAACTTGACGCGAAAAACTAGGTTAAACACGACGTAAAAAATGACGTAAAAAGTGAAGTGAAAAACGGCGTAAAAAATTACATCACAAATTGCGATAGTTTTTTTCGTCACTTTTTACTTGATTTTGACGTCATTTTTTATTGAAAGCCCTTATCAATCCTTATTCATTTCTTTAGGAAGATTGTAATAGAAACGCAATTGAGTAGCACAAACTTATTTCTACCAAAAAAGGCACATTTTTGACAAAACACATGAATTTTTAACTAAAGATAAGTTTTCAATCAAAAATAGAATAGGTCTGTTTTCAGTTACAAAAATTAATTCTTAACAATAAAAAATAAATCTTCAACAAAATAGATACATTTTAACGCAAAGAAATGAATTTTCAATCAAAAATTGAATAGTTGAATTTTCAGTAAGAAATGATTTTTTTATTAAACAGACGAATTTTCAACCAAGAACATTAAATGTCTACCAAAAAAAGATAAATTGTTAACAAAAAGCATGAATTTCCTACTAAAAAATATGTATCTTCAACTAAAAAATTGAATTTTCAACAAAATGGTTAAATTTTCAACCAAAAAAAGGAATATTTATCCAAAAGATGAAGCTGCATCTAACGAGACTAATGTAAAATATGCAATTATATGAAAATATTTAATTATAATGTTTTTAAGGGCATGCAAAAGAAGTGATTTTAACCATATATATTCCACCTATTTATTCGTAAATAAATAAATAAACTACGTTTCGCGTAGAAGACAGCGGTAGATTAATCTTTTCCACAATGCTGTCTTCTGCATTACACACATTAATTTAAAGTAAGTATATGCTTGATAAGTAACATTATTTTGTTATTGTAACAATTACAGTATAAATGGACAAGCGAAAAAATTCTATTAATTTTAGTTCGCCTGTAACTAGTTTTTGAACATAGGGCTTAACGCATTCTTAACTCATTCGGCTCTGGTTAAAGGCGTTGGAATCAAATCCTAAACTGAAAAATCTGTCTGTACATTTTATTCAACGAGTATTAGAAACAGATACATTTAAGGCAAAGGAGCGCTGCTGCATTGTTAAATTGAAGTATTCCGCTTGAAAATTCATCTATTTTGGTTAACGATTTTTTGTTGAGAACTCATGTTTTTTATTTGAAACTCCGATTGCTTTCTTAAATGTTCTTCTTTTTTTAGTGGAAAATTTTTCCTATCAGATTAAAAATTTAAATATTTTAGTAGAAAATTTCATTATTGGGTTAAAAATTAACTTTTTTACTGGAAGTTTGTATTTTTTGGTCGAAAATTGAACTAGTTGTTTAAAAATTACCTTTTTTTGTTGAATATCCATATTTAGTGTTTGAAAAATCAAATGTTTTGTAGCAATTTTTTTTGTATAGAACATTCAAATATTTCGTTAAAAAATTTTTTCTCTCAGTTAAAAATGTAATTTTTCGTACAACAATTAACTTTCTTGTTAAAAATTCATATTATTGTCGGGTTAAAAATTCAACTGTTTTGTTGAAACTTTATATCTTTGGGTTGAAAATTCAATTTTTTGTAGAAAATTACGTTTGCTTGTTTAAAAGTTGATCTTTTTTAGTTAAAAATTCAACTTTTTTTCAAATGCATGTATTTTGTTGAAAATCCATCTCTTTTGTTTAAAATGAAATATATTGACATTCAAAATCTCAGAAATTTAAAGCGTTTTAAATTGAGTTTAATAAAGTACATACGTTAATTTAATTTAAAAAATTTACTTTCCCATTATTCTCCTATTTTCGTGCAAAATCACCCTACCACTTCTGGTTTAAGAACATTTTGAGCTGTGAGATCTGCAGTTAATTTTTGTAAAACAATTCCAAAATTTTAAATGCCCATAACTTCGCGAAAATGACTTTTTTCGAAACTGCATTTTGCGTAATTATTGAATAATGATGTAATTGGTTTTAAACCAAATAACAATAGTTATTGCAACAGTTTAAGAGATTTTAATTAAAATTTACTTTGAGGAAAATTTATCTGAGATTCTCAAGGTAAAAAAAGTAATACACGTGCGAGGAATTAAACTCCACTAGATTCAATAAATTAATTAATACTGAGAGAAAAGCTCTTTATGATCTATGCGTGGGTAGGTAAAAAATATAAGTATCTCAGAATAGTATATATATATATATATATATATATATATATATATATATATATATATATACACATATATTTCTTTAGAATCAAACCGAAGGGCCTATGACAAAGCCACCAAACTTCCCCTTGGCGCATATGATACTTTTTATAACAAATGGATGCCTCCAGATATTTCACGAAATAGAGTCATGATTTCAGTCCATACTGGATTTTGAATAGGAAAGCATGAAATTAATGTTATCTTATTCCAAATTAACAAAAATGACTTATGTGATTTATGGTAACTTACCATAAGTTGCCCAAAACTCAATTAAAAATCGTCTATAAATTAGCAGAAATTTATGAAAATTTTCTATCATTTAAGTTAATTTCATTGGTAAGGACGATAACTTACTATATATTACCGAAAATTCGTTTTTAAAAATTTCCATAAATTTTTGCAAAGTTAAAATTTTCGGGCATTTATGGTGATTTTACATGTAAATATGGCAACTTACCATAAATTATTCAAAATTCATTTTTTAAGATTTCCATACATTTCCGAAAATAACGAACTTGATATTTATGTTAGGGCAGTAAAAGAGTATACCAAAGGCCAATTAAATCAGTCAATTCTTTCAAAAGCTATCCTGCTCACAGACAGACAGACAGACATACATAGAGGCAGACATACATACACATTCGTAACAACCCGATTTTCGGGTGCAGGGGTTCTCAAATCGTGGACGTTTAACAAAAACGGAGGAGGTCAAATTTTACACAAATCAAATACCTTCTCTGATGAGAAGTTAAAAATTTAGGTTTGGAAAGGGAAAATATGATATCAAACCAAATCTGTGTTATTTTATTTGAATAGCTTTAGGATGCTTCTCGAGGTTATTTACGCCCGCTAATGTTGAACATATTCAGTGTAATATTAACAAGTACAAATATATATTTAAAAATGAAAGACTTGTTTTATTGCAAACAATAATCAACGTCTCTAAATATTGTATGAGAATTACAAAAATTTGGACGTCAGAAGGTACTTCGGAACCTACGTCGCAAACTACGTTCTTTCCTATTCCATTTTCTGAAGTAGTTTACGACGTCGTTCCCGACGTAGGTTCTGTCGTAGGTTCGGACGTAGTTTCCCACACAGTACCCGACGTAGTTTCTACTTCGAAATTTTCAATAGGAATAAGTTCTGAGTTAAGAAAATACCGAATAGGTATTTTATATAATAGCGTTTCAGGTAAACGTTTTGCGAGTAATCTCGGCATGCAAAAAACCGAAGATCGGCAAGGGTATAACAAAAAATGGCTAATATTTCAATTTACTTTTACCGATCTTCATTTTGTTTTTGTATGGCGAGATTATCCCCAGAATTTTTACCTGAAACGCTTTTTACCTTTTGTTTTTTCTGTGTAGTGTAAGAGACCCAAAAAAACTAGAATTTTCAACGCAACTGATAAAACAAATTTTTAGCGAAGTACTTGAACTTTCAAGCCTGTAGTTGAATCGTTGATGAAAAAGATTAATTTTCTACCAAAAAAGACGAATTTACAATTAAATTCAGTCGAACTCTAATTTGAGCTCGGTTCTGGGATTGACGTTCGGCTCCAATTGAGGCACTCCGAAGGTAAACAGTCAGTAACGCATAAACTATTTCCGGTAGATTTTCTTGCGTGGTAAAACATATTTTGAAAATTGTGTGTTTTTTTAATACAGGGACAAGGGTAAACTAAATATTCAACGGAAATGAGGAAGAAGGGTTGCTATTACACGTTAAACTAAAAGTTCTTCCTGCTTACGTACTTAAAACGCTTGCAGACCTTTGAGCATTTCGTTTAAAATGAGAGCTTCATCTTGGATGATCAGTTCAGATACTATGTGTCTCGCTTCATTAAACCATTCGAAGACAGCAGCATCCAAAAGCACATCACTTTTTCGCAACTATGTTTGCATAAGCAAAGCACTTCGCAAAACCATTAAATTGAGAAGCACACACTTTTTCGTAGCGCATAATGCATGACGCATTATGCTGTTTCATAATCAGACTTACTTACGTTTATACATATTATATCCATTATCTACAAAAAACACCATTTGCATAACTCTCACGCCAATACTTCACAGTTTGACATTACAAAATCTGCGATCGAATTCAAAACGATGGTTTCGAGATCTCTCTTTCCATCGTATGAGGCAGACCGAGAAGATCCGATTGTGTTCAAAGACAAGTCATACTTTTCGTTTCGAAACCATCATACTCCCTCTGTCTATCCAATACTTCTTTTTCTTTATTTCTTTTTCGAATACGGCTGTTGGCTCGCTAATACAGCACCACGAATTTCTAACTATTCAAAAGAAATTTGCAGTTTAATTAAATATTGACAAGAAATCTTATAGTATATAATTAAGCTTGAACCGTAGCATAACATTTTTGATTGAAATTAATTAATATTCACTGCTCTTTTTTAATAATATTGCTCCAATATCTTCGAGATACTATTTCGCGATATATATTCGCGTGTCAGATAGCGCTGTTTTCAAGGTCAAAAATAGGTTCATTCGCTTGCACGAAATAATCCAATCGGTCCCATTGGCTTTAGTTGGCTTTAGGCATCGGATCCCCACTGCTGGTTGACGCGAGCTTGACATCATGCTTATTCACTATGTTAACGTGTGTGCTTCCCAATTCGAGTGAACTGACGCAACGTCATGGTGCAGTTACCCACATAGGTTGTTAGGGTACAGCGCCTTACCACAACGCCCCTGTTTTTTCATGCCTTTGTGAGCACCACAATCCCTCCGCAACTCCTCTCACCCACACCCGCGGGGCGGCGTCAATTCTCGGAAGGCACCAATTAGGGAGGCTCAAATCAGAGTCCAAATGTATACAAATTATCAAATAAATTTTGGCATTGTCCATTAAAAACAATCAATTTTGGACCAATCATGGAATAGTAAAATTTTTAGTTAAAGCAATTGATCTTTTAAAAAAACGAATTATTAACAAAATAGATCAATCTTTAACTAATAAATTAATTTTTGATAAAGTCATTCCAGTTTCCATCAATTACTTGACTTTTCATCCAAAAGGATGATCTCTTATGGGAAAATTAAAAAATTCAGTGTTAAAAGAAAAGTTCAATTTTCAGTCGAAAATGAATTAATTATACTTTGAGCTGAGAAAATTAATTTTCAACTAAAAACAACCAATTTTCAACGAGATAGTAGAATCTTCAACCAATTAGTAGAATACTTACTCAAAAGAGATCAAATGGACGTATTTTCATTATATTGTTTTGAAAATTAGAAAAAGTGCGCGCCCTATCAGAAAAGCTTGAAAGCAAGTTTTTAAGCATAAGTTAGTCTAACAATTTTGTTATTAAATTATGACATTAGCTCAAGCCCGATTTCAAAAGGAAACTAGGGTTTCGTTTAGAATATTTCCAAAACGAGGTTTTTGGTAAACATTGTGCCTCGGTTTGATTTGGTAAGTAAAAAATGATACAAACTTATTTTATCATTTTATTGTTTGTTCTTTATTTCACATTTATTTTCCCAGGTAGTTATTATAGAGAGATCCTATATATAAACAAATTGGCTATAGATGAATAAAATTGACCTATCTTTGTTGTTGTATAGTTTGAATGGAAAATGGAATCCTTAATAACAATTTTCACAATTAAAATGAAAAGTATGCATCTTATAAAAATATATTCGTAAACAAATATGTAGATTTTTGAGGCGAACAATTTAGTGAGTTAGTATTTTTTTACGTGCAGTATAGTTTGGCCGGAAAATGTAATTTTTTATTTTATGTAGAGACAATTTCTAGATATTTTGAAGATGAACTATTATTTTCGTTGATATTTTATTTTCTATTGCATATTTTGAACTTAAAATGGATTGAGCTGAGAATGTTATAATTATAATAATGATCATAAATCAAAACGAAAATAATTATAGAAATATCGCAGAAGGACAACCTTGAGGCCTACAATACCGTTATCTCACATGTGTGTGTGATAAGGAGATATTTGTACTTTAATGACGCAATTAAATATTCATTATTTACAGTTGTTCACCGAATCATTCACTGAAGCAATAATCAGTTTTTTCTCCACTTTGAGAAAATGACGATTATCTATACATTCATTTTCACTTCGGCGGTCGTCCTTAATTGTTTCGGTAAATATAATAATATATCTATAATTTTTATTATATTTTATGTAACACATAAATCAATACGGCCGTTTTTCAGGCCTGTTGAGCGAAACTGAGCCACCCTATCCAGCTTAGAGTAATATAATGGTCATTTGTATATCTATGGCATCAAAAATTATGACTTTATAGATATATAATGGCCATTTCATATCTATGAACTTGAAAAATGGCACTGAAGGTTCACTCATATGACTTGTACTGAAAATATACACTTGTCAAAATAAGGAGCGTTCACATATTACACAACATTGAAAAGAGGGGAGGAGGTTCTTGTTTCGTTACGGTCTGTTATTTGTGTGTGTGTCTGTGGGGGGGGAGGATATTTTTGACTTGAGTACATAACATTTGTAATTGCCTAAAAAAAGAGTTGTTACTAAATATCTCGAAACAATCGAACACATTGTTGTCAAAGACCTGATTGGTTGTGCCTCTGCGTCAACATAAATTTTATTCCAAACTCGACCGAAATGGCCATTTGTTGCCCCTGAAAACAGGGGCGAAAGTAGCATATATTTCCCGTAGATTGCATTTGCGAGAAGAAAGTGAAATTGGCAAGGCGAAATTAAAATTGAGAAAATTGAGTCGATCAGAATTCGAGCCGCGAACAAAGCTATAGAAAAATGCGTCGGACCCACTTATCAGGTCCAAGAGGTGGCCACGGCCGAGAGTGAATGAAATACTATATGCAACACAGAGCAAAGATTCTCCTTTCGCCCGTTTTTACATAATGAACTATTAGTGACTCTTTTCAGATTGCTCAACTATTAGTAAAGATTCATGAATTTTCTGGACCGTCAATTTTTTGTATCAAAATCTCCATATAAATAATTTAACTGCATTATCAAATTTATTTCTAAATGTTTCTAAACATTATTGATAGAAGAGAACATTCAAATTATAAATGATTGTTTAATATTCGGAAGTAATTCTGTTCTTAACGTTTTTCTGCGACGAAATGAAACGGCGCGTGATTGGTCGAAAGCAGAATATCTCTATTGTGACGCGATTGTTCCCTCTCTCTTTCCATTTACGTCATAATCGCACGAGCGCTGCAGCTAACTTCAAATGACTAACCTCTTGTCTACTGTCAAAATATTTTAGTAATTGTGTAGTTTTATTTTGAATTCAAAAGAATTATTATATCCCAAAATTATTTCGCATAATTTTGATTGAATCATCAGAAATATGCTTTCTGCAAAGAAACGTTGATTTTAGCCAAAGATATAAGACATTGTTGTGCTGAAAAAAAGAATATCTTATTTCTTCTTGCAGAGCGCAGTTCACAGTCCGACGGCAATCCTAATAGCGAACGCAATCCTGGTCCTTCTTCTTCTTCTCCCCTTAAAGTACTTGGATATTCACTTGGACAACTTGGATATATTCGGCTCATTCCCCACACCAATCAGAGCATTCGATTTGAATTTCAAAAATATGTTTTCCCTTCTGGTAAACCAATTAGGTTGCGAATAGAAAATAAGACCTATATTCCCGTGAAAAGCCAAGAATATATTGTATTATCAGCATTCAATGGTGACATTTATGCAATATTAGAGTATAGCGGGTTTCTTCGCGGAATATATACGACAAATAGACATCGTCCGAGAGTAAAAATAAGTATGATAAGCGGCACAATTAGCAAATTGACCCCAATTGAAATGAGGGATTGTCCAGTAGGCAAAAATCGCCCAATCTTCCCAAATTCTTTTATTAAAGCTGTTGGAAATTACGATTCACTACATAATAGTAATCCTGGTTCTCATCTCGACCGGCCTTCTACTCCTGAGGAGTCTCTTATTCGTGTCAGGTCCACGTCTCCTCCAGGCAGGCCTCCTTCTCATGAAGTACTAGGATATACACTTGAACAACTTGGATATATTCGACTTATTCCCCAGAGCAATCGGAACCAGCTTTTCCAATTTCGAAGATACGTTTTTCCTGCCGACAAACGAATTCAATTGCGTGTAGGACGTGGTAAATTTACGCCCGTACCTAACCGAGAACATATTGTATTATCATCATCGAATGGTGATGTTTTTGCAATATTGGAGTACACTGGATTTCTCCGTGGGCTATATAAGGCAAATAGAAGTCATTTTAGAATAAAAATAAATATAATATGCGGGGCAGTTGAGGATATGACAGCAGATGAAATTAGGGATTGTCATGTAGGTAAAGATTACCGTATCTTCTCACACCATTTTACGAAAGTTGTTGCAGATTACGATTCACTGCAGACTGTGTATTTTTGATTGAATTTAAAAAAATTATAATGAAACATATTATTCATTGTAATCTAAAATTGAATCGAAATTTAATTAAGACATTAAACATTATTTAAATTTGAATTGTTCAAAATTTTATTTTTGTGCAAATAAAAAAAAACAAATGTGAAATCTTTTCTTTTTCTCTCATTTGTATGTCAAACACTGTCCTACACTCATTATATCTTGGATTCAATGCGCAGGTGTGTGTGCAAGCGAAAAAGGATTTATAAGTCATATTATTATCGATTATATATTTTCTAAGTAATATTTTGGCTATGAAATTACTTGGTTTTATCGACATGGTGTAGTATACGATTAAAATGTGTAATTCGATATTATTTGTTAATTTTATGAGCAAATGATATAAACAAATGTTTAGGATGGATTTTTAAAATGAGGAAGAACTAATTTTCGACTAAGCTATTGTAACGTGATGCTGTTACCAGTGAAACTCAGTAATAAATATTTGTCATTTGATATTCTGTATTACTTTTATAAATAAACAACTGAAAATTACTGGGAATATAATGTAAGAAAGAAGAGAGAACAAATAACTTTTCTTTGCTTACAGCTGTCTAGATCATTTGAAAAAAATTTATTTATGTCATTGTTTTATAAAATTAAAAAAGATCATCGTCATCAAGATACATCTTGTCGACAAAAACCACCAATTTTCAGGCAAACCTAAAGAAGTTTAATTTTCAGTTTAAAAAATTAATTTGCAACCAAAAAAGAAATGAATTAAGAAGAAGGTTAAATTTTCAACCAGTAAAATGATGTTTTGACCACGTAGTCAAACTTTCAACGAAGCATTTCAATTTTGAACCAAGAATAATGTAGTTTTAATTAAAAATTTGATCGTTTAATTTTCAAAACGATCAATCTGCCATTAAAAAAAGAATGGTGATATTTTCAGTTCTAAAAATTAATTTCTAATAAAAAAAATAATTTAAAAAAATCGTTCAAGCTTCAACCAATGAAATGAAGTTTTGGCAATGTAGGTAAACTTTCAACCAAGCAGTTCAGGTAGGCCTAGCAACATTATGAATGAAGTTCGCTCTGTAAATGCAATTGCTTTTTCAAAATTAACATTCGATTTTACATAAAAAAAGCTCGGTTTGCGAAAAAAATGGGAAAAAGAAGTACTGCTTATTAACTGTTTGCAAATTGAAGCCTACTTACCTGTGAATAAATATTTAAAAAGCTAATTTGCCACCCAATAATTATAAATTTCAACCCTCAAATAGTCCCAATGCCAGTGTATTGTGCACGGAAAATGCGCTAGATAATGAAAAATAACAGTTTAATGTAAAACTCGTGCACAACCCCACGGCTATCTCAAATTTCGTAGTTTCGTCAATTCCCACCTCGGTTCCCGTATCTATTCCTCCGCGTCAGTGGCTGAAAAATTAAAAAAAGAGGCCCGAAGAGCGAGAGGCTTTGAATTTAGTATTTCAGCCATGAAGGAATAGGAAGGAGTGGTATCACCCTATTTGTTTGGTGAGCAGAGGTGGGACGAGCGACGTCCAAGAATTGGTTAATGTTTGCCACGAATGAAAACTTGGTACCAGGATCGTGCACATGCGCAAAGCTGTTTTCGTAATCACGTGTTATACCCACTCCCCTGTGTTATATTTTGACAGCCAGATGAAGGCGTAGGTTATGCTCGTTTTTGTTTTTATTTTGTTGGTTGTATATCACGTTCCTGAATTAAAAACGAGAGGGGAAATGACATCAAAAATACGAAAAGGATCTAGAAAGTGTAAGTACTACAATAACATTATTATAATCATTTATGGATTACGTAAGTAAGGGATAAAGTCAATTTTAGTGAAGAAAATATTGTAGGTTATTATGTGCAAAATTTTTATATTTTATGAGCCAGGTATATTCAACTAGTACAAACACATACTTACTCTGCAAGCTTCATGCACTCCTTAAACTTCAAATATTTACTCTTTAAATTTTATTGAGACATTCAAATTCACAATTTTCTTTCTCTAAACCGGCAGCACAGAAATGTTCAAAACACAAGCTCAAAACTTCCAACGCGTGTTGACATCGTTGACATGGCAACCGTCAGTGCGTATGTGCGCGATCCTGGTACCAAGTTTTCAGTCGTGGCAAGCATCAAGGAATTCTTGAACGTTGTTCGTCCCATTCCTCACTTACAGGGATACGACTCCATACTATTCCTTCGTGGTAGCTATAGATAGAAATGTCAGAAAAGTAACTAAACCTGAGATTCTTGATAGAATTTCTAGTCATTTTAAATGACGTTAAAATTAAAATATATAATTCTATGTTTGTACACACTGTGCTTTATGGTAGCGATACCAGTGAGGCCAATGTGGGCGCCTTTTGCTACTGCGCTTGCGTTCGGGCCGTGCACTCGTTGGCCGCAGTTGGCGCGCAATTCAAAATTGGAATTATAAACAATTCTTGTAATTTGAATAAATAATTATTGAAAAATGCACAAGAATGTGTATAAATTGTACAACTTCTGATTCCAGACAAGAAAAAATATATAACACATATATTTTTTAACTAACAGTTTATTTTGTTTGACTTCCAAAGAATAACTTATATTTCACAAAACATTTAATTTCAGAAGAAATTTGTTAAAGGAGTAATTCAAAATAATTGTTTATAATGCTTTTAATATTCTTTATGTATTCTCATAAGAATTCATATAATAATATAATTTGTAAATACATAAATCATCCGAACTGTATTGTAGTTATGATTCTAATGCACAAATGTTATTGTGTGAGTATATGGTGAAACTTAATTAATCTAATTATTTATGGTTTCTAGCGACGAAGGTGAAGGTGCGGAGTCGATTTACAGTGGTTTTTCGAAGTCGCAGAAACCGCCGATAAAACGTAGAAAAAGGGTTCCTATAGAGAAAATAAGAAAGTTCCGTACTTATTGGCGTGATTTACCAGAATTTGCTGGATGGTTGGAACCTGTTAAACGAAATTCAAAAAAAGCGAAATGTTCGGTTTGCTGTACCAAAATTAGAGCTCACTTAACTGAAATACGCAAACACAAAACTACTGCTAAGAATAATGAAAAGGTTCTCCAATCGGGTGACAATGTGAATGTGTTACCACCACCTCCCGGTAAAAGTCACGCGGAAAAAGTCAAATGTGCAGAAATAGAATTATCTCTGCTCATTGCCGCAAATAATGTAGCAATTGAATTTGTAGACAAATTAGTTCCTTCGATAAAAAAACTTTTTTCAGATTCAGCTGTACAAAAAGATGTTGTTCTTCACAGAACTAAATGCACCAAAATTATTACAAACGCGAAAGATTGTTCTGCACAGAAGTTATGCAAGGATTTTAAAAATTATCTCACAGAAAATACCTTTGCAAAATATTGTCAGTCTTGCTTGTGACAACGTGTCAGTTATGGTCGATTGCAAGAATTCTTTTCATACACATTTAAAAGCCGATGTACCGCATTTAGTATTGATAAATTGTGTTTGTCGTTCTTCTGCTCTTATCGCAAGTTATCAGACACTCGGTGGCTTTTACATTACGAGTGCGTTGTAAAAAGTAAATTTTGAAATGATTTAGCATACTCCGATCTCCGAGACGAAATAGTTGTGATAATTGTGGTGAAGAAAAATTATTTATTTTCATTATAGAGGCTGTCAATACTATGACATAAGTCTTCTTACAAAAAATCGGAAATTTCGGATGTAGATTCCTTTTTTTTTTAGTTTTTTTTTGTTTTTTTAGTTTTGGGGTACTATACATTCGGTTAGTTTCAAATTCGGCTTAGAATATACCCTCCTGTTTTAATGCAATATTTCCAATATAGAGTAATGAATCCTTATTAGAACAATAAATGTGATTGAACTACTACAATTATTTTAAATGTAAAACAAATAAAAAATTATTACTGGAAATTTAAAGATATATAAAATAATGTATCTGTGGCATAAAAGAATGTCTTTAAGTAGCTGTCAACTTTATTTTACATTTGACCTCACGTAGGTGGCCGTTATTGTACATAAAATGTATTATATCAACAAAGCAATATTTTGTGGCCAGAAATAAGTGTGAAATTCAAACTGAACAAATAAATTTTAAACTTAGTTACTTTTAAATGGACGAATGGCTTGAAACAAATCTACAAAGGAGGCATCCCGGTTATCCCTCCACATCAGATTTTCTAGACGCCGCCCCTCTGCTTCAGGGCTTTTAGAAATCAAAGGAAAATCTACACAAAAAAGTGGTTACGCGCTACTAAATATATCACACTGTTACTTACTTTTTTAGACCCTTGAAACGTGGAACAGGTGGGTTATCTTTAGCTCTTCTACCATGCAATATCAGAAAGTCGTTATATTTCAAAAAGTTTACCAGATACACCCCTCTTTTTATAATTGCTTAATGCATCTTCATCCAACCAGGAGCAGTGCGGGAGCTCATAGGTCAAGTTTCGCTTCTACAGAGTTCAGATTCTCAATACATGCCATAAAAGGAAGAAAGAATCAACACCGAAAATATAGAAGATATGTTAGGCTGCAACTATCCTAAGTTTTAGATTTTCTTCTTTTTATAATAATGTAAGAATTTTAAAATAATTCGAAATCAGGAAGCCCAGACACCTCATTATAAATTAAAGCCCCTTAGAAGACATTATTACTATTCGAACCATTCTACAGCTTACTATCCATATCAACCACAATAGCTTTTAATATAATTTCAATTAATTGTAACCTTTGAATCCGACATTGAATCACAAACCTACCGTTCAAACTGAAAAGATACGTAAGACTAATCTCCTCCAAACTAAGAAAATTGAGAAAACCTGTGTTTTGTTCAAAAAACAAAACTCCGAACTTTCACGAACGATCGTGGCTAAGTATGGCCAGATGTCTGGTCAGATAAGCTATCTCTTACAAATCCAATAATAATAAGAACTCATTTTTCACAAAAATGTGACTTGTGTATCTTTTTTTTAGTTTGGATGGCGGAAAAGATATTGTATTTTATAGTTTTATATTTCCCCTTTATGGATTTAATTGTATCTATGGTTTCTTAAATAATCCTGGTAAACTTGATGTGATTGATATTTTGCTTCATTGTCTCCTTAATGGTTTACTTGATAGTTAACTTGATGGGTTGTTCGATTGTTTACTTGAATATTACCTTGACGGATAGCTTGAAGGTTTGCTTCATAGGTGGCTTGATCGTGCGCTTGGCGGAGTGATTGTCGGTGTTCTTGACGGTTTTCTGTGCGTACAGCAGCTGCTATACGTAGAGCAGCAGCGGCTATCTCTTTCCGCTCAACCGTTGAATAATGACGGCCCACGCCTAATCTCCAAAGTTCTCCTGGTAATAGTTTTACAAACTTGTTGTTATTTGTGTCAAATACATTATCAGTTTCGCCAAATAAATCAGATTTTGGTAGAATGACATCTCCCCAATTCCATCCAATAATCACATGCCCCCTTGCTACTAAAGCTGAATGTTCATCGAATTCAGTCATATCGTCATTCACGATTCTTCGTAAATTAATTAGCTGTCGATTACGAATATATTGAATCATACGGAGAGGAGGTAAGACGTCACGCTCGGATTCAGGAAATAATTCCATCAAACTCAGCTGTAAACTTAATTCTGTAAGAAGAAATACAAGTAGGTAAATTTTAATACTTATAATATAATACGGATCAGCAAAATTAAAAATGGAAACGAATACAATATTTGGCTATTATAACTCTGGCTGCTTTTGGGTTTTTATGTTTGAAAGCTTCATTATCTTATCAGGGTGTCCAGCGATTCTTAGAAACGAAATTTCAGGTCTTTTGCAGCTTTTCCAGGTCAAAAAGTCAAGTTTTTCCAGATCTAGTTTTCCATCTACGAGGTCGGTCCAATAAGTACTTAGCCTAAAAAAAAACCTAAAATTTCGGAAAAGTGGCGATTCATTTATTTGGCGATACACTTGATACGTTTTCTGGAGGTCTGCAAAGTAGGCCTCCGTGGCGGCGATAGCCTCCTCATTCGACTGAAATTTCTGCCCTGTGAGTGACTTCCTTAAGTTGGGAAACAAAAAGAAGTCGCACGGGGCCAAATCTGGAGAATACGGTGGATGGGGCAGGGGTTTGTAGCCTAATTGGACCAATTTGGCCGTGGCGACGGCGGAAGTGTGAGCCGGTGCGTTGTCATGGTGGAAGATCACTTTTCTCTTCGCTAAATGGGCCCGTTTTTTCTGCAATTCGGCTTCGAATCGGCCCAATAATTCGGCATAATAGAGCCCTGTGACCGTTTTTCCCTTCTCTAGGTAGTCGATGTAGATCAAACCATGTGAATCCCAGAAAACGGTGGCCATCACCTTTCCAGCCGATGGGATCGTCTTTGCCTTCTTCGGAGCAGATTCCCTTGGAGAAACCCACTGTTTTGACTGCTGCTTGGTCTCTTGTGTGTACCAGTGTAGCCTTGTTTCGTCGACGGTCACGAAACGACGCAGAAACTCCTTCGGATTACGCTTAAACAGCGTCAAACATTGCTCTGAAAAATTTAGATCAATTAAAATGTATAAGGTAGGACTGATTCACATACCCTCACTCACGAGTCCAGTGAGTCAGTTCGGGACGAAACATAAAAAAATCTAACTTTGATTTAATTAAAAATATACATCTTTTCTGTTTTGTTTTTAAATTAATTGTAAAAAACAAAAAAAAATAAACATTATCGACGCTAATGCCAATAAAAAAATCTTTACACTGATCTTAACATTATTTTTTCAATTTATTCCTCGATATTTAGATTAGTTTATTAATGGTACTCGGTTAAATTAATAATTAAAAATAATAAATTTAATTAATTAAATTGGTTATTTAAATTTTGAGATAATCTTGTGCGCATGTGCTATATTTTATTACGATATATCGGTCACTATTGATATTTCTTTTTAATATAGATATTTTTTTAAGTATCGATATTGTTTTTTCGATACTATCGATATCTGAGATATCGATATTTTTGTTTCGATGTCCCATCACTATCCTCCACTCCTTCCCTCAATTCCTTCCCTTCTAATCTTAGACCTTTTATCACTATATTTTGCTTTCTTTTTTTTCTAATCTTCTTTCTATTTCCCTTATTCTTTCCTTCTCAATATTCCCACTCTCCCCTTCACCCAACTCCCGGTTTGATTTTTTAATCTTCACTATCCTATCTTCGAACTGTGCTACCTTTTTATTATACTCATCCTGGTTTTCTAATCTTTGTTCTAAAGTTTGCATCCTTTTTCCCAAACTTTTCCTAACTTCGTCCCATTTTCGCATCTCTTTTCTAAGTTCGGCCATTTCTTTCCTAATCTCTTGTTTTATTTCCTCTTCTCTTTCTTCTTGCCTTTTTTCGTTCATCTGTATTACCTCTATCATCATTTCCCGCAATTCTTCTAGCTTTAACTTTTCAACTTCTATTGGCCCTCTATGTTCAACTTTGTCTTTCTCCCCCTCTCTATTTTGATCTTTTCCCGGTGGTGTTCTGATCATTTTCTGTTTTTTTTTTTATCGTGGATCCTACTTCTATCTTGTCTCCACTGCTTCCTCTTTCCGCCCTATCCCTCTTCCCATTTATGAATGTTTCGATTGAGCCAAAACTATCCGCCCTCAATCTCTCCCTCTCTATCGTTTTTCTATATTGACCCCTCTTTTTTGTCTCACATTTCGGCGTGTAGAATACTTTCTCGTTTGAACCCATCAAGACGATTCGAAGCAACCTCTGTCCGTGTCGCCTTACGTAACTTGCGTAGCTTCTGTCTCCACGGCGCTACCTGACCCTGCTAATCGTACCTCTACCGCGCTTCTCTCTCCCTATCCCTCCCTATAGCCGCTACTCGGCTACACCTGTCTTCCCACCAAGCTCCTCACGCTAAGCAACCTAACCTCTCAGTCTACCCCAAATAGTCTCAAACTCTCAAAACATCACGCATATCTTCACTTTAATTCTTTTTAACACACAGACTCTCACTCATAAATCCATCTAACATACTGCAAATTCACTACACTGGGTATGATTGAAACTTTTGGCGGGAAATCGCAGGTCACCAGCCGGGTGCAGTTGGTCTGCTGGTTTAATTTTCGCGTACTCCGCTGTAGACTGAACAACTCGGAAACCTTCCGGCCTTTTTAGTATAGTATTTGATGTCAGGCAATAGCAAAAAAAGATTCATCCCGCTATCCTTATTGGAAGACTGCGTTTTATCGAGATACGCCCTCTGAAATGTACGTAAAAGTGCGTGGGTGGATAAAACGCATACCACCGATAAGAATATTTAGATGAATCTTTTTCTGGGTTTGCCTGATATCAAATACAATTGCTAAGTGAAAGAAATTTTGAAACCAGACGTTCACAAGAAAGTTGGATTTTTTCCGAATTTTTTCATATCCATTCTCCTAAATACCTCTAAACCAAACGTTTAGAGGAAAGTTAGAATTTTTTCGAATTTTCGTGTACATTGTTGCCTGACATCAAATAAAAGTAATTAATGAAAGAAAAACGTAGAACCAAGGGTTTAGTGGAAATTTAGAATTTTTGCTGAATATTATCTATAACTTATTTCATTAAAATAATAACTATGACGTTATAATGAGTTATTACCATTTGAAATCACACATTGCATAATGTTGAGGATAATTGAACAACAAGAAATTAATTTGAGCAATTATTATAAATTTTATTATTTAGTTTAGAAACGTTGCGAACTTTAGTGACATTTACAATCGATGAAATTTTGTAGAGTAGTAATTATCATTCGTCTTTTAAAGACTTAAAGAAAATGAAATAAAAGTATTGCCTATATGAAAACATTGAGTGTCTCATTGTACTTCGTATGATCATTTCATCTCGGGCTACCCTACAAAGATATATAAATATGAAAATTGCATTTTTTTAAAGGAAAATAAGCAAGAAGATGAACTATCACAACTGTTGAAATCTTTTGAAAGACCGCATGTTCCATTCGCTTTGGTGCGACCTATCCCAGGTACAAAATTTGTTATATGTTTCAAACATTAATTGAAGTATATAAAAATGTAAAAAAAACGTGAGATCCAGTAAAATGCTTGTAAAAGAATTTTGTTTACTTTAAAAATGATTAAAAGTGTTATATATGTAGGAAAGGATTCAAATTTGAAGACATATAGATTTAGAGGCTTTAGTTTTCAAATTGCAGTCGTATAGTTTTTTGTCGATGTAATGATAGTTTTCGATCTACTGGTCACAAAATCTAAAATGGTTTTTTATTTTGAGCTGCAAAAAAAATATAAAAAAAGCAACGGTCATCGAGCGACATGCATTTATTTTTCTTTATTTAGAAATAAAGACAAATGAAAACCTATTTGCTCAACAATTTATGAAAAGCATATTACTTCGAAAAATATACTTTCTATTTCAATGAATAATTATATGTCTAAATAAGAAATATTATTTTAAATAAAAAGCCAGGAAACTTGAAAAATTATTCGGACTTTATTTTTTGACTGGGAATCTTCTACATATCTATTTAAAAAACCTATATACAATAAGCTTTTCAATATCACTTGTTAGATGAATTTCAAATTATTCACAATCCGGAATGTCGATCTAGTCCTAATATCTTATTCTCTTAAACATTACAAATTTAAATTTACAATATATT
The DNA here is from genome assembly GCA_011634705.1 of Andricus grossulariae. Taxonomy (NCBI): domain Eukaryota; kingdom Metazoa; phylum Arthropoda; class Insecta; order Hymenoptera; family Cynipidae; genus Andricus; species Andricus grossulariae. Next base: position 249,652,621 of record JAABKJ010007545.1, on the reverse strand, counting down.
TAATTCAGTTTGGACTCGGAAATGTTCCAAAACCAGCAATTCAAAATTGAAATTTTCATTATCAGATGGTCTCAAATTTTACCGTAAAAAATGTTAACTTCTAATGCATAAATAAAATTATCATCAATAGATTTGAAATTAGACAATTTTATTGGAAAATTTAAATTTGACGATTTTAATTTACAAATGGTCAATTTTCAATGTTTTTAAATCTTTTTATAAAGTTTATATGTCTACTGTCTTGAAAATGGGCTTAGTACCCGGAGAATTTAATTACTTTTTATAGTCACATTAGGTATATTTTAGTTTGAGTAGGGGAAACCAGTACGAGGTGAATAGAAAAACTTTGAAAGTCATAATATTGATAAATGATAAACAAGTAGGGAAAGTATTAAATACCAAATTAAAGCTAGAACATTCATTATAAAGGTAGCAATGCCATCACATGAATTATATTAGCCATTTATCCTATATTGTATATTTTTTTAACACGTTGCAATTTTATTCAGATGGTACTCTTCTGGTACGAAGTTAATATTCACATTTTAAGCCTTTTCGATCAGTTGTCGAAGAACATTATGTATAAATTAATTCACAAATGACCAGTAAAGAATTCACACCTTGATTACGGTAGAGTCGAATCCAGGTTTCTGAATTGCCGGTCCAGTATTCTTACTTCTAAACTACGCTCATTGGCAATGAATTTTTCTCGCAGACCCCATGTTTCGAACCGAATCTTGAATCTATGAAATATACAGTTAAGTTGTAGTGTTGACCAGGGTAATACGTAAAGTAGCACGGTAGGCCTCAATCATTTTTAACCTGTGAACTCTGGCACTCGCCGAGGCGCATGGATATTCCCCCAATTCCACTTTCTCTAATATTAAGTTTACCTACAACCATTTGACATAATTTGTATTTTACCGAATTATAATTTGACATAATTTTTAAAATACCGAACTACTATCTAACCTAACTTTTTGGAATCACTATAGGACATAATTTTTATTCTTCCGAATAAGCATACCTATAAGTACCATTATAAAAATTAATTCGAATTATAATTTGATAAAGTAAAAATTATGACAAATAGTAATTCGGAAAAATTAAAATTAAAACAAAAAGTAATTCGGAAAAATAAAAAAGAGGTAAATTTGGCAATCAGGAAAAATAAAAATTATAGCAAATTGCTATTCGATGAAATGGTTTTAGGTGAAATAAATATTAGGAAAAATAGAATTTTGGGAATATTCATGCGCCTTACACTCAAATTTTCTTTATAGAATACTTTTTCTAATGATGTTGAAGTATTGTATGCTCAAACCAAAAATAAAGTATCGAGCCTTTTTTGAAATAGGTCAAATTTGAATTTCGGAAAGTTTTTTTTACCTATTTTAAATTATTGTTTATGACATGTTATTCTAGATTTAAAACTGTGTAGAAAAGTATTTTAATAGAATTAGATACATTGAAAAATGTGGCATTTTTTATGGAGGTTTTTGTGCATCAGGAAATGTTTTTTTGTCATTAATGTTATTAAGGCGTTTTCGCACTAAATATTTCTTTATTGTTCATCACTTTTGGATAGGTTTTAAATGTTTTAAAAAATAAAAGAAACAAAAATATCGAGCCCTTTTTGGAATAAGTGAAATTAAGTTATTTAAAAAAAAAAGTAAAATGCTATTCTATTTTTACAAAAAAAATATGCTTATTTAATAAACAAAAACGTAGAGGATAGGTAGTTATTATATTAAAAAATTATTTCGGATAATTTTGATTGAAATTCCGGTTATATGTAATACTAAAAAAATAAATTGAAGAAAACTTCACCAAGGTTGGAAAAATATTCAAATATTTTTTTATATTCGAGTCTCTCCAAGATTTTAAATTTGCCTTTGAACTACTCATGAAACATCAGAAAGATGCTTTCTGTAAAGAAATATTGAGTTAAACCATTTTTAGTTTGAAGATGGTTGAGGCTCACGGTGGTTGTCGATGGAAATTATGTTCATTTATAAATGATCTGTGAAACAATTCACGCCGCGGTTACGTAAGAAGTCAAACCCAGGTTTCTGAATTTGTCATGCAGGCGTGATTTTTTTTATAGATTTTATATATTTATATATATCAGGGTGTCCTAGACTCAAGTGTCCGGACTTATATGGCTGTATAAAAATAAAATAAAAATAAATCGAAAATTTCTTTTCCAAAAATTATTTGAAGTTTTAGTTTTTGAGTTATAAAATATTTAAGCTGGACCAATCAGAAGCGCGGTATAACCAGTTGTGCGTGCATTAGCGGGAGTCTAAAGTAGTGTAGTGACCGCTGTTCTCCCGTAGCTAACCCCAGCTGGACGCTCGCTTCAATAACACTGCGCTAGACTCCGGTTCACGTACGCACGTCTGTTTATACCGCGCTCCTGATTGGTCCAGCCTAAATATTTTATAACTCAAAAACTAAAACTTTAACTGATTTTTGGGAAAGGAATTTTCGATTTATTCATTTTTATTTTTATACAGCTATATAAGTTCGGACACTTGAGTCTTGGACATCCTGTGTGTGTCTGTGTGTGTATGTCGCTTAAAAGTAGCTGTTGACGCACAGTCAGGTGTCAATAAATATAATAAGCAGGAAGACTCTCCACTAATCAACATACTTGTGATATTGCATTTCCATCGACAACTTTATGTATTACCCTGGTTAACACTATAACATCACCGTAATTTTTTTTTGTCGAACAGGCAGGCAGTTTTCTTCCATTCTTCAGTGGATTTTAAGAGCCCTTTCATCATATTTTCTGGTGTAAAGTCCAGCCCCGTTTGTTTCCGAAAATCTTCTCTAACTTCTTGCCACCTTCAGCAGAAGAATATTGCATGTTGAACATCATATTGTTTTTCGCAGTACTAGCATTTATCGGTCATAGATTTCTTCCTGCGAGAGAAAGTAGTCTACCACCCCGTGTATTCACTCAATCCACTGCCTGATGCATGGAATCAGCTTCCATGTCCAACGGCCATGAATTCCTCTTAAACACTTTTCCTGCCACCTTTGAATTAGGGTTTCTCTTTCTTCCTCTGGTTTTAACCCATTGTAGGTCTCTGCTCTTTCCTGTGCTAGCAGCTCAGTCGGAGAAGTTCCCGCTATCACTCTTATCCATTCTGTAGAGCTCTGTACTGAACTTTTCTCTGAAGAATTGTGATGCCTTGTACCTTGAAGGTTATGTGGCCTATTTTCCTCCTGTTTGTTAAGACCTGTGAGTGACTCCTACGGGTAATTTCAGTCTTAGTAGACCGTCATTTTGGACATTCCAAAGTGTGGGGCCTAGAACTGATTCTTTTGGGACGCCGCTATTTACCACCCTTTCCCTTGCCTTCTGCCTTTATTAGTATAACTATCAGAGAAATAGGTCGCTATGAGACTGATTAAGTTTTCGTCTATTCACCTTCTTCTCGGCTCGTCCAGAATAACCTGCCATGATGCGCTGTTAAACGCGTTCCTTACCCACTACCTCCTTGATGGCATCTTATGTCTTCAACATCCAGAAGACCGATCGGCCTGTACAAGCTAGGGTTCTCTACCGGTTAATTGCCTTTTGTCAACAGAACTAGTCTCGCCCTTTTCTTTTTCTTCGGGAATTCTGCTAGCATGTTGCACATTCTGAGCACATATCCTAGTCTGGTTTGAGCTACCTGTTTTATCACTTACGGCGGGATCTTGCCTGAGCCTGAGCCGAGAAAGCCGGGAGACAAAAATGATAAAAATAGTGGCCAACCTGAATCTGAAATTCGATTATATTTATTAATATTATTAAGGATCGGATGGATTAGAGTAGGTTCAAACTATTTTAATAGGTTGCCAATTTTTCCTTGTGCATATTATTTTAATAGAAGATTTTCATATGAAATGTGTAGAACAATATTCAGATTTGAATCATCACTAAATTCACGGTTATATTACAAAATTGTAAAAGTGAAGTTATTTAGAGCTGTTACGATATCATTAGAAATTTCCAAAAAGTTTATTATTATATATGGAATATAATATAAATATAAAATGAAAGGATATTAATATTAATTAAAAAGATTACATTCATAAATACTAATATTAAGCATCAATATTTTCATAATAATATTTACAAAAAGATAAGAATAGTGAAATGGAAATGCTAGATATGGTATAGTTATGCAGATCAATCGAATACTGTGATCCAGTCCAAGTTTTACAAGCTTAACTCGATTTGCCGCGCATGTGAAAAGCTCGCGCAAGTCGGTTCGAGCTTACTAGGTCGCGAGCTTTTGCAAATCCATATGAGACAAAGTTTTTGGTATGGACTAGTAGATCGAAAACTGTCATTCCAACGAAAAAAATGGGATTTATGTGTGTTTTCTTAAAACTTTATTTCCTCCTAATTATGATGATATAAATTAAAGTTCAATTTAAAAAAAATGCATTGAGTTATGGAGTAAACAGGATTGAAAGAATTCATTATGCAATATGAGATCTGATTTACCGAATGATCCCTTTTGAAAATATTTAATTCCTTAGTAATAAATTTAGTGTTATAAATTCTTTTTGACTTACTAGGAGTTTGCGCAAAAATACGAACAGAAAGTGGTGACAAAGGATTCATTAACATTTGTCATACGAGTGAAATACCTTCACCTGAAGATATATCAGATAAAAAGCTAGTTGCTATTGCTACAAGCAGTGAACCATCTTTCGTAATTCCAATGTCAATTGGTCATGAAAGACTGGAACCGAACAAAGGTAGAGTCAATTTTTTATAATAATTATGTATATTATACAAATTGTATGTGTGTGTATGTGTGTAATGTGTATGTGTGATTTACCGCGGATCTGCTGAGAACCAGTGTCATTTCCATGGATGGCAGACGCTCCCAGGGAGGCCATGCGGTGGTTGTTTAGCCAATTTTTTATATATACACTACCACCGCAGGGTCCCACTGGAAGAACTGCCATATACGACAATAACACCGGCTCCCAGTAGAACTGCGGTAAATCATACCTGTGGCCACGTCTCACGACCATGAGATGGTTGAATGATGGGAAATTGTCCAAAACCGTAAAGTTTTTCGTCAAAGAGATTTTGATAACCAAATAAAATAATGACACCTATGATCATTTATATGTTGCTTCTTTGGATTGCCAAAATTATACTCCTACTCTTGTACAACGGGTTACTTGATCCCACGGGCCATTAATGTTATTTAAAAAATTTGAGATTTGAGGTTATTCATGTATTTTCGAAATAAGTAAACCAGTGGAAAGCTTGTCTTTTTTTATTTTTCAGACAGCTCATAATACAAAATTTTCAAATAAAACATCCTCATCTTATCTTTCTCCTTTTCAAATCTTTTTGATCGTTATTTCTTCATGTTTTGTATATCATCATTCGAATATTTTATACGACTGTTAGAATGAAAGGGTATAAATTTCTATGAGAAACTGAAAATTTTACACATTTAAGTGTCTGATTTCGTTACACCAGCAACTGTTACACCCGCTAAAATTTTTCAAAAATTGATATAAATATTCAAGCACACACGGAGAAACTATTGGTTGTAAAATTGGGGCATTATAATATTTATTTTTACAAGAGTTCGATGGCAATCTGGGATATAGTCAAGAAAATAGTATTAATTGCCACAGCGATACGAAGAAATACTTTTTCCATATCAATTATAAATATACTCCAAACTTAATAATAGCCATTTAGAGTTCGAAAGACTAAGATTTTCGCCAGCAAATTGAAGTTAGGAAAAAGTGATATTCACAAATTAAATAATAAAACCGTAGTTGCAATAACTAGCTGTTTAACCCTCAAACGGCACACTGGTGGGAATTCGCACGGAAAATTTATCATTTTTCTGGCATTTACGAAGGCACAGCTTCAGCAGCTTATCCCCAATATATTAAATATGTATGTTAAATATGCGCAATATATGCTAGATATTTATTATATGTTCAATATGTTAAATATTTGATATTAACATTGCAAAAAAAAAAACAATTCACACTAGTGTGCCATTTACGTATGCTGGGTGGAACTGTGCCGTTTGAGGGTTAAATAAAATAAGTTTCAAAATCGGTTAGAAAAATTACCATTCTTCATGGGAAGGTGCAATCAGGCTCCCCAAACTGCAATGCATTTGCTTGCATTAAACTTTAGCTAGAATTTTTTTGGAATGAAGGGTCGAAAATTCGTAAATAAATTAATTTCTGCAAGAAAATCTACAGTTCTCACCTATCAATCTAAATAAAAACATGTAAAACAATCTACATTGATAACCCCACGGGGAAAAGAATCTAGTCATCCATAAATTATTGCGGACGAAAAAGCAGATTTTTTTGCTAATTCGACTGGAATTTGTGCTCATAGTTAGGAATTCGTCAAAATATCAATTTTTCATTTAATTAGTTTAAATTTCTTTCTACACTCGCACTTATTGCCTTCAAAATGTTTCTTGGGCAGGTTGCAGCACTAAACAAATCTTCATTTTAATTACTTTTTACCAATTACAAATTATTATGCATTTGCACACGATTTTGGATGCGCTTGTGTGGTTCCTCATCTATCCTCACCGACGTAAAACTGTGTTTATGTTTGGGGAAAAGTGGCGCCCTCGGTCCTTTTTTAAAAAAACTCATAGTCAAAGTTTAACGCAAGCAAATGCATTGAAGCTTGGGGCGCCTGAGTGCAATGAGAGGAAAAAAAGCTTGAATATAGTGCTTTGCGAAAATTCCCGTTCAAAATAGGATATTCAGTGCCAAATGAAGTCATATGCGCCGAGGTTCATGAGGATTATCAGATTCCTCAACCTCATAATTTGTTTTATCACAGGAAAAAGTCTCCATTTTGCTACCCCGGAGACCCGTGTTCGATTCCCTTTAACGTTGCTTTCTTCTAACACAATTTTTTCTATTTCAGCTTAGAATATAATATTAATATCTAATTGCATGTTTAATGTATTAAATTTATAAGGGGTCATTCACAAAGTACGTGATACGTCAAGGGGGGGGGGGTCTTTGAAAGTATCATTCTCCATGTTAAGTGCAATGGAAAAAGCATCACGCAGAAGGGGGGGGGGGGTTCGATGTTCCTGAAAAATGTATCACGTATCTTGTGAATGACCCCTAATGAGTGCAACCGTAATATATTATTACACCATTAAGTCATTTCCATTACGGGGTAGGCGTGACTCTATCGGTGAGGAAGGGAGTAATGTGAGGAAGGAGATATTGATCTTTTATGTTGATCTAGAATTCTCGTGTTATTTATTTAAATAACAAATTCGTTCCGCAGCACTGTTCCGATTCAGGTTGCTGATCAATTTCTCTAGCGATCACCCCAAGTGAAGAGCTTCATAAAGTCGTCATGTGAGGCTCCCCACTCGGGCCTATTAGTATCCAAGGTCTTTTGTTTCAGGCGTCATCCACTCTACTGACACTCTTTTTATAAACTATTTGTCGCCACACTTTTCCGTCCTGGCATACTTCTCTAGCTCCCTTTACGTCCATGCATTTTTTCATGCAAGCTCTCATGTTTCTATGGCTTCTTATGTCTCATCGAATTAGGGTCTCATTCAATCATTATTCTTATCCTTTTCTTGATGGGTCCACGCCTCGCTACCGTACAGTACAGTCGGTATAAATATAGAACTATGTATTGCCCTTTTAGCTTTATATGATATATTTTTACTACTAATAATGTGCCCTGATCTACCGATAACCGTCTTACCCTTGTTTATACGCCTATCTAAACTCCCCATCTATCTTTCCGTAATTAGTGAATAGGCTACCAAGATATATGTACTTATCAACTTGTTCTATTCTCATATCATTTAGGACAATGTTGCACATTGTTTTCTCACCTTTTCCTTCAAACACCATAATTTTTTTTATGTTAATTTTGAGGCCCATGTTCTTCATGTTTGTATTCAGTTTGTTCAACATTTTTTGCAAGTCTTTGATTGACTTTGCCATGACAACCTTATCATCTGCGAAAGCTGACTTACGTACCTTCACTGTCTCGACATCTACACCTTCTTCGTCGAAGAGGGCCATTCTTAGATACTTGTCCATGAACATGATAAATAGCCATGAGGACCATTTGTGGCAAGGCACAGAATTGGGAGAAGAAAAAAGTTTATTATTGAAAATAAGAAATATCGGTCGATGCATTTAGGCTTCACGACAGAAGTTCGATTTCTATCATTCTCTTTCGGTAAAGAAGTAATTAAAAAAAAAACTTTTTCCACAATTCTAAATATTTAGGACCAGCGACACATTCCTTAGTTTCTTGTATTTAGCGTGCCTTTGGACGTAAGTTGGGAAAGAAAAATTGAGAACTAGCAATGCCTTGCATAATATCGAACCAGTCTCTCAGTTTCCCATTAACTCTTTCATTCGCTTTGCTACCTGCACATATTGTTTTTATTGCTTGTAGGAGCCATCCATTGACTCAGTACTCTTTTAGGACTTCCTAAAGTTTACTTCTATCTACGCTGTCAGTTTAAAAAAAAGGGTTAAACAGCCAACACAGGGTCCCACTGGGAGCAACTGCCATCTCAAAATGAGACAAGCTCCCAGTAGAACCGCGGAAATCACACCTATGGCCACGTCTCACGACCGTGAGATGGGTGGTCACAGGGCACGATGAAATTACAACGACAGGCCGGCGAAACCCTCGTGTGTCTTGAGGACACGAAGCGACCCAAGGATGACAGCTTTCTTCATCAATCTCGCAAGTGCCTTGGCATATTTTTGGCACGCGGGTATGGCCTTAAAGCGCTTCGTCAGGTTTTCGTTATTTTTTAATTAATCGAAAATATGCTTCATTTATGCGCCTGGAAAGGAGCAATCCGCCACCGCGAAAGTACTCACGATGAACCGAAAACTGGCACTCCCAATTTGAAGAGCATAACCAGATGATGGAGTGTGAAATTTCTCGACGACACTTCACCCCGGGCGGTCCGTCGTAACTCACCCGACCTTTCTATTGTTAGAGCGTTACATGATTCGATACGGTATTTACAGGATTTATTTACGGGATATCGAATCTACTTGTTGCAAACAAATTATATCAACCAAACGTCAAGATATTGACGGTGGTGCAATTATGTTTTGTCTTTCCATAAAGAAAAAAGAAAATTATCCGTCGATAATGAATGCACGTATGAACGCAATAATTGTCAACTAATTAGTTAATTAGCATTGTTTATTTATACAATAATCAGTGCATCAGGCGCAAAGTACTAAATTAATGAAGGAATTAATTTCTTAGTTACTTTTTATTGCAAAATTGTCTACTAATTCAGTGATTAATCATCAATGAAGTAATGAATTAATTAATCCGAAGTGCAGTTATCTGATTTCCTTGTATTCGCTTTCGTCTTTCGACAAAGACGGAAGTTAATCATCCGTCGAAATTTTCCGGCGGATGATTATTCGGATCGGCGCACAGTGGGCTGGATCGGGAATTTACTCTTCCAAATCACCTGCATCCTACAATTCTCAACCGATTTCTAATTTTCTTACTTAGAAGTGATCAGAGATAGTTTCAAAAGAGCGTCTATGGATACGATTTTTTAATTTTTGTTATTTTATATTTTTTATATAAATAAACAATAAGCGAAAATGAGACATTTTGTTATTATTATTTTTTATCTTTAAATAAATAACTTAATTAATCCCACTTTTGACGAAAATAAATGACGAAGTATCCAAAGATTATAAATAATTCACAGGATATTGAATCTAATTGTTATAAACAAATTATTTTAACAAAATGTCAACATATTGGAAATTTTGCTTCCAAGTCGAATTCTCGGCTCCTTCCGAATACAACATCACTGCCAAGGAGAAAGAAAAGGAGGAAAGGTATCAAGATCTTAAAAAGGAGCTGCAACGACTGTACCCAAAATATTCGGTACAATTAATTGTCCTTGTGATAGGTGCTCTCGTAGGTGTGAAACTACCACTGGCTCGTAACCTTAGAGCATGTAGGTTATCCACTCCTGCTCTTTCTATCCCAGAATGTAAGCAAGAGCGGAAAATTTACGCACGAGACTTCGTAAGACACTGTTCCTTAGAGTCCAGTCTCTATCCGCGGATTACCTTACGCGGAGAACAGCACAGTTGGAAATGAAATTCTGACCTCTGGATACTTATTTAGGGCCACCACTATTTGTAGAATGTTATGAGGAACACTGTTGACGGACCAGATGACGTGATCCCAGAAGAACAGCCTTTTGCATCCGGCTCGCGATAGACTGAGCCTGTCGCTGGCAAGCCGGGATTTTGTTGAGTTGGCTAAAAAATGAAGCTTTCATACCTCCAAGACAGCTGATTATGGAAACTACAAGATGGAAATTGTAGCCTTGGTATAGCCTGCGAAGCTCAAAATATAGTCCTTTATATTTCGCCCGTTTTTCTTCCTCCTTTGCCGTAATATTACCATGGGCTGGTACAGAGAATTCAATCACGTAAAAGATCTTCGTCTTTAGACCTTGGAGGACAATTTCAGGCTTTGTAGCACTAATACGTTGAGAGGTGAAGAATAAGAAATTCCTGTAGATCTTACACCGACCATTCTCCACAACGGACTCGAGTTCTTCCTGGGCGTATGGCAAGAGGGGAAATAAATCAACGCCATAGAAGTGCCTATGATGGTAATATAATACTTTTAGAGCCGCATCGTGTCTTTCTATGTACACGTAGCATGCATACTTTGAGCATCCACTGAGAACATATCCGTCTCATCCAGCAGACTTGAGAAACATGTTGGACAAACCCATCGATAGCTCTTCTCTGCGTATAATGCCGTGGAAGTTACCATGAAGGGGCTTGTCAGCATGTTCTCTTAGTAGAAACGAATGTTCAGCTTCCTGTGCGCGACTTTTAAGCACCAAAGGTGTTAGTGATGCTGGGCCATGTGTAGTGTCGTTGGAATCAAATATTCTCAAACTGGAATGGAAAATGTTCCCAAACAAATGGAATCAAACCGTTCTTCAACGAAGACACTCGAAGCTTAGCAAGCCTCTACCCCATTTATCTCGAGGGAGGTATATTCGAGGTACGGAAGATCTATGATGATGACTTCGATGGATTCTCATAATCTTGCGTGTGCTACGGTCAAGTTGCTTCAACTCGTCGACGTTCCATTTTACTGTACCAAACGTGTAGAGCAGTATAGGAACGACCAGCATATTGGTCGCCTGGATCTTATTCTTCACAGATAATTCGGAGGCCCACATTTTTTTTTAATTTAGCGATACCTTTTTCAAGGGCCGTTTTTATCACACGCATGTTATGGGTTTCCGCTTGTGGTATTCTAAGATATGTATATGTTTCTTCATTACCAAGATGTTGAATGGTATTTCCGCGTATGAGTTGAACATCCTGATCGTCACGCGATGTTGTAGTTTCTAGTCTTCCTTGGTGTGGGTGGGCGCTGGCACACTTGTCCAGTCCGAAGCTCATGCCATTAACAAGGATGTTAAGGTCCTCTTTAGAAGAAGCAAAGAGTTTGAGGGCGTCATTGTATGAAAGGTATTCGACCTTATACTCTCTTCCTTTCGGCGGGCCATATAGTTATCCAAAGCTTTTGCCTCCGAGCACAATAGATAGAGGCAAGAAGGAGATGCAGAAAAGTATCGAACTTAGAGAGTCTCCTTGGAAGACCCCCTCTTATATGTGATGTAGCTAGTAGTCAATTGTCTTTTTTCAGATGTTATGACAAAGTTTGTCCGCCACAAGAGCATATGCTCTTTTATGCATCTCACTATTTTTGGATGCATCTCGAGCCACTCAAGGAGCTTGATAAGTTGCTCATGGTTCGTGTTATCAAATGCATTACGGTACTCAATCCAAGCCATGGACAGATTGCGTCGATACCTTTTCGAGTCCTGGTTAATACACCTGTCCATTAATAGGTTCTCCGTGCAACCTACCAGCACTCTCTTGCATCCACGTTGTTCAAATATTGCATTCCATACTGGCTCGATAGATGTTGATATGCTCTATTTGACATGCCAGTGAATAACTTGTACCTGGTGTTTAAACAAGCTATGGGCTTGTAGTTCTTTGGACTTGACCAATCTCCGGTCTTAGGGATCAGTACCATGCGTCCTTCTACTAGCCACTGCGGGATGGGTTGTTCTCTGTTTAAAAAAGTAGTGAACATACGAGCTAGATGTTGGTGTGTAGAAGTGAACTTCTTCCACCAAAAGTTGTTGATTTTATCTGGCCCTGGCGCTGAAAGTTCTTAGTTCTAGCGATAGCTTTCTTCACTTCTTCAGCAGTAATTAGTGGACATTCTTCCTCTGGACCTCGTAACATTTGCCTTTGGCAAACGTTACGAAATAGTGATATATTTGAAGCGTCTTCATTTAGCTGATAAATATCTCCATATATTTACTCCCACAAGACTTGAATCTCTTCTCGACAAGACGGATTTTTAACGGCACATCACGTTTTATTGAACAGACGGGAAGGATGAGTAGCCCTATCTTTTGGAGCGAATGTTTTATTTGATGTTACGTAACTAATCACGCACTGAACATTTGATGCATGCCATCTTGCCATTTTAATTTTAAACTGAAGCTGTGCAATACGCTCGCGAGTCTTACTCAGGTGTACTGAATTATCTTTACTTCTATTGTCGCCTTCTCGTGAACTACACAGTTGAGATTCCAGAGACTAACATCTTTGGGAAGCAAATCGGGGACAGCAGTATTAGCTTCAGCTAATTTGTCCATCCTGAGAAAGACTTTTTGGTGGATTTTTGTTCTCCTACTTCTCATGTTGGCATTATCAGCTATCTGCAAAGATTGTCTTGCTGGAACGGGTGGCAGGTTCGCTGGAGGATGTTGCTCTTCTAGATAAAGAGCTTATTATCCATTTTTGAGCAAAACGGATACCTGATCGCTTTAATACTGAGGCGTTTGATAAGCATATTACGGGTGTATATGGACCCAACGTTCACGTAACCTCTGGATCAATCATCTTCGTGAAGGTAAGCTTCTTTGCCGACAGATGAGGATGTCACTCCTGAGTTGGTCCGACCATTTAAAACGATTTTCTCGCGTTTGTCCGGGGCCGTTGCCTGGTTGTCGCCTCAGTTCGGTTCTATTGCCACTACCAACTGAACAATGGCCTCCATCCGATAGAGGCCTATTGTGTAATGCCACGTGGCTGACTGCAAAAGCCGGAACCAATGAGGCGCCACCGGTGACTATGGTTCTTAAGCATTGACTGACCAGAGGCTGACTGTAACCACCCATCTCACGGTCGTGAGACGTGGTTACAGCTGAAAGTTTACAGCCATTTTACCAGAAGTGGGTGCAATTTTCTAAAATGGCACCCGCTCACGGTGAAATCCCGCGGTTGTCCTAAAGACAACCGCAATATTTTGCTGTTTTATTGCAGAAAGGATAAACAAACTGCAGACGCCCATAAACAATATGTAGTGTGTATAGAGAAAATACGTTGACTGCACATCTGTGCCAAAAGTGGTTTGCCAAGTTTCGTTCTGGTGATTTCAACATCGAAGATCTGCCCCGCTGTGGTCGACCAATAGAGATTGATTCAAGTAAAATAAAGAATCATTTGGATAAAAATCCATCTCAATCGTTTCAGGAAATCGCTACAGCACTTAATATTTCTCATACAAGCGTTGAAAATCACTTGCAACGATTAGGGTACGTTTCTCAGCTCAATGTTTGGGTGCCGCATGAATTGACCGATGCCAACTTGACCACACGCATATCCATCTGCGATATGCTGCTGAAGCGCCAAGAAAATGATCCATTATTAAAACGGTTGATCACGGGTGGTGAGAAATGCATCGTCTACGAAATCCTATTCGTAAGAGATCATGGTCAAGCAGCTCTAAACAGCCGCAAACAACATCGAAAGCAGAATTGCATACGAAAGAGATTATGCTTTCCCTGTGGTGGGATTATAAATTTATCGTGTATTACGAAGTGCAACTTCCAGAGGGGCGTCTTTCAGGACGACACCATGAGCCCTCTGCTCTTTTGCATCACATTTCTGCCACTATCTCTCACACTACGCAATTCTCCTGGGTACCTCTGCGGCGACATTAATCATCGCCAGCATAAGGTCACTCATGTATTTTATATGGATGACCTGAAGATCTCTGCTCCTTGTGCAAGCCAACTTCAACTTGCTTTGAATATCGTCAAGAAGTACGCAGAAGAGATTGGTATGGATTTGAGTAGGATAAATGTGACAAAATTAATCTGAAGCGAGGAAAGATTACTGGCATTCCCAGGTGCTCTGAGCTTGTGGATATAAGTGTTATTAGACATCTTGACACTGGAGAGACCTATACATACCTGGGCGTGCCTCAAAGCCGCATTAGGGACTTAGCATTAGTAAAGGAGTCTCTCCGAAGCAGATACAGGCATCTTCTTCGACAGATTGGATGGCCAAATCTGTCGATATTGAACATGGTATCTGCGACTAAGATGCTTGCCGTCCCGGTTCCACTCTACTCGTTTGGGGTGGTTCAATATACGAAGAACGAACTTAAGCCCCTTGATGTCACCAAACGTAAGATCATACATATGCGTAAAAGTTTGCATATCAATTCGTCAGTTACGCCATTATACATTTCACGCCGTCAAGGCGGACGCGGACTTCTGAATCTCCAGGGTCTTCATAACCGAATTGTTTTGAGTGCAGCTTACATAGTTGCAAATGGAAAAGATCCTCTCCTGAAAATGGTCAGGAATCACGAGATGTTTGGCAAAGGAGCGTTCCTTTACAAAGCCATGGAGCAGGGAGCTGAGAACTTTGGCCTGAATTTTAACGCCAGAAGTGAGGAAAGTGCATTACTCCATCTAGATGCTTCACTTCTAAAAAAATAATGTCAGATGTCACGTGACCTGTATTTTAAGTACATTTTCTAACATGAAAGCTTTCGCTCTTTTCATTTCCGACATTAAAATATAAGATTCTATTCAAAAAAAAGTTTACCTCGAAATGACCTTCCAGGAGATGCTCAAGGTCCGAAGCACGGTCACTATTGAATTTCTCATTTCGAATTGATAAAGCAATATCCTTATTGTCAATGGAAGGTATTTTATCTTTTCTCTAAAATACCCAGAACTTGATTAAGTTGAAGTGACCTTCGCGTAACCACCAAGGTCAAACCTACAACCTGAGTACATGTTTGTACGTGAAATTTTCCTCCCTTCCGATCGCCACTGTCAAAAATAGGGGTGCCCAATTTTTAAAAAGTTGACCTTCACATGACCTTGAAGGAAAATTCCAAGGTCAAAAGCAAGGTCACTTTTGAATTTCTTATTTTGATTTGATAAAGGAATGTACTTATTATCATTGGAAGGTATTTTATCTTTTCTCTAAAATACGCAGACCTATTTTAAGTTGGAGTGACCTTTGCGTAACCACCAAGGTCAAACCTACAACCTGAAAACATGCTTCTACGTAAAATTCCCCGCTCTTCCGATTGCCATTGTCAAAAATGGGGGTTTTCATTTTTAAAAAAGGTGACCTTGAAATGACATTAGAGGACAAGCTCAAGGTCAAAACCAAGGTCTCTATTGGATTCCTCGTTTAAAGTTACTACAGGAATGACCATGCGCCTGCATATTCATGGAGACACATGACTTTGCGCTAGTATAAAAAAAACCCTTAATGGAATTTCGAATTTCCGCAGCGAGGCGTCTCAATATAAAACATATAGAAGAGAATAAAAAAAGTTCTAAGGCGATATCGTCAAAAATGCCGCGGGGCTGGAAATTTTTCCATTTATCAACACTGAGCCTCGGGAAGGAAATTAGTGACGAACCGACCCCCTGCAATAGTTGCTTCGCTGGTTAGAAGTGGGAGGACAAGAAGGGATGGATCCGGTGTTGTTGAACCCAAAAATAGTAGAGAAATCAGTGGAAATTCACGTAAATTAGCTAGAAATAATCCTTCGAAAAATTATAATAATGAACAGCGAACAGGGGTTGATGTAAACACTCAGAGCCCCCTATCCTTGTTTGCCGCTCCTGATTTACAGGTTGCTCCTTTGCCTTCAAGTAGTACAGCTAGAATAGGCACTGACGCGACTGTGTCGAGCATTTTGATGGTACCACATGATGAATCGGAACATCCTATTCCATTAAGGGCTGCAATCCAGTTCCTTCCAAAAATGTTTGACAGTAACAATATGCCAGTTTCACGTTTTATAAACGATTGCTTTTCTGCCAGAAACGCAAAAGCTGCAAAGTAGAGGCAACGCTTGTTTTGAATGGTTAGATCCAGGGTAGTTGCGAATGCTTTCGACTCCCTTCAGGACAGAGATGTGCCCATCTTAAAGTGACCTTCACGGAACATCGAAATTTAAGCAAATTAAGTACGGCCCTTATCAGAGTGGCTCAAAGATACGAAGAAAACGTTCTAGATTATGGGACTCAAGTTGGTAAAATTCTTACAAATCTTATTTTGCTAATTGAGTAAAAGAAGGATCGAAATGAAGCTATGATTATCATTAAGTCTGGCGGAGACATGGCTTGTGAGAATTTTTTTATAAGTTAAAAAGAGAACTGGTGACGCGTATGCGAGTAGGACGGACGAATACTTTGCAAGAAGCTATTGATCCAGCCAGAACTGCTGATTGGGAGGCTGAATTTGAAAATGGGCCTAATCGAAAAAATCCTAAAAAAGCCATTTTTAATTCAAAAGCGTTATAAAGCGTATCACAGTAATGCTCGTACTAGAGCTTCAAGCGGAAATCGTGGAAGGGATAATAATAATATAGAAAGAGGCCAGGGTGAGTTTAATGGCAATAATAGGGGTCGTGGAAATGATAATAGTGCTGGATTTCGTACTGAAAACAAGTATCACAGATGTGACGATTCCAGTCATACAAAGCGCAGCTGCTTGCTTCCAGGAACGAATGATAGCATTACTTGCTTTAACTGCAAATAGACTGAACAAACTGAACATATTGCAAGAGACTGTCCTGAAAAATTAGTCCTTCAGAGAAGCATGATTATGAATTAGTATGTTGATATTGTAAGGAACCTGGGAATGTGATTAAAAATTTCGAAAAACGTTTAAAAAGGGTCATGGAAAATAGGCAAGAAAAAGAGGAGGCTTTGAACTAATTGTCAGTTTATCGGAATTGTGCGACAACGAGCTTGTTCGAGAGAGTGCACCCTCTAGGTGGATACTATTGACTTCTACTTTTTTGAGAAAGGAGAAATAACTGCCGATAATTTTACATATTCAGGAATTAATGCGAGAAAAAGGCAAATTTTTAGTCAATACTTGAGCCGAATTCAATTTGATGAAGAGGTGTAGAGTAAAATTAAATATCATAATGAATTCGAAAATTAAATAACATTAATTCGGGACAGGAACGCAAGGTGTCAAAACATATGGTGAAGTGTCTTTAATTATAAATGGGACTCCCTGCCCCTTTCAAGTAGTCCCTTTTATCCAGAAGATCAAAGTAGAACGCTTAGGGTAGCCGCTAGAACGAAACAATTATTGTCGTTACCTATGTAAAATCCTATTCTGAATGAAGGATATTCACCTCGCATTAACATAGGGCCAGGAATATTTTTGGGCGAAGCTTTGGCAACAGTCAAAAATAATGAAACACATTTTTTTTCAATTAATGCAACCTCAAGGGAAGTACTTCTTAGTTCACCACCAGTAACTTTGGAAGTATTTGAATTTACAAAATCGATTTCAGCAAAACTTTAGTTAACTACATCTGCTCATGAACTTGAACATATTAAAACTGAAAGATTGAATGAATTAGTATCAGGGTTTGATTTTTCTAATTTGAACTCCGAGAAAAGATCTTCCTTAGTGAAGATTCTAGCCAAATATTCTTCTCAGTTTAATCTAAAAGGAGAGCGGCTAGGATGTACGAATATAACTAAACTTAGAATAACCACCATAGCCAAAATATCTTTTAATGAAAAGCCATTTAGACACTGTCCAATTCACAAAGAACTCATAAATAAAGAAACAGCCGATTTACTGGAAAATGTTCCTATAGTTTCTTCTGAATCACTGCATAATGCCCCAATTTTCATTGTGCCGAAAAATCCCGATCCAGCACGTAACAAGCGTTGGCGCATGGTAATTGATTTCCGTGCTCTCAATGAAAAAAATGTTGGTGACGCGTATCCGTTACCAAATATAACAGAAATTTTATATCAATTAGGGGGTGAAAAATATTTTACAGTACTAGATTTAGCTTTAGGCTTTTATTAAATCGAAATTGATCCCCTAGACAGAGATAAAACAGCTTCTTCAACTTAATTTGGGCATTATGAGTTTACGCGAATGCCATTTGGTTTGAAAAATGCTCCTGCCACGTTCCAGCGATTGATGGAGAGAGTTCTAACAGGATTGCAAGGTTTAGAACTATTTGTCTATATGGGTGACATAGTTAACCTGCTTAAATCGCAGGATAGGATCCGATAGAAACCAGATACGACCCTGATAGGAACAAGATAAGTCTTCTATTCGGGTCTATCCGGGCTCTATACATAGAATTATTTTCAATCCAGGAACCAGAAAGACCTGAACAATCCTGTATTTTAGTAAAGACCACAGTGACCATCTATACGGGTCTATCCGGTATCTATTCGGGAAGCGGAAACGAGTCCGATAAAGTATATTCTATCGGTTCTATCGGACACCTATCCGGGACATGGCACCAGAAGTTTCAGCTGTAATGTCACAAACCCCAAACTTTTTCGCTCTTCACATCATTCGTATGAATGTATAACTTTTCCTAAAACTTATTTACACTTATTCAATAAATTAATACCTACACTTTTAATATATATGTCAAGCCCATAAAAACTTTTATCGAGCTAGAGGGCAAGAGACAACTCCCTAAAAGTCCCACTGGGCACTTGAATATCTCAATATTTAACATGAGAAAATTTGGGATTTTCGAAAAATTGAATTGATACTTCAGCGTTTGATCGAAAGTTGTTACATTTTTCAGGAATTGAAGAGGAATGTCTACGATATAAAACCATATTATAAAATTTTTCTCTTACCCCCTCCCATTCACCCCCCAACCTCCACAAACACAACAGCCCAAATATGTCCCAAAAATAAAAAAACTACATTTTTCCCTATTATTATTCATTTTCAGCATTTTCTGCCGACTTTTCTATACAAATAAATACTACCGAACAATTTAAAAATTCCTTTATGACTTCTTAAACAATTTTTAATTGTTTAAATAAATGTAACTTTTCAAACAATTATTTTTTTTCAAAAAGTGTGAAAAATAATCGTATTTCTGAATGAAATGTAATAATTAATTATTCTTTGGAGTCGTGCATTTTTTTGAAAACATTTTGTGATTATTTGAACAATTAATTGTTGTTTATTTTCAAAATTTTGAAAATCGAGCCAGAGATGTCCACTTTTTTCTCAAGTTGGTACCCTATGCAACTTATTGTTGAATACTTACATAACTTAGATACTTTTCTTCTGAGAGCTGACCAAGAATCCGTTTCCCTGATAAAGGCAATTATATCCGAACTCAAGAGAAACAAATATCAAAGTCTATGGCTTAATGTCTCTGTTAAATTTCTAAGAAGAAAATTAGAAACACAATATTAAAAGTCAATCAATGCAAAAATTTTATTTATGAAAAGAAAGGCTCAGAAACATTGTGAATCCAAAAATCTTAGTGGTCTTGTTGTTTGGCCTATGTAGACTCCTTGAAATTCGCACATTTTATTTTATTAACTACATCTTGTTTTTCTATTTTGTCGCGTACGTCTATTCCCAATTTAACAGTACTATTACTTTTGAATCGAAATCTGTAAATTGTATGTAAACCCATTTTACCTATTAAAGTACTCAAGGACTTTGAAATTTTATCAAAATAAGGTAAAACAACCGTGTTATATTTATCAATTTCTCTTGTCTCAGTGTTGACTGAAGTCTTTTCTTTCTAATTTATCTGATGAATTCTGTTGTTTATATTTTTTTTAATGAACAAGGGTGGGTAATGATTCAAAAAAAGGATCTGTTTGCATAATTAAATATTTTTTTAATGGAAACTTTGATGTAATAACTTTATAGCACTATCAACCATATTTTTAATAAACGGAAGTTTCATTTGTACTGGGCGATTCGACAGAAATCTCAAAGTTCGTCCTGAAAATGATGGTTTTCTGTACCAATCCGTTATAATTCTACCATCATCTGCTTCAATCAGAGTTAAATCTACGAAATGTAGCTTATTTTCTTTTTCTAATTCTAAAGTGAATTGTAATCTAGGATGTATACTATTAAAGGCATCTAAAAGTACATTGATTTTACTTGCTTCTACACAAAGAGCAGAATCATCAACATATCTCGCACAGAAAAGGCATTGAAACCCTACTTTTTCTAATTTGTCATGAACTAAATTTTCAATTTTTTTGAAAACTGTATTTTCTAAATCTTCCATGACTATTTCTGCCAAAATAGGTGAGAGAACAGATCCTGTTGGTGTTACAAATTTTGGTTTATAAAATTTGCCATCAAATCGAAAATATATCAAATGAAAAACAAAATCAATTGCTTAGTGATTTTTTAAATGGAGTTTTGTGTGTTGTTTTATGCATTTCCATCTTTAATCAATCGATTCTTTTACTTTATATGAAGGAATGTTTGGGAACATAGCAATTACATGAAAATAGGCTAGGATATAATTATGAGGAATTGTAATTCCTTTAATGTGTTCCAGAAAAACTGTACTATTTTTAACTGTGTTTTTTGAAATTGTAATTGATTTTTTAATTATGTTTCTAAGTAATTCTTCTAATTTTCTTGTCGGAGAACCTGATGTTGATATTACAGATCCTAATGGATAATCAACTTTGTGTGCTTTAATCAGACCATAAGATAAGGGGAAAACTGAATTTACAGAATCTATATCACTTTTGTGTTCCCAAGATATCTATTCAATCTAAATTTATCTAGAATCTTAAAATTAGATTTTCGTAATTTTTGAGAGGGTTGTTTTCAATTGTTTTGAAACTATTTATGGCCTCAAGAATTGTCATCATTTTTTTGTTATATTCGCTTTTCAAAATTTTTATTGTAATATTACCCTCATCTGCACATGTTATCAGGAGATCATGATTTTTCTTTCAAAATTCACTCGTTAATTTATAGCCTTCATTTAACTTCTTGTTTATAATTGAGAATAATTTGTTATTTGCAATAAAATCTTTAGATGAGCCTGATAGTTTGGATCTGAATTCTTGTAATTTATTACAAATGTTGTGAATATTTGTCTTTACATATTTTACAACTTTTAATAATTGGACAAACTTTTTTACCCAAATTTGTTACTGTAAACTTCTCCTAATCTCAAAATGTTGATCACTTGGAAAGGTATATTAACTTTCAAAAGATTCAGAAATCATGGGTCCGATTGTTCACGTGAAAGCGCATAATGAATATTTATATTTAATTTTTGAGTATCACCTTGATTTTGAATTAAATTCATAAACTTTCTGTCTACTTTTTAATTACTTTGAGTAATTCTCTGCTTTAATTCATTCTTGATTAATTCATAGGTAAAATGGGTTTACATACAATTCATAGAATTCCATTCAAGAGTAACAGAACTGTTAAATTCAGAAAAGACGTACGCGACAAAATGGAAAAACAAAATGTAGTTTATAAAATAAAATGTAGGAATTGCAAGGCAGCATAGATATACCAAACAAGAAGACCATTAAGAATAAGGAGAGATTAACATCAAAATAATTTTCAAATAAATCAGAAGTAAGAGTCCTATATAATCAAAGGAACCAAAGAAAAAGGGAATTCATAGAAATGTTATACATAAAGAGCGAGGGTAATAATGCAATCCATTTGGAAAGACACCTTTCAAGATATAATTAAGCCTTTGATAGTTTTATCGAATTTTTATAGGAAACATTTGAAATTATTGTATATTAATGTTCGTTTCATTGGCGCTTAAAACAAGTATTGAAGTGCATAAAAGATTTCATGAATATAAAGGATTGACACTTATACCGAAAACTAAAAGTTAAAAATTCATCCAAAAATAGAAAATTAAAAATACTGTAAATATCAGTACGATAAGAAACTTCAGTATCATATGTACATACATTACTTATATTAAGCATAAGATAGAAATATGTGTTCGTAGCATCCTATAAAATTATACCCTGAAGAGGAGATCTAAAGTGATCTTGAAACATGTTGGTCCCAAACGTAGTATAAGAAAGAGGAAGAAAGAGAAAGGAAAATAAAGTGAGGATGGCTTGGTTGTCTCTCTCCCAATTCTCTTCGTCTTTTTCCCTCTTGTTATATACTTGTCTCTAACAAGCCGATTAAAATGTTGTTTTGAAACATATTTGAGGGCCTTTCTATGCAAAAAATAGTTTGCGAGGGCGGCAGTCACACTCATCAAAATAGCTTTACGCCCTTGATACTCACCATACTTTCTGTCCCCCTCCTTGAAAACAAGCATGTGAAGCAGATAGAGGATGTTCGGTGTACTTGACAATTTTAGATTACCGGTGAAGGGAAGAAATAGCGTACTTTGAAGAAGGGAGACTGTCGGGTCTCGCAATACAATTTTTTCAAAGATAAAGATCAATTCCTCCATATTCTCACTCGCGAGGTGCAGTGTATGCGTAGTGGGTGTAACGTTTTATGGAGCAGGCGTAAAGTTTCATGTAGCGGGCGTAAAGTTTCATGTTGGCCCGGCGGCAGAGTGCGCATGTGCGAACGTCACTGGAACAAAGTTCCATTGAGTCAATCTTTCATTTCTTCCATTTTTTCAACTACAAAAATACCCATCATTAAAAAATATTATATCATTTGTTCCTAAAATAAAAGATTGTTTCTCTTGAATCTCAGGATATCTCCATTAATTTTTGATAACTTCGATTTAGTTCTGTTGCGTCTTTAAAAAATAGCATCACAATGTGAAAAAAAATATTTTTTCAAAATCTTCCGTTCAAAAATCAATGTTTACTCGAAATAGTGAAAATTTTCCAAAATTTAAATATGACTATTCGATTTCGCATAAAATTTTACATGGGAAAGCATATCTACTTTTTAAATTATCTATAATTTTCAAGGAGATAACGAGCTTCGGAAACGGTGAATCCCGATTCGCATCAGTGTGCCTATAGAGAGCGCGTGAATGGAGTGTGCCTACCACGAGTTAAGGAAGAAACAAATTCTAAATTTTTGCAAAAAAATGTTTACAGCATTTACAATTGTTGATGTATGATAAAAATTGTGACTAATAGTCACTCTCACTACAATTTAAAGCATATTCATCCGAAAACGATTTTTTTTCAACAAAAATTACGCTATGTGGCTGTTTGGTAATGTCATTTGTTTATAACAATCAAACAAAAAATAATCAAATTATTTGCATTCTGGGAGTACTCTTGCGTCGATTTAAGATGATTTTCATTAGATGCAAACCGCTATTGGAGAGTAAATAATGATTTTGTGAAAAATCTCGATTTTCTCATACTTCAAGTACACATATGATAAATAAACAAATGAAAATGCAACAATCTCTGACGAAGATGCTCTTGAAAATTCAGCGCTCTCCAATTCAAAAAAAAAAAATAATAATTGATGATAGAGCAAAATTAAAGGCTGTAGAACTTTTGAACGAAAAAAATGCGTTTCCTCCCATAGCGTTGTGCATTCTGGCTTATTTTTATAAATCTTTTTTTCACTCTCTTGAAACTATATGAATAAACTATTTCTGCTAATTAAAATTGAATCACGCGATGCTTTCATAATTTCAGTTTCTTGAACCGGCCTGCATCTCATAACAATGAAAGCCTGATTCGTTTCGGGTAATTCGAAGCGCTCTCGAGTCTCCACTCGCGCTCCGGGGAGTATGCCTCGTAAATTTGACGGGGGTCGATTGGCTAGGCATCGAAAATACACACTCAGCTAGTACTGCGCATTACTGAATTTTTTTCTATTCTTTTCTTTTTGTTTATAACGTCAAATATAAACATTTTTTCAAAAAACCGAGACTCCACAACAAAAGAGACCAATATTCAGATGAGGTATGCAAAATATCAGACAAAAATATTTAACCGTGCGGCCGAAAATGAGCGCGAAACATGACAGTGTACCCGCGTGCCATAGGCGCGCTCAATCTTGGCGCGAAACGCTGTGCGCGCAATGAGAATGTGCCCATACAGCGGGAATATTTGAAAAAATTGGTGCATGAAAGACAAAAATTCACGATTTTTCTCAAAATGACACAAGATGCGAAAAAAGTAAAAAAAAAACAAAATTTTTTCGCTAAAAAAGTTCGAGGAAAACGTCTTTTGAAACTTTTTGCCATCTCGCGATATTTTCGAGATTTTTGCGAAAATATGTATAAAATCCTTTATAATTGCATTTTTCTCTGTAGTACAATTTTACGGTGCATTGTTCAGAAAAAGATAAATCTTAAAGGATTTTATACATATTTCCGCAAAAATCTCGAAAAAAACGCGAGATAGAAAAAAGTGTCAAGAGACATTTTTTCTAGAACTTTTTGAGAGAATCAGTTTTATTTTTTTGACTTTTTTGTATCTTATGTTATTTTAGCCAAAAACGTGAATCCTCATTTTTCATACAACACAAAATTCTCCCTTTCGTGAAAGGCATGAGCACAGGGCGCAAACTATCTAGGAATATACTTTTTACATTAGGACGAATGTAGAAAAAAAATCCAGAGAAAAAAAACGGTCGGGTTTTTGAGTAAATTTGCTTTAAATATTTTCAGAAAAACCTACACTATTTTGTCAGTTTTATACTTTTTTGAAATTTTCAAACTATATTTAAAAAAAGCACACTTTTAACAACAATTTCACATAGTCACCCCTCTGTAAATATGTGAGGAGAGAATGCTGCAACGGAGCTCTGCAAGTCTACTCACACCTATGTAAGATACATATATGAGGAATTTTAACTCAAAGTTGGATTAAAATTTTGTTGAAATTACCGGTGATTCCAATGAACATAGTAAGTGAAAAGTGATTTTGATCAAGATTATGCAGGAAATTATAAAATGTATTGTAATGTATTTATATTGATAGAAGTCGGTTGTCCATGTCACAATATACATATACACAAGATTTGACGATTGAAGAGAAAGAATTTATTCCCGGTGCTTTGGACGGCATCAAAGAGTCAATCATGAACCGGACTGTGCACCAAAATACAACCTGCACCGTTATTGAAATGGCATTCGCAGCTGGTTACGGATTCGTGTATATGCAAGCCAATGCACCGAGGCACAAAGGGTTTTAACACCCTGCCAATTTCTTTGGATGGAAAAGCACTGCAAAAAGGGTATGCACAAAAGAAGCGTGCAGGAAAACCTTGCTTCGCTTCTTTCGATTGATTCTACTCTAAAAATGACTTGGCTGTTTACATATGGGTAAAAGTAAACCTCTGGAACCTTTGACTTTCATCTCTCTCGCTCTTTAATCAATTTTGTGTGAGAAACCATGAATATCGGAATTTTTGACATGCAGCGGCGATCGAAACGATGTGACAAAAAATTTTAAGTGTCTATTCAAAGTTTTCAAAAAAGATTATTAGAAACATTATTTCTAATTCTTCCAACGTAATATTGTTACCTAGACAAAATGGCGTAACCGAGAAAAATATGTTCCCATACATCAATATTTTCGACCAAGGTCGTAGCCCGGGGGGGGGGGCTGAATTCTTGAAACACGTACATAATATACATATATTCTCCTATGTGCCACTGTATATCACCCAACCCGAAATTATTTTCTGCTGCGAATCCCCCCCCAGAAATTTTTTCTGCTCTATATCCCCCCCCCCATTATTCTGGCTACGGCCTTGTTTTCGACTCATTAGACCCCGAACAAAATACATGTGAAAGTGGAATTTACTAAACTCATTTATTCTGTAGTTTATGAAACAAGAAGAATTTCACCAAAAGGACTTGAACCAACCTCCCACTCTTTTCTTTATTCTTTTTCTGACTTTCTTTTTTAGATCTGCAAGGTACACAAAATGTAGCGTCAGTTTAAAAAAGGTATAGTATTATTCGACTGTCCCGATAAAAACTGTCTTAAAAATATTTCCGGAAAGATAGTGTATCAACCGTTCTGCTTCGCTAGAGTCTCTTATTTCTATGGATTAGTAAATGGAGATAGAACACAAGCAAATCATAATATACTTGATACGCTCTGTATTCAAAAATCTTTGTTAAAACAGTTTTCCCCGGGACAGTAAAATTATGAGGGTGGGTTGAAAAGTCCGTGCAAAAATGAAAACTACTCAATTCTTTAGGACAAACCATTTTTATTCTTCAACCTAGTCTCCTGTTAGGCTCGTTATCATCGTTCGAATACAATCTTCTTTGCGCTAGCCATTTCTTCATATTGGGGAAAGGTCGTAGTCTGCGGGAGCCAAATCTGGAGAATAGGGTTAATGCGGAACGAGTGGTAACTCTAACTCCAACCATTTTTGTGGACCAATCGTGGACGTTTTTCTCGCATCTCGGTCTTCAAAGGTACAATGCTCCATAACAATGCTTGGTATACACCTGTAAGAGTTAATCTCCTTCATGCTTTTCTGGACGTGTAAGCTTCCCGCAATTAGAATTTCAATCTGTTTCCTTCTATTCAACTGCCATAAACTTCCCGGATGAAGGAACGGTATTCGCATTCTTTGGTGCAGATTCCCCTCTTAGAACCCATTGTTTGGACTGTTCCTCGGTCTCATGAGTTTTGTGGTGTATCCACGTTTCACTGAAGTGACGAAATGATTCCTAAAGTCCTGTGGATTCAGCTGAAACCGCTGCAAACCATCCTTGAAGCACATCACACGTTTTCGTTTTTTTCAACTGTGAGCAATCGCGGCACCCATCTTGCGGATAGCTTTCTCATGATTAAATATTGATGCAAAATATTATGCACTCATTCTTTTGAGATGCCCAAACAGCGCTAGTACACGGAAAGAAAAGGTATGGTTGTCACAGACTTTCAAATATTGTTGCACATAATTTTGCTGAGTTATCCACAGTCATAGTTGATACGACTTAAGCTATGAATACAGTTACTTAGTAAAATGAATGTGTGAATCATATACATGTGGTCGGCCGAGCTATGGATGTGCCAACGATACTGAGGCTGTCCTGTTCAATCTAAATGGCTTTTGTATCTAATGCAGTATCTATGGAGCATAGAAACACATCTTTGGGTATGATTGGGATACATCCCACACTCAGCGCGTCATTTTAGTTTCCAAAGCCAGTGTGACTGCCAGTTTCTCTAATAAGGAATTATTTCGAATATTTTGGGATTGTGAGTTTTGACTTGTGAAATGGATGCAGAATGCAGAAATCTTTTCGAGAGTATTAGTTTTTCCAATTATATAAACGGATTGAAGGTAAATTTAATCCTCACATGCTGGCGTTATTTTGTAAAAGTTCTAACCTCAAAATACGCGCTCCAATTTTAGGTTAGATTTACTTTGAGATTGTCAACTTTCACATTTATTTACTTCAAACTGGATAATATGTCATCGCATAAATGAAACAAAAGTAATGGTGTTTGAACGAAAAAATGACAAAACAATGTGCAACATTGTCCTAAATGATGAGAGATTAGAACAAGTTGACAAATACATATATCTGGGTAACCTATTCACTAGCGACGGAAAAATAGATGAGGAGTTAGATAGGCGCATAAATGAGGGTAAGAAGGTTATCAGTAGAGCAGGGTCCATTCTCAGAGATAAAAACAAATAAAAAAACATAAAATGACCATATATAATTCTATGACTACACCGACTGTACTGTACGGTAGCGAGACATGGACATGTCAAGAAAAGTTCGAGAGTAAAATTAACGCGATTGTCATGAAACCTCTGCGCACAATATGCGGAAAAACACTGATGGACAAAGTCCGAAACGAGATATTAGTATAACAGGGGGACCTCTGGATACAAATCCCTGCACCGACATCTAGAACTTTCGCAAGATGGTTGACCTGGAAGCTTCTAGAAGGAATTTGAAGGTTATTTGTTTAGCGTGCGAGTGATTTTTCGGAATTGATCAACGTATGGTGTGAAATGAGTGTTTCAGGGTGACATTTAATGTGTTGACCCTCACTGGTTATGTATATGAAAAACGTTGCTTCGAATTGAAGCACGTACGAAATATTTTAATGTATTCTTTTCCCCAAGACTCTTTTCCGTTTCTCTTATCGCTCGGGACCACCTGTAAAATTAAAGACCGTAGTCTACGCATCATTCATAGGGTCTGATCACTCGTTATGTTTTATGAAAGCATTCCTTTGATTTTAAGCACGGGAAATATTGTATTTCATATCGAGGACACATTCTTCTCCCAAGATTCTTTCAGTTTCTGTTACTTACATCTCCCTTTATTAAACAAAGACATAAATAATTCCATTATTTTATATATAAGAACATAGTATGCAATTAAAATGTCATTTGAGTTCTACCATTGAAAGAGTTTACTTTCGAGAATAAATATAATGGATCCAGGAACCTGCAGAAAGTTGATTGAAATTATGAGTGAAGCTTATGAAACTTGAAAAAAAATCCAAACGTTTTAGCATGTGAAAAGTGATTTAAATTTGGTAAACGAAATATTCGTTTATTAAAAACTTTTCTGAAGCAAAATAAAAGATTACTACTAGTGCAAAAGAATATGAGCATTACCTCAACTATTGGGATTCGGAGTGCACTCAACAGGAAGATATGGCATTCACAAAAAAAAGGTGAAGGAGTTTTCTCCTCGAAAA
The DNA here is from genome assembly GCA_011634705.1 of Andricus grossulariae. NCBI lineage: Eukaryota > Metazoa > Arthropoda > Insecta > Hymenoptera > Cynipidae > Andricus > Andricus grossulariae. Next base: position 249,623,765 of record JAABKJ010007545.1, on the reverse strand, counting down.
GGAACAGAGATAGGATAAGGTGGAAGGACTTGGAATCAGCTTTTGGAAACAGAATTAGAACAGGTTCTATTGTGAACTTATAGCATAAAGATTTACAGCATTTTTTAGAGGATTCAAAGTCAATGGTAATTTCACGTATAAAAAATAGTTTGAAACGATATGAAAATTTGAAAGTAAATGTAATTTTTGATGGTAAATTTGAAACTTTAGTAGATGATGAAATGATTGAAGATATAAAATTTTTCCAAACTGAAAATGAAAATATTTTACAAGCAACTGATTTGAGTGCATGGTATGATGAAAAAGTAACCGAACAAATTTTAATCATGGTAGAAGAATTTGATCAAGAAAAATCAGGTTGGTCTTTAATTGAAATTATAAATATGATTGTCAATTTCAATAAATACATCCCATTTAAAGGGGGGTTGTCAACATTTATGAGACTACCAAAATACATTCAACATAAGAAAGCTGTAGTGGACATAAAAAATAGTGATCCCTATTGCTTTCTCTGGTCTATTGTAGCTGCATTACATCCTATTGAACAAAATACAAATGTAACATGTTCATATCCACCTTTTAATGAGATATTAAAGTATGATGACATTATTTCCCTATTAATTTAGGTGATGTTAAGAGGTTTGAAAAAATAAATGGTTTAAGGATTAATGTTTATGGGGAAGATCGAGAAGAGAATAAAAAGAAGGGTGATATCGCTCTTTTTTATATAAGCAGAGAAAAATCAAATTTACCTGTAAATATATCTTTTAATGCTTGAAAATACTAAAATTGATCAAAATGATTCAGATTACACTGAAGATGATAAAATTAATATTCATAAGCCAATTTATCATTTTACGTGGATAATGAACATATCCCGATTAGTGAAGTCACAAATAACAAAAGGTCATCAACCCAGTTTAATATGTGATAGGTGTTTATGTCACTTTAAAATGGAGATTGCTAACTCGTGTGATTGCACCATTCGCCTGCGGCTCGAAGCACTCGTCTACGTTTTTACGCTTGCTTCGCTCGTGCGCTAATTACCGACTCATGCTTCGAGACTCCCGCTTATGCTGTAAAATTCACACTCGCACACAATCACTTATTTCGCGCACTTGTATCACAAATAACTATTTTAAACGTATCGTACAACTCTATGTATGAAAGATTCCCACAGAATGCCAGAATACCATAAACAAATGAATACACTAAAAAATTAGCAATGCGTATCATTCAGAAACAAAAGAACTGCATGAATTTTCTGCGAAAAACTTCAAGACACTCCAAATGATTAGTTCAACTTTTGTAATATTGACTATTATTATGATTTTCTAAAGCAAGCATGAGGTTAAAGTGACAAAATGCACTGCAAATGTTTTTTGCACTATCTCCCGCTCTCACTTTCAAATAAACACGTAAGTAATCAATTATTATTTGACATCTCTTTACTCTCTTGTTTGATTAACTATTCCTCCCTAATTAAGGTGGACTAAACCCAAACAAGAAGGGGTAATCGAAGAAAGAGCACTCCAGCTGTATCGTAACATTTTTGACCTTCTAACTTAACTTCAATATTTGTTTCAATTTGTAATTGCTTAAATAAATCTCAATTAATTTATAAACTTAAATCCATGTTGAATTACAGTCAACTTGCTTTTATTCTACAGTTCGCTTATTCTACAGTTCCATTATTCTACACCCCCTATACACGCTTATTCTAAATTGCGCAGTTTCGTAATCTCCCACCACGGTCCCTGTACGGGCTTTACGGCCACGCCCGCATCAGTGGGTGACCAATTAAAAAAAAGAGGCCCGAAGAGCGGGGAGCCTTGAATTGAGTACTTTCACATGCCGTCATACAAGCAACTTTTTGAAATTTCAGGTTAGAGTGCCACTAACCACAAATTTCGGACAGTTGATTGTATTTCGTGATCCTGAAAGGGTGTCAATCGACAAAAGAATGGGATATAACTGAGAAAATAGATTTTGCACTTGAGAAATATTAATAGTCAGACCTTTCTCACTTACCTTTACGTTTCGGAGATTTTCTCCATAAAGTCGTATGCAGTTGCAGTACCATGTTCTACCTTCCTCACGGCTGACATTTTCGCCTATCCTAGCATTCTAGACTTGAAAACTAGCTCCAATCACCCTTGATAAAAAACTAAGCAAAAAGGAAGTCACTTAGGGTGCTTTCATGAAGGATTTCACAGTTTTAGGGGGGGGGGAGCCGAATTGTGACAGTCTGTGACAGAGAACATTGAGACCCCATTGACACAATGTGACAAAGGGGGGAGGGGGTCGAAAATTCGCGAAAAAACGGTGACATCCTTTATGGAATCTCCCTTAAGATCACTTGAACAAAAGGATTGACATGACGCGCAAATCAAGTCAATTCTAACGGAGCGCGACTTTTTCAACTGCGCATGTACCGAAAAGCATTACTATTGATAGTATATTTATTGACTTCAAATTGACCGCGGTTTTCGGTACATGTGCATTTCAAAAAGTTGCTTATAGGGGATGCAGCGATACAAGCACGGGCAACCAATGAAAGTCGCTTGATAAAACGAACCTGCCTACTCGCGGTAGACGTGGGGGCCCCTCCAGCCCTAGAATAACCGAACGTGTTACATTGCAAGACCAGTAGAATAAAATGAAGTTGACTGTATTTATTTAGCTAATAGAATCCAAAATAGAAAAAGACTAAATTTAAATCGTTGAAAATAGGTACTATTGTCCAAAGAAAACTTTTACTACTGGAAAAGCTAGTCAAAACTATGTCCAATATTTTTTCCGAAATTCTGAATTGAATAAAAAAATTTTCCAGTTTATCAATAATAAAGTAAGTATTGATTCTACATGCTGGTCAATATTGATAAATTAGTGGAAAAATAATGATAAAATGTACATTCAGATGTTGGTTTGACTCAATTCGAGTCGAGGTCATGCACTGCACCGCTCGCCTTCTATTTCTCAGATCTTGGTTTTCAATTTTTGAAATACTAAAATTCATATTAATTAGCCTGGTAGTAAGTAAAAATAAGCAATAATTCAAATTCTGCATTATATTTTCTATCTTCGAAATAGTTTTCCCATAAGGAAGGCATTTTTCGAAAAAGGACTTATTTCTCTGCCGAAAAATACTAGTTTTGATCATTTTTAAACGTGACTGTGTTCCAATAGCCGGAATACTTTAATCGAGCTCCGTGATATCTCAGGAATTTTTTTTTGTTTCTCTTTTGAATTAAAAATCTAATTTTTGAGACTGTTTCTTTTCTCTCTTGTACGCTTCAGATTTTGAGAGTCAGATAGTGAACTTGACTTTCTTCATTTGCTTTTAATATAGACTTCATTTTTTCCTTTCATTCGAGAAAAATTTTTAAAGTGCGACATCCAATGACAGGTTAACTGCCCATTATGCCAGGGTGCCTCACTATAATATTGAATTCAAAGAAAGTTGCTATTGTTGTAGGTTAATTAGAAGAATTGATGAAAGATTAATTCGATTTTTTGACCTTATTGCTCCCTATCCTTTCAATTGGGTAGTTCGTTTCATCTATTCAGAATTCCTATAGTCGTTAGGCGTCTTTTTGTAGTTGGAGATCAGGAGTTTCTGTACTTATGTCATGGAAATGAATTGCAAATTTCTCGCAGAATCTTAAGTTTAGAGCTGTATGGGTGATCGGATAAAAACTCCATTACCTCTGAGTGTGATCATTTAATTAATTTTGCTGCATTGTAATTTACCATGTTTCAATCTTACGAAGCGATTCATAAATGTTCTTGTTTTGGCACTAATAAGGATCATTAGCGATCTAGGACTGTCCCAGGAAGTAATTCGAATTTACTGAAGAAATTTTTCATGATATAAAAATTCAATAAAAATATATTTTCTGTTTGCCTTATTTGTTATGGATTTTTCTGCATAAAATACTTACCGTCAATTACCCCACGGGGGTCAAAATGACCCAGATGGTTTTTAAAAGTGGCGCAATTTCTGTATAGGCTAGAGGAGCGAGTCAGAACCCGGGGGTGGGGGGGGGGCATTTAGAGGCCCTAGTCCATGCTGAACCGATTATCAGACTCAGGTCGGTTAGTCAGTTAGTGACGCCGAAAGCGATGGTTTGAAATTGTGATTTGAGCCTTTTAGACCCCCGTGGGGCAAGAACGTCGCAAAAAGTGATCTGGAGAGAAATACAAAGCGTAAGTAAATTTTTTATTTAAATTTTTCTTTTGCCACATAATAAAGCAAAAGTGGCTTTGGTGGGACGCAAAAGTAAACTATGATTGAAATATTGTGTTTTCTTGATTTTATAGAATTTTCTCCCCGAACAAATCCATCGACAGAGTTCAGTCGTGAAGCAAGGCCTCTCGTGTATCAGAGGTAAAAAGAAATGTATATATTTGTGAAAAAATGATAATATGGTAGAAAGCATCCAGAGGCGACTGCTGTCACCTCCAACACTCAAGGCCTCTGTGTAGGCATAACAGAGGTAAAAGACGACCTGCAAACTACACCATATTGCAAGATTTTGTAATAAAATTTTTTTGTTATTCTCTTACAACCTTTACAGTTTTTGTTTTACAATTTTTTGTTTGGCATTGTCTTTTAGAGCGCAAAGAAATCTATCCAGTAAAAAAAAATTGACTTTAATTGACCGATTTGTCGTTGTGAGACCTACGAAAGAAAACTGTGTAGTTTCATAACTATAAAAAGAAATTTTGTTCGTAACAAGAATAGAGGAAAAAAAGGACAAAATCGGATCCCAGACATTTTGATTTTTTTTAATCCGTGTTTTACGCTGCACTCTAAAAAACATATTACGTATTGTATACAATTACTTATACATAATTTTTTATTAGATAGTTCTATGTTGTTTTATTTTAGCAATAGAAAAATTGTTGCAACGAATTTTTAATTTATTTTTGCGTAATATGAAAATAAAAATTAATTAGGTGAAAAATAAGACATTTCAATCATTTCCGAATGCCAAAGAAATTACCTAAAAAAAATTACAGAACATTAATATATCCTATTAATATTCAACTTCATTATTCTAAACATTATATCTATTACGCAGATTTTACACTTCAATAGTCGAGAATCGATCGTCAACGAAAATATACCTTTCATCCCATAAGACTTTATAAACAAACCACCCCTCTGATGTCAGTGAATAAGATGATTGAATGGTAATTTCCCAAACTCAAAGTACAAAGATTGAAATTCATTTTAAGTCCTTGGTGACGTCGTCATCGAAAGTTTTGAAGCCAGATTTATTTCAAATGACGTAGAATAGTGATACTTTTTTCATTTGTTTAAACTTTGTATCGTTTTTTCGATATCGAAAACACTACCCCGCAAATTTTAATTTTTTTGATGCGAATAAGATAGCCCCAAGTGTTTTCGAATGGATTTTTCATGCTCAACAGGAATCTGGGTTCAAAAACTTCCCATCAGGTCACGTTCTGAGATTAAAGGCTTAAGCAAGCCCTTTCAAATGAGCCGTATGCCCAATTAATCGCATGCGCCCTTAGAGCGGGGCTTGTGTTTTTGTCTGGGGGTGGAGGAAGAAAATGAAAACAGAAAACTTGATAATGGGAATATTATATTGCCAGGAAGACGTGGCCGAAGTAGCAATCCACGATCGCGATAATGCCATGCGATCCTGGACATTAACCACATAAGCTTCCTGTGTACACCGTATAGAGTGGTTTTCCTAAATGACTTCAGCGTGCACTAGTTTTTCTATGTTGATAGCAGCGATATCCGAATTAGTTTCATAACAATCTCTTTAAAGTGAAAATAGTTTCCCAAGATCCATTTATGACTTTACGGTACACAAGACCGCCAAAACTTTAATTAACTTTAAGCTCGTGCAAACTAGAATGTGCTTGATGATCTTAATCGCACAACAAAGAATAAAGTTTAGTTATTTTTTCATAATTAGTTATGAAAGTAAGATAATTTTATTCTATAAATTAAGGGAGAATTGATGAATGTAGTATTATAGCATGTGCTGCCCTACAATGGAAAAAGATATACGTAAAAGTATGTCTGGGTTGAACTGAGATGATAAAGAAAAACAATTTCCATAACAAAATGGACTTTCTGGTTTTTGTGTGAAATCTAATCCCAGTTATGTAAGAAATACGCAAAGTCGCCTGCTCTGCTCTCGCAACTGAAAACATGACAAATCGCATTTGCTATAAGGTGCATAGTCGCTCATTTTACACGGATTACTCACACAGAGTTCACCTCTTTTTTTTTAGTTTTTTTTTTAGAATGTGACGTCAGGGTAACTTGAACGCCGGGGTTCCCTTGCTCGCCAGAGTCAGGTCAGTGCACTCACACTCCCTTCTCACACTGTTCCTGGTCCCTTGGATTTTCTGAAAATTTTAGTAAGATATTCGAATGAACGCAGATTATTGAATGAGGGCGAAGCTCATTAATTTTCTCTCATTCTAGCTTTCGGTGCGCTTCTCTATCTTGAACTAATGGTGTATTGAAACGTAAAGCTCTTCCAAACAACTGACTTGATTAGAAATCTTTTACAAACATTTTTCGCCACATATTCAAACGTATCAAACGTTTTCGATCAATTGCTGAAGATAAAATTAAAGTACACGCAGATATAAGTTTGAAAATTCGTGTCGTCTCTTGTTTTCATATGCAAATACATAATAAAATATTTTTGTCATAATCACAAATTACATCAATAGAATCCCATTTTCGGATATAATTATTCTTGAAATATCTCGGTATTTCCCCGTGCACATAAATTACTCACGCTTATTTCAAATGGAACTCTTTTACACCCAGGCGAAAATATTATATATATATAATTAAAAAACTAAAGGTTAACAACCACCGCAGGGTCCCACTGGGAGCAACTGTCATCTAAAAAATGACATCGGCTCCCAATGCGGCCCTAAGAGTGCTTTATTACCATCTTTGTCGCTCTTACGGTGTTGGCCGCGACCCTGCCCTGCCGAACGCTTCAAGGGAGATAAGAGTCAATTCTCGGCTCCGGCCGACTACAAGATCACTGCCAAGGAGCAGGAAAAGGAGGAGAAGTACCAAGACCTTAAAAGGGAGTTGCAACGGCTGTACCCAAAATATTCGGTTAAAGTAATTGTCGTTGTGATAGGTGCTCTCGGAGGTGCGAAACTATCACTGGTTTGTAACCTTGAAGCCATTTCCGCGTGCCAAAAATATGCTAAGGCACTTGCGAGATGGATGCAGAAAGCTGTCATTCTTGGGTCGCTTCGTGTCCTCAAGACACACGAGGGTTGTGCCGGCCTGTCGTCGTAATTTGATCATGCCACCCATCTCACGGTCGTGAGACGTGGCCATAAGTGTGATTTCTTACGGTTCTACGGGGAGCCGATGCCGTTTTTAGATGGCAGTTGCTCCCAGTGGAACCCTGCGGTGGTTCTTTAACCTTTTTTTTTATTATATATATATAATATATATATGTTACGTACCACTTACGGAACGGTAATATAATAATAAATTTTCAAACAACATTTTTTTTATATATTATCAATGCACTTAGTTTGTTTTTTAAATTACACAAATGCACGCACGTTCACTAATAAACATAATGAAACGCTCAAACGCTTTGAAAACTCCCACTCGTTGGGGATTCGAACTCTACCTAAACTAGGGTGACCAGACGTCCTCATTTAGGAGGACATGTCCTACTTTGCGCTTGCTTGTCCTCCTCTCGTCTTAAACTTTGGAAAACCCATAAAATGTCCTACTTTTTGGTCAAAAGACAAAATTTACCTTTTTTCATAAGTACTTGAATGTATCAATTATATTTTATTGTATGTGTCGGCAAATAAACATTTTAAAAAATTGATATTCAAAAAATGTTTAATTTAGTTCTTATTGTGGGGGGGGGGTGAGATTATGTCTTACTTTTTCTACTTGGGCATCTGGTCACCCTGCCTAAACAACCTAAACCTAAGCCTATAACCCTATTTAGTTAGTTAGTTGTAATGTGGGCGAGGGGGGAGGGGGGCGTAAGGTCCCACCCTGGCGCTAAAGCTATAAAGCCTATTGTGCCACACCCGTGTTTATTCTCAATGCAGTACTCCGAATCCGGCAATCTTCGCCGAGTGTTTTTGAATCTAGGTTGGTTTTGGTTGTTAAAACGTTCTGAGAATATACCAGGTGCCAGGCGTACCTATCGCATAGTAAATGACGTCCTACTTTGTAAGTGGAAAAGTGGTCATCAGTTAGATGCACAGATTCGAAACACTGTCCTGGTGTGTTATGTAAGTGCATGTATGTGCGTGTGTTCATTACTCTAAATTAGCCAGCGACCATCGAGTAAGAGTCCCCCGTAGGTGCCTCAAGCGCAAAGAGATCGCTGACTCATTTTCGAGTATTCTCAAAATTGACTTCGACTCCCCTCGACATGGGGCCTACACCTTGATACGCAACCAGCCTCTTCTGAGGGGACCAACAGCTTAAGGTGGGTTCCGAACTACCGCACCGGAGCCGCATTTGAAGTACATAGAGAAATTTTCATTGATACCGGCTCAGGGATCGAACCACAGTCCCCCTGTACGGAAGCCTGACGCGCTATCGTCTGAGCCACCGAGGCTCCTAGCCGATAAACCTAATGTACCGCACGCTCTAACCAACTGAACTAATGAATCGCTTGAATCTTGTCGACAACATTTTAGCCAAACTTTCTCACTGAAAAGCCAAGGCTAATGGAGGCATATTTTTTTTATTTTTCCGTTTTACACATTTTATGAATAGGTGGATTTAAAAAAGTTTGATTTAAATATTGAATGTTATTGCTGAATCAACAATATCAACAATATTTTTTATACACAATAAAACTTATTTCCGGGAATGATAATCACTTTTTCACTGTTTTTAAATTAACAAACTTTTATAAGTTAAGTGCATGTGATGTTCAGAATTCTTGGAACAAATCAAAACTTAAAACTTCTATCTCTCTAAAGATGATTAACGTTTTAGATTATAAGAGTTTCATATATGAAACTTTTCGCTTTGAGAATGCTGTATTTAAGCTCTATTCTCAAAATTCTCAAAAGATTATGTTGTAAATTTAAAATTATGTCGTAATTGTAATGTAAAAATATTAAATTTTATGTTATAACTTGCATCCAACACTCTTATAAAAACTGATGAACATGTATTTAAATGTTGAAGGGAGATAAAGATTTTGTTTTTAAGATACTCACAATCGGTGCTTATATCGAAATGAAATATGGCTAATTTCTTAACAAAAATAATTATCGTCAAAATCTATTTATTATTTTTCCCCTTCGTAAAATACATATGTACTTAGATTATATAATATGTGAATATTTTTATAGCATCTAATTTTAAGAATTTAAAAATGTCTATACCTGTAAAAGAAGTTTGCATGTTAAATATATTATAAGAATTTAAAGATTATTGTTAATAATTCTGAAAATATTTCAAAAAGGTATACTTATAATCGATAATAATTCCGTAAATAATGTCACAAATATATCATTTATTTCTGAGACCAATTTTCCAGACCATTTTAGAATTGTTATATAACAACATAGCAGAATTCATATAGATCTTACGTATCACCAACATAAGGTACAAATGATACACGTTTGTCACATAACAGTCATGTCGCATTATTACATAGCTGTTATTAATGCGCATTATGCACAGCTTAAAAAACCACACAGTAACGCCATTAAATTTCACTTACGTAACACTATAACAAAATTGTTACTAGTTTATGCGTGTAACCAAGTTACAGAGCAACTGTTACATTCTTCTTCTATAAGAATTACATCTCACTGCTATATAATTGTTACAATTTTTTTATGGAACTGGTAGATCTTCATTCAGTAAAAAAGTTACTTAACATTGTTATCTTCCAGTCATAGAACAAGTACGTGACTGAACAGTAACATTCATTATGTAACCAGATATACCAATGTTACCCCTTTGTTACGGAGCAGTTACAGACCGTGTTTGCTGGGGTATTTGTAATAAACAAAACCTTTTCTAAGCATAAGTTAACCAGTTTATCCCATTGCCATTTTTTTTTTTGATGTACAAAATGACCTAGCACCCTATCAGTACCCCCAGTACCAGTATCTGAATTACCTATATCACTTAACGAGTCCCAGAAGGCATCTTTTATATTAATACACACACCATCAACGGGGGCGTAGCATTCTGTAATAAATAGTCTACTGATTCCCACTTTCATTCTAATACAAAACAATCTGGGAGAATCACATTTACAACCTTTGACATGCTTTTTTGCTCTTTCATTCATAATCCATGCACCCACATTTCAACCTCACTATAAGCTCCTGACTTTCTTTTTCTCATTTCTCACACAAATACTGCGCTCTCTCCCATGGCATAATCCACCCATAGTTCCTATTAAACCTTGGCCCTCTTATTCTCTCCTCCCATGCTGCCTTCTCTCTCTAAATGCCATTCTTCTTCACCACCTCATACACGTTCCTCCTCTCATCATGCACCCTTCTCACTTCAGCCCCCTGCAGCCCATTCCTTCTAAAAAAGCTTTCTCTTTCCAAATCCATCTTCCCCTCCCCGCCCTGCTCTCCTCCCACCAAAACTCCCTAACCAGCTCATACTTAAGCGCCGGACTCCCTGTTATAATCCCTGAACTCGTTCTCCCCGTCACCCTCCTAACAATGTAATTAGGTGTATTCCTTGCCAACCCCAGTGTCCACTTTACATACCTCTCCTGTATCATATTTACCTCCTCACTTTCCGTTCACCCCCATGCTTCCACTCCATACAATAGCATAATTATCACTAGCGAGTCGAACAATTTCATCCTTCTTCCAAAATCATCTGTAAACAACATCTTTCCCAATCCCTACACCTGTCTCATTACCACATTTGCCCTCCTCACTCTCTCTTTTATATGACCATCCACTCCCCCATTCCTCTGAAACAGAAGGCCCAGGTAAACAAACTCTTTTACCTCCTGCACCACCCTTCTCTTCCACTTCTACTTCCCTCCCTTCTCCCTTCCACCTCCTTTCCTGAGCATCATAACCTTGCACTTTTTTTCGTTCAAATCTAACCTATTCTTATTCAGGTATCTTCTCAACCTCTTCATCATTTCCTTTCAGGCCTCCTCGCTTTTTGCCAGTAACACTATATCATCTGCATACGCGAGTGACCATATCCTAACTCCTCCTACCACTCCGGCCGCTAACTTACTCTCCACGTCCGCGATTAAAATCGCAAAAAGCATTGGGCTTGGTGGACACCCTTGCCTTAATCCCCTATCCAACCAGAACTCCTCCGAAATCCCTTCCTCTCAACCTATCTTTCTTCTATTTATGTACCTCCCTCTTTTTTATTTTTGTTAAACGGGACTGACCTTTCACAACATCCAAATTGTCCTTTAAAATCTAAAATCCTGTTCCTTTAAAATATTAGTCTTCATATTATTTCATTTTTTGCTCCAAAGCAATATTGGAGCATATTGGATCCGCCATTTTGAAAACGCCATTTTTAATTTGTAATTTTTAACGTCAAATTCGAAATCAGCGACCCCAAAAACCCCCTTACACCAAGTTTCAGACAAATATATAAAATTTTGAAATTTTTGTCGCCATATTGGATCCGCCATTTCAAATTTGTCATTCTTGACGTCAAATTTGAAATCAGCGATCCTAAAAACTCCCTTATACCATATTTCAGACAAATATATAAGAATTTTGAAACTTTATCCGCCATTTTGAATTTGTAATTTTTAAAGTCAAATTCGAAATCAGCGACCCTAAAAACCCCCTTATACCAAGTTTCAGACAAATTCAACGTAAGAGCGAATTTTTGCCAATTTTACCGGTCCCTGGCCCACTGTGCAAAGCATAAGTAATTGTACTAGAATACTCATCTCTTAATAAACTGTCCTTCTAATTATTCCGCTTTATTCTGACCGAACGTAAGTTCCATAGTTTTACTGAATTTATGAGTGGAACTTTTTTTTAAACTCGCAGCTAATACTTTTTTTAATTGAATGAAATATTTCATACACGGAAAAAATATTTTAAAACAATTACGCAAGAAGCGACTGAGTAAATGAGGAATTTACATTTTATTTTTAGTGAAAACAGACCAAATTTAACCCTAGAGAGGGCGAGACCTTATCCATAATTTATTTTTACTTTCTGGAAGTGAAACCTAGTCGGTCCAATGCCTTCATTTTGCGTCATTGTAAAGTGACAATTAGAAGTAAAGCGCGTGGGGGCCCCACGGGCCTTGATACGTATAAATTTTGTAAAGAAGAGTCAATTTAATTTTTTGTTTAAGAGCCAATGTATTGCAATAATCATACAGTATCGAGTTTCAAAAAATATTTGCATGCATGGTTTTAGAATTTTATGGGTTTTTGGACAAACAGTACAAGTATTCTATCGAACATGCCACCGACCTATATGCGAGGAACACCGAACAACTTTTTGTGAGAATTGCATCCTTGATAATTAAGAGGGGTATTTTTTTGCTAAAACTTTTTCAGTATGATTACTCTTTCATTATTTAACAAAACTATTAATAATTGTTTTTAAAAAAAATGTTTTATTCTCTTTCCCTTCATTTTTATCAAATATCAATTTTCCAAAATGTTTTAAATTCAATCTCGAAAATAATTTTACTTTTTCAAACGAATAAAACAGTGAAGATGGAAATTTGATGGTACAAAAAGTTCTCTTCAAAACCCTTTTTGAAACTTTCAGATTGGAAAATTAGGAAAAACGGAGCTATATTTTCAAAAAAAGTAAACTTTCCGTTTTTTTGCATTTTGTTTTTGTTTAAACATTTTTTTACGAGTTTAAAATCGAAAAAATAAACTTTGGTATACATCGTTCTCTTCGCTATCAAGATGCGAAGAGATTCGTCTATATTAAAGTAATTTTACTGCTGATAAATAGGATTCCGTACAGACTGACGCATCAGGGGTCACATAAAGCCCCACGGGCTCCTTAAAGGTAAGAAGAAATGACAGGCCCTGACTAGGGTTAAGTTTCTTGAATTTCAGAAACACAGTCTGGAAACTTATTATCAATAATATCGTAAATGATAGATAAATCTTTTAATCGTAGGTATTATTAACTATTTTCAACAGATTATGTGATGTTATATTAAATACGTCAACACCAAACGATCTTGAACAGACTAGTTATACATGATTAAATTTTAAAATAAATAATAAGGGAAACTTTTTAGTTGTTTTTAATCAAGTGGAAATCACATCAAAAGGTAGTCCACGAAAATTTGTAATTAATAAAAGCTTTCTAAATGTAACTAAAAATCGTCTAATTTTTACCGCAATATTAAAAAAAAACACGAAGGTAATAAACAAGCCTTAAATACTGTTTGTCAAGTTTTAAGAGACCTATTTTATCTTGAGGTCCCAAGTGTTCTCGATAAATCTCATAAATGTTACATAAAGTTTCTTTCAATTTCGTCAGGTAATCAATAATTATCATACAATGATTAATACGTATATTAATAAACTTGTAAAGCCGCCGCGCGGTGACCACCGCATATATGAAGTTATGCAGCGCCTCCGAACTGTTCCGAACGACCGTCTGCTTGCCGAATTTAGCCGATGTTGCTTGTGGATTTCTTGGCTTGGACATCTTTGCTCGACTCGACACATTTACAACTTGAGACTTTACGTGCAGTACATGCGGAGTTTTTATTTTGTTACAACAAGCGTGCTCGACCACTTTTCACAGACAAAAGATCCGCAAAGTGCTTTGCGTATATTCTTCCCTTGTATTTCGTGACGTATCCGACTCAACGAAGGTTACTCCACGAGTAGAAAAAATATTTTGTTTCAGGCGCTTGTCAACCCGCTGGCACTCTTTATCAAACTTTTTTTATTAACAATTGTCCGCCACGCGTCCCTATCCTTGCATATGTCAGTTGCTTCCTTTACATTCATGCATCTTTCCATGCAAGCTCTGTTTCACACATTCCCACCATTCTTTCCTCAGTCTACCTTTGGGTACGCTACCATTCACTTTTACTGCATATATTTCACAGGGTTGTACCCAGATAACAATTGTGCGACGGAGATCACCCGCAGATTGTGATTGTCAGGTTCTGCGTGCAATAACGCACTTATCTCGCCAGCATGGACTATCGAGCACACATCTGCGAGGACTATGATTCGCATTTGGCCAACACACTCTGCATCACGCAATACCGTGAGAATGTGACGCAGGGTCTGCAGTCACTATGAGGACAGAATTCTTTCTAATAACATTTAATCTTCCTATAGTTATTACTTATAAAATTAAATGTTATTAGAAAGTTATATAAACCATTTTCAAAACAATATGGAAATTTTTTTCAATTTTGTGGATTTTTGGAAATTTTTGAAATATTAAAAAAAATTTGATATTTTTTTGAAACTTCTGAAATGTTGAAAAATTGAAAACTTTAAGTTTCGTTTATTTTTCAGAAATGTACAAAAATATACAGTATTCAAAATATTTTAAAAATTCACCTTGTTTCGAAAAATTTGCAAAATATCCAAAATTATCAAAATTACGATTGCTATCTTTATTATTTTTTTTTTTGCGAAATTCATTTTTAAAATATAACCAAATTTTTGTTATTTTTCAAATGATATCGCGCATTTTTTTGTCGGTACCGATATTTACACACAACCTTGTTAAAAAAATTATTTATCTCCTCCATGTTTCCAGGCCATCCTAAATGTATTGAATATTATAAAAATAGATTAATGAAGTTCGACAAATCAACATCAATATTACAAAAAATTCATTGGTCTACTCAAATAAAGACTTCTTTGAAAATTATAGTTATAATCTAATGGATTATGGATTATATCTAATGGATAAGTTATATTTATAGTATATTTTCGCATCATTTTGTGTTGCGTATAAAATTTTGTATCGTACGGGGCGCTTCGAAAGATGTATCCAGGTCCTATCCGTTCCTGGTAATATAATGATAAATTTGCAAAAAAATTGTTTTATATATTATCACTGCACTTAATTTATTTTTGAAATTATACAATTGCACGCACGGTCACTTACAAACATAATCACACGATCAAACGTTTTGAAACGTTTTTGCTGGGGATTCGAACCCTACCTAAACTGCCTAAGCCTGAGTCTAAACCTAAATATATACCGCACGCCCTAACCAATTGAGCCGTCGAATCGCTTGGATCTTATCTACAAAATCTCAGCCAAGCGGTTTCGCTGAAAAGCCAGGGCTAACTGAGGAATATATTATTTTGTTTTACACATTTAATGAATGAGTGGATTTAAAAATCCTTCATTTAAATTATTAAATTAATTTGTGATTTCTGTTCAAATTGTTAAGCTTCAAAATTTAAAGGAATTTCAGATTTATTATAACTAAAAAATGTTTAAATTTTAATAAAATTTTCCAGGATAAAAAATCTAATGATTATAGTTTTAGTAATATTATTTAGTTGAAATCTGGAAGTAAACCCCAAAACAGCTACTGCAATTTATTTATTTGAAAATTCAAGTTAAAAAAATCCTTCCAGATAAAAAATACTTGAACCTGAAAAATTCTATCTTTAAAGTTGAATGTGAACATTAGGGTGGTCTAAAAATGCATTGCAAATTTTTTTTCACTCTAGTAGGCAAGACACCTCCCCCAAATGTTTCCAGTTCTGGGGAAGGAAAATCCGTATTTTTTTCTTTGAAATTCCCTAATTGGAGCCTTCCGAGAATTGACGCTGCAGGTGTGGGTGTGGGTGAGACGACCCAGCTAACACAGTTACCAGCCTGAGTAGTCACATGCTTGTAACAAGATTCAGAAAACCAGTCACTAGTGACTTCCTTGATGGTCACCCAGTGACAATATATTTCCCACTCAAAGCAGTAACATGTTACAAGCGAAGCAGGTAACATTATCCCGCCAGAGTAATCACATGCTTGTAACAAAGTGTTGTTTCAAAAAATAACGTTCAATGACAGATTAACCTCAAAATATACAGCGTTTCGGAATAAAAAGTATTAATACTCTTACAAAAACGTTAGAATGGGACATAATTGAGTGATTAATAATTTCCGGGAAAGTGATATAATATTATAGACTTCCAAATTGTTGAAAGAACATATGAACACATATTTTGTAAACGAAATAGCGAGATTTTTCAGCTGAACCATTACGAGAATGAAGTGGCATATGTCACTTCTAACCTCTAATATGTATTAGAATCTAGAATCAAGAGGTAAATAAATGTAAATAAAAATGAAATATTGAACTTCAAATAATTAAATAAAATATTTATCTTCTAATACATTTCTTATATACAAAGTGTTATTATTATTATATTTGGGAGATATTGAAATCTGTTAAAAAAATGTTTAGATGTTTTGAAAAAATTTCAAGAGTAATTTAGAATTTGGAAAATTCTAAAACAGAATGTATATTTTTGGAGATTTTGAAATGAAATATTAAAGTTTCTTAAGAATTGGGAAAGGTTTCAAGATAATACAGATTTTTCTTGATATTCCTCCAATTTTTTTTCAACATAATTCTAAGGGATTAATTAAAAATATTTTAAAGTAAAATCAAATTTTTATGTATAAATAAAAATTTAACAGTAATTCAATCAATAGTTAATAATTATTTGAAACTACTGAGAATATGATGTAATTTCTAATACTTGAAAAGTGTTCAGTTTGAAAACAAAATTCGCAAATTTATTGATTCATTCTCTAATTGACAGCATTAAAAATGATAACATGGATTCATATTTCTTTAATTAAATCTGAATCTTTGAACTGTACAATTTTTAAGAGTTGCAAAAATTTATTTTGCTGTATAAATGCATTTAATTGATATTTTGTTAATTGAAGCGTGTTAAGGGCTTTCATTTAAATTATTAATTTTTCAAATAAAATTTTTTTTTCAATTTGTAAAGTTTGTAGTTACAGAGTTTTTAAATTTTATTGACCGTGCAAAAGAGCCTGAGCAGATAAGTATTATCAGTTTGTTTTTTAACTTATATAAATATGATTTTCCTAACATTCTTGAGAAAGTTCAAAAAGATTTGTGAAGATTTCAGACTTATTGAAAAAAAATCTAGAAAATTTGAATTAAACTTTTTTTTACTACTTTTTCAGAAATCTTTGCAAATTCTGAAACATGTCTAATCTCTTTGAAACTTCTACAATTCCTGATTATATTTTAAACAGACTTAAATTTGTCTCAAAATTTAAAAAAATCTTTTAGTAAGTAAAAAAATTCCCTTAAAATGTCACAGATTTTTTCCACATTTTTAGAAACCTTTTGAAATCTGTTGACATTTTCTTCAAAAACTAATTTTTAAAACTATTCTTTTCAAATTTAGGATTATTTTGAAGTATTTTAAAAACTTGTGTACTTTCTAAATATTTTTTAAAATGATTCGAATTTAATTTTAATTTTGCAAAATTGAAAAAAATGCCTTAAAATCTTCCAGATGCTTTTTTGACTATTCTTGAAAGCTTTCAAAATGTTTTAAAATCTTTGTAAATATTCTCTGAGAATTAATTTTTAAAAATAAGAAGCATTTTAAATTCTGCTAGCAATCTTTTTAAAAAAATGTATTCTCTTAAAAGCTTTCAAAATTCTCAAGATTTGAATTATTTTTCAATCTTTTCAAAACTTCTGAACATCTGTTGAAACAATTCGTTTTTTCTTACATTTTTCTACATTCTGCAAAATTAAAAAAAAATTCTTAATATTTTCCAGATGCTTTTTCGACATACTGTGAAATTTTCAAAACTTACAGTAACTCTTTTAAAATAAGACCTAAATGATTTTACATTGTGCCAGATATCTTATTGTTATAGTGCTGGTAATTGTTTGGTTCCAGATATCGGCGAGGTAGCAAAATGTTAAAAACAGAATTATTTTCCAATTTTATTAGGTTTTTAACAATTAAAATATTCTCTTCCATTAATGCTGCTTAGAAATATTTAAAAATTTATTTTATTTTTTGAACGACTTTTAGTCTAAAATATTATAATTTTTAATTTCTCTATTTTAAATTATTCAGATTCAAAATTTTGTACTTTTATAAATTACACTTATTACACGAATTTAATTGAACTAATTTAATAATACTAATTACAAGAACAACAAAAACAGTTTTAAAATATCAATGACTAAACAAAAAAATTTTATTTTTAAACGAAAAATTGGATTTTATTTAATTTCGACTGATTTCAAATGTCGGTGTTTAATTTCAAACAGTTTCATTTTGAAACCAGTTTTATTTAGAAATATTATGCTGTTGAACGTAAAAACTGGTCAATTTCTCCAATTTAAGGATTATCAAATCTACAACTTTTATTTTTATACAATATTTTGATTTTTAATTTTTCAATTTTAAATGATTCACATTCAAAATTTGGGGGTTTAGAAATCACGCTGATCAGCTTTTTGCCTTTTCAGGAATTTATAAATAAATAATAAGTTCAATATCGTCTTGAGAATCGACACCCCTTTTATTGAATATATCTAGAGCTCCCTATCTTGTACGATAATTATGTCTATACTTCGGCGTAACCGTCGAACAACAGCTTGGCGTCATTCGCTCCACAGCTGCTTTGCTGGAAATGCCGAAAAGTTACCTCAGGCCAAATTTGCACCCATTTGGCCTTGGCGTCACAAATGAGGTTCTGCTAATTTTTTCAAGTGCCACGATAAACAGCATTTCTGCAATTATTAGCGCCTAATACGTAAGTATTTACTTTTTTATGATTTTCCTAATTTTCCGTCGTGATTTTTCACCATTTCAAAAATATCCTTTTTTCAAGCACCTGATAAACATAGTTAAAATATAATTAATGGAATATACAATTTTTTTCATTACAATAAAATATCTCCATTTTCCTAAGGTTTCATTAAAATATCTATATTAAATAAAAAAATACAATTTTTTACGTAAAAACGAATTTTCCAAAAAGTTTATTGAATAATTGCTATATTTTATGTAATAATTCAATTGTATGGTTTTGGTAATAAAATATTTAAATTCCTGCGGAAATTTTACCCCGAAATCATATACTTTTTTTGTTATTTAAATTTAAATGAGAAGAATATAAACAATTAAAATCGTGAAAACCAGATTTGCACCCGTATGGCCTTCACGTTACTGGGAAGAGGTGTGACATTCGAGGGTTAAAAATAGATTAGTTATAAAATAATTTTATCGTATATTTGAAAGTTACATTTTCTAGTCAAGTCAAATCAAACGATTTAAAAAAAAATCAAAGTTCTACAAATAATAGGCAGAAGCCAAAGATGAAGGGAATACCCACAAATTATGAATTTAATATTTTTTCCCATTTCTTTTCGTTCTATTTAAAATATCTTCTAAAACAATTGACCAGCACCTTGAATTTATTTTTCGTAAGATTTTCATAAAATAATTCAGTAAACAGATGGTCTATCTCTTTCAGTAGTTACGGCATAATTAAAAATGTAACAAGTCAATTTTATAAAATAACAATTAGGGGGTTTCAAATATATTGTTGTTTACTTAGCTGTCTTATTATTTTTTTAAATTCGTCCTTAAAATCCTTGAAAATTTATCTCTTTTACGCTGCTTATAGTACCACATCAATAATAAAAAGTAATACATTTTCAACAACAAAATTTTCCTAATTCCGCGATTGATAAGGGGAAAGTTCGGTTAGCCCCGGACATCGGGTAGCCCTGGAAACTCATGATTCTGAAGACACTGTACTATCTCAGGAGATAATTCATCATTTTTAACTTTCAGAATTGTCTTGAAGTGTAATTTTGAAAATATGGACTCATATCTCTCATTAGCTTAAAAAATAATCCGGTCTAAAATTTATCTTTTTCAGTTAATAATTTAACTATTTGGTTAAAAGTTGGTCTTTTCCAGTTGAAAGTTCAAATTTTCGGTTGAAAATTCGTCTTTCTTGGTAGAAATTTAATCTTCTTGGTTAAAAATTTATCATTTTTGATTGATAATGAAATTATTTGGTTGAAATATCAATTAATATCAAATATATATAATAATAATATCAATTAATTTTTTTAAGGATTCATAATTATAGTTAAGAATTCAACTAATGGCTTTTAAATAAACTGTTATGTTAAGCATTTTACTCTTTTGTAGAAAAATCTTTTTGACTTGAAAATTCAACAATTTGGTAGAAAATTAAACTTTTTGGTCGAAAAAAATCATATTTCGGGGTTGAAAATTTAACTTTTTTGCAGATAATTCATCTTTTTGGCATTAAAATTAAGTACTTTTGTTGAAAATTCACGTACGTTGTTCAAAATTCATCTTTTTGGTAGAAAATTAATCATCTTGGTCGAAAATTCATGTTTTTGGTGGAAAATTTAACAATTTTGTTGAAAATTATTTTTTCTGTTTTCAAAATTTTTTTTTATCTGAAATTTCGACTATTCCATTTTTGATTGACATATTATCCTGTAAATTGTATAAGTATTTTGTTGAAAATTCATCTTATTTTGTAATGAGTTAATCTTATTTAAAAATTCATCTTATTTTGCTATTTTTGGAAAATTTGAATTGAAAATTTTATGTTTAAAAAATAATTTATTTAGCTGACAATTTGCTTTAAAATCTTGTAGACTATTTTTCAAAATTTTAGGAAATCGTTTGAAACGTTTAAAAAACCTTTTTTAATTTTCTCTTGAAGTTCATTTTTCAAAATAAAAAATCATAAAAAATTTTAACACGAATTTTAAGAAAATTCTTTTTTTCATCTTTTCAGACCTTCTAATCCTTATTTTTAAAAATTATTCAAATTTCTCATGAAATTTTTTAAATTCTCCAAAATTAAAAAAATTAAAATCTTTCTGATTCTTCTTTGTCAATATTAGAAATCTTTTGAAATGTTTTAAAACCTTTTTAATTAATCTCTTAAAATTAATTTTTCGAACTAAAAAATCATTTTAATTTTTCCTAGGAACCTAACATTTTTATTCATTTTCGTGAAACCTTAGAAAATTCTTCAAAATTCTTTACAAGTTCTAATTATTTTTTAATCTTCTCAAAATTTCTTAATATCTTTTGAACTTACTCAATTTTTTTCTAAATTATGTAATGTTGCAAAATTTCAGAATTTCAATTTTCTCTTAGGATTGATTACAAAGAAGCCATACAAAATTTTCCTATAAATCTTAAGAACATTTTTTTTCATTCTCTTGACACCCTGCAAAATTCAGTTTAGCTAAAACTTTTTTAAATCCTGAACAATTAAAAAAATTGTCTGAAATTCGAAAAAACCTCAAATTGCAATATTTTGCTACAAAAATTGTTTATAACAATGTTAACTTTTTAATTTTAACTTCAATTTTTACTTTTTAATTATTATTGTGATTAGATGCCATACATATTTTAATACGAAGCAGTTTTAGTAAAAAGAATATTTTCTTACTAATAACACTATTTGTCAATTTTTTAAATCCAATTTGTTTATAACAATTAACTCAATATCAATTAAGAGATTGGACTAATTTTAGAAAAACCCTATTAAATGGAAAAAATCTTTAGGGTGAAAAACAATCAATATTTTTAGGATCTGCCATACTTCATGAGTACCTAGCTGAAAATTCCTGTCCAGGAACCTCGGAGGATCCTGGATATGTTGCTGCACACGAACCTACACACGAAAAATTTTAATTTTCCAATTAAAAATATAAGGAAGGCTTATGTTTTTATTGGAATATTATTTTTTATGAACCTCTTCTTAAACTTTCTTTTAGCGTTGTTGAAACTTACTAAAAATTATGTTTTAACACATTTTTAATTCTCACTGGGCTATTAGCGATAACTGAGCGTTTTACCTTACTACTAGTAAAAAAATTAGTATTTGGCATTTCACCAATTGAAAATAAAAAAAAATAAAACTGACAGTTAGCCAAAATAATTCACTCTGTGGGACGGTCGTAAAACATTGAACTGTCCTACCGTATGATTATGACAGAAGATTCTAAAGATGTGATCCTATTTCGGTACTTGGACTGAATGTCGGTGAACTGACAGAACCTGTGTCTACGAATTTAGCAGTTCAAGTGTAGGGAAAATAGGGGAATTTTTCTTGAAAAAAAAAGAGAATTGGAACCGAGGAAAATTTTTTTAAATTAGAATTAAATATTAAAAAACAGCGTAATGAACAAAAATAAATACATGCACAACAAATTAATTTTCTACCAAAAAGAAGAATTTTCAACAAATTAGATAAATTTTTTATTGAATAGTTCAAACTATGGATGTAATGTTATTCCAAGTTTTACTCTATTAATTTTTATTTTATATTTTTTTCGTTTCTTAAACATTTTTAATTAAATAGTTGAATTTTGAAACTGATAAGATCAATTTTAATCTAAAAATGTTGTACTTATTTTTTCATTTAAGGGAATTAACTTTCAATAAAAACGAATTTCTACAAAACAGTTTCATTTTGTACTAAGAGGTTGAATTTTAAACCTGAAAAGATAAATTTTCACAAAAAAATGTAATAGATGGCATTTTCCGAATAGAAGAATGTTGGATAAGAAAGTTAAATTTTCGACAAAGTAATTCAATTTAAAAAAAATTAGTTTTATTGTTAAGGAAATACTGGAATCTTCTACATACAGAGATCAATTTTCAACCAAATAATCGAGTTGTCAAAACAAATTTTAAAAACATTAAAATTTAACCAAAAACAGTATGCAAAAAATTGCATTCTCAAATAAAAAAGATAAATTTTCAAGCAAAACTGGAAAAGTTTAATGTTCAGAAAACAAAATTATTTTCGACAAAAAAGAACTTATTTTCAACAAATTAGTCAATATTAAACAAAAAACAGATGAATTTCCACCAAAAGTATTAATCTGAAACCAAAAAAATATATTTTTTGACAAAGTGAATCAACTTTTCACCAAAAACACAAACTTTCAACCGAAAAGGCAAGTTTTTTACAAAACAGTTGAATTTTCATTCCGAAAATATTAATTTTCTGTTAAAAAGACGAATTTTCAACAAATACAAATTTTACAGTCAAGAAAGGGGGAAAAAAATTTACCCAAATTTTTACAATTTTTAGCCAACAGACGAAATTTCTGTGAAACAGTTGAATTTTAAACCCGAAAATATAAATTTTCAACCAAAAAGTTAAATTTTTTATTCAAGCAATTGAATTTTCATTCCGAAAATATTAATTTTTTATTAAAAAGACGAATTTTCAACAAAAAGTTGAATTTCCATTCCGCAAATATTAAGTTTTTATTAAAAAAGACAAATTTTCAACAAAAAGTTGAATTTTCCAACAAATAAAAATTTTACAGCCAAGAAAGAAAAAAAACACTTTATCCAAACTTTTAAAATTTTCAGACAAAAGGTCAACTTTTTGTAAAACAGTCGAATTTTAAACCCGAAAATATAAATTTTCAACCAAAAAGTTCAATTTTTTTATTCAAGCGATTGAATTTTCAACAAATAAGATAAATTTTCTAGTGAAAGAGTTCGAATTTTCAACAAAATACATCAATTTTTAAGCCGAAAATTGCCTTTTCAAATAAAAAAGATAAATTTTCAACTAAAACTGGAAAAGTTTAATGTTCAGCAAACAAAATTATTTTTGACAAAAAGGAACGTATTTTCAACAAACTAGTATGTTTTAAATTTAAACAAAAACGAGGGGAATTTTCAACAAAAATGAAGAATCTGAAACCAAAAAAGTATATTTTTCAACAAAGTAGATCAACTTTTTACCAAAAAAGACAAACTTTGAACCAAAAAGGCGAATTTTCTACAAAAAGTCGAATTTTCATCCTGCAAATATTAATGTCTATTAAAAAATACGAATTTTCAACAAAAACTTGAATTTTCAACAAATACAAATTCTACAGTCAAGAAAGAAAAAAAAACTTTCCACCAAAAATAAGAATCTGAAACCAAAAAATTTATTTTTTCAACAAAGTAGATCAACTTTTCATAAAAAAGACGAACTTTCAAACAAAAAGGCAAATTTTCTACAAAAAAGTTGAATTTTCATTCCGCAAATATTAATTTTCTATTAAAACGACGAATTTTCAACAAAAAGTTGAATTTTCAACCCGAAAATATACATTTTCAACCAAAAAATTCAATTTTTTAATTTAGCAGTTGAATTTTCAAGAAATAAGATTAATTTTCTTATAAAAAAGATGAATTTTTAATAAAATACATCAATTTTTAAGCATAAAGTTGCCTTTTCAACAAAAAAAAAAAAGAATAATTTTCAACCAAAACTGGAAAAGCTTAATGTTCAGCAAAAAAAATTATTTTCGACAAAAACTAACGTACTTTCAACAAATTAGTCAAATTTAACCAAAAAAGAGGTGAATTTCCAACGAAAATGAAGAATCTGAAAATAAAAAAAAATATTTTTCAACAAAGTAGATCAACTTTTTACCAAAAAAGACAAGCTTTCAACAAAAAAGGCAAATTTTCTACAAAACAGTTGAATTTTCATTCCGCGAATATTAATTTTCCATCAAGAAGACGAATTTTCAACAAAAAGTTGAAGTTTTACTGCGCGAATATTAATTTTGACCAAAAAGACGAATTTTCAACAAATAAAAGTTTTACAGTCAAGAAAGGAAAAAAAAAACTTTATCCAAATTTTCAAACTTTTTAGCCTAAGGACGACCTTTTTCTAAAACAGTTGAATTTTCAACCCGAAAATATAAATTTTCAACCAAAAAATTCAATTTTTTAATCAAGCAGTTGAATTTTCAAGAAATAAGATTAATTTTCTAATAAAAAAGACGAATTTTCAACCAAATACATCGATTTTCAAGCAAAAAATTGTATTTTTAAATAAAAGAGAATAATTTTCAACCAACACTGTCAAAATTTAATGTTTAACAAAAAAATTATTTTCGACAAAAAGGAACGTATTTTCAACAAATTAGTCAATTTTCAACAAAAAAAAGGTGAATTCCCACCAAAAATAAGAATCTGAAACCAAAAAAATATATTTTTTAACAAAGTAGACAAACTGTCAACCAAAAAGACGAATTTTATACAAAACAGTTGAATTTTCATTCCGCAAATATTATTTTTCGACCAAAAAGACAAATTTTCAATAAATACAAATTTTAGAGTCAAGAAAGGGGGAAAAAACTGTATCCAAATTTTTATAATTTTTAGCGAAAAGACGAAATTTTTGTAAAACAGTTGAATTTTTAACCCGAACATATGAATTTTCAACAAAAAGTTCAATTTTCATTCAAAGATGGGAAACTTACATTTTCAGTTGATAAAATTAATTCTAAGCAAACAAAAAAACGAATTTTCAACGAAAGAGTCACATTTTTAACCAAAGAGATGAACCTTTAACCAAAAAAATAAATTCTCAACAATGTGATTTAACTATTACTCAAGTAGATGAATTTTCGATTAAAAAAATGATAAATTTTCATGTTAGATGTTTCAGCGAAAAAAATGCATTAAAAAAAAACAGTTAAATTCAACCAAAAAATACGAATTTTTAAATTTTTTCAAATTTTTACACCGAAAAAAGAATTTTAAACCAAAAAAGATATTACTTAAATTATATATAAATATAAATTGTCCACCAAAATAGTTGAATTTTCAACCCAAAAGATGGCGTTTTTAACAAAAAGTTTGTATTTGCAACCAAAAAATAAAAACCTTAACTAAAAAATATAATCTTCAGAAGGAAGCAACCGAAAAAAGTAAAAATAGACATACAAGGCAAACAAATTACTAACCAGAAAATTATGTCAGGCTGGCCGCAAACATTTTCCGAATTCCCTCAATTTTTCTGACCAATTTTTGATTTTTCCTAACCATTAATATTCAAAGACGAAAATTTTAATCCTGTAACATTTTTAACACAGAATAATTTATAAACAGCATAAAACAATTCAAAAATTTCAAATTTATTATCCTTGATCTGAAATACATATTTTTATTTATTTCATAAACAAATACCAATATTTAACAGAAAAAAGGAACCTTTGTAGTATTAGCACAACATTCTTAATTTTCATAATAATATCTTGAATTGTTAAATACTTGTCAAAATCCTATAATGACTTTTGAATTGTTAAAAAATTGAGTATTTTAGTATAATCCTTTCATTTAGTTTCAATTCTTTAAAATTAAACATTTTTTTTTAATTGTGCAAAAGCACAACCAAAACTAAAACTACTGATAATGGCAGGCGGTCTGTGAGACCTGGTGTGGTCTATCAGACCTGATGGTGGTCTATCAGACCTGATGGTGGTCTATCAGACCTGATGGTGGTCTGTGAGACCTTCTGCGGTCTGCGAGACCACCATCCATACTTAAAGCTTAAATTTTGATTTCGATTTTACAGAACAGAAATCTCTTAGATTAAATTTCCGTTCATTTTGTGGAATCCAGGAAAATGTAGAGAATGACGGCATTGACATTTAGCAAGCATCGCGACGTCACAAGTCGTTTATTCGTTATTACGGCATCATTCGAATGCATTTATGAGACTGCGCTTCGTGCTTTAATTCACGTAGTACCACTATTACGCGATGTGGTATTACGCGATATTTCAATCTGCGACCTTGCACCGATTTCTGAAGAATTATTCCACGAAGGAAGGTCAATTTTTATTTTTATTTTACTTTATGATACCCACAACGACCCAGTAAATATTCCCGAGTAGTTAATGCCAAGTTGTTGAAACTTCGTGTGGATCGGCACGTATCATGGATGAATAGCTTAATTAATAAAAATAAAAAAGGTTTATGAGTTTCAATCTGCTGACGCTTACAGTGATAAGACATAAGTGGTATTCAAACATCGGGTATAACTTAACTCTGCCATTTTTATTTCATCAAGGAATTTTACATTTTTTCATTTACTTTTTTTTCATTTTACATTTTTCATGCATGTTTGAAATTTTTTTCTTCAAATATTTGCATTTGCAAACAAACAGTTGATCTTTCAAGCTAAAAAAAATGAGTTTCCAACAAAAAAGTTGAATTTTTAGAATTTTCAAAGATGCGCAATTGGTACCAAAAAAAAAATTAAATTTCATAACCTCATTTCCAAATGGCCAGGAACTTTCCACTGTCAGCATGATTTCAAAAAAAAATCTAAGCAAATAGCTGCATTTGCAAACGAACAGTTTAAGTTTTACGGAAAAAAATTAATTTTTAACAAAAAAGATCAACTTTTAGAATTTTCAAAGATGCGCAATTTGTATCGAAAAAAAAAATTTTTAATATCACTTTCAAATGGCCAGGAAACTTCCCACTCTCAGCATGTTTCAAAAAAATTCCAAACAAACAGTTGCATTTGCAAACAAACAATTCAACTTTCAAGCAAAAAAATTAATTTTTAACAAAAAAGTTGAATGTTTAGAACTTTCAACCTGAAAAGATGAATTTCTAACAAATTTTTAAATTTTCAAGACAAAAAGTCAAATTTTCTATAAAACAGTTGAATTTTCAACCCAAAAATATTAATTTTCAATAAAAAAAGTTTAATTTTTAGAATTTTCAAAGATGCGCAATTTGTTTCGAGAAAAATTCAATTTTATAACCTCACTTTTAAGTGGCCAGGAAACTTCCCACACTCAGTATGTTAACAATTTCTTTTAACAAATAGTTCCATTTGCAAACAAACAGTTGAACTTTCAAGCAAAATGGATAAATGTTTAATAAAAAGTCCAATTTTTAGAATTTTCAAAAATGCGCAATTTGTTTCGAAAAAAATTTAATTTCATAACCTCACTTTAAAATGGCTAGGAAACTTCCCACTCTTAGCCTGTTTAAAAAATATATATTCTAAACAAATAGTTGCATTTGCAAAAAAGCAGATGAACTTTCAAGCAAAAGAGACGAACTTTTAACAAAAAGTTTAATTTTGAGAAATTTTAGAATTTTCAAAGATGCGCAATTTGTATAGAAAAAAATTAAATTTCGTAACCTCACTTTCAAATGGCCAGCAAACTTCCGACTCTCAGTATGTTTGGAACAAAAAAATCTAAATAAATAGTTGCATTTGCAAACAAACAGTTGAAATTTCAAGAAAAATAGATGAATTTTCCACAAAAATGTTTAACTTTAAAAATTTTCAAAGATGCGCAATTTGTTGCGAGAAAAATTCAATTTTATAAACTCATTTTTAAATGGCCAGGGGACTTCGCACTCTCAGCAAGTTTTCAAACAAAAAAATTCTAAACAGTTACATTTGCAGACAAACAGTTCAACTTTAACGCAAAAAAAAAAATTAATTTTCAACCAAAAATTTCAATTTTTAGATTTTTCAAAGATGCGCAATTTGTTTCGAAAAATATTTAATTTCATAACCTCACTTTCAAATGGCAGGAAACTTCCAACTGTCAACATGTTTATAAAAAAATATAGACAAATAGTTGCATTTGAAAAAAAGCAGATGAACTTTCAAGCAAAAGAGACGAACTTTTAACAAAAAAGTTTAATTTTTAGAAAAATTAAAATTTTCAAAGATGCGCAATTTGTTTCGAAAAAAATTCAATTTTATAACCTTAGTCTTAAATGGCCAGGAAACTTCCCACTCTCAGCATGTTTAAAAAAATTTCTGAACAAATAGCTGCATTTGCAAAAAAAAAAAAAAAAAACAGTTCAAGCAAAAGAGATGAATTTTTAACAAAAAAGTTGAATTTTCAGAATTTTCAAAGATGCGCAATTTGTTTCGAAGAAAATGTAATTTCATAACCTCATTTTTAAATGGCCAGGGGACTTCGCACTCTCAGCAAGTTGAAAAAAAATTCTTAACAGTTGCATTTGCAGACAAACAGTTTAACTTTGAAGAAAAAAAATGAATTTTTAACAAAAAAGTTGAATTTTTAGAATTTTCAAAGATGCGCAATTGGTATCGAAAAAAAAATTAAATTTCATAACTCATTTCTAAATGGACAGGAAACATTTCACTCTCAGCATGATTAAAAAAAAAAATTCTAAACAAATAGCTGCATTTGCAAACAAACAGTTGAACTTTTAAGCAACAGGGACGAATTTTCTACAAAAAAGTTCAATTTTTATAATGTTCAAAGATGCACAATTTGCATTGAAAAAAAATTGAATTTCTCAACCTTACTTTCAAATGGCCAGGAAACTTCTGAGTCTCAGCTTGTTAAAAAAAAAAAATTCTGAAAAAATAGTTGCATTTGCAAACAAACAGTTGAACTTTCAATTAAAAGAGGAATTTTTGACAAAAAAGTTCAATTTTTAGAATTTTCAACCTGAAAAAATTAATTTCAAACAAATTGTTAAATTTTCCAGACAAAAAGTCAAATTTTCTACAAAAAGATTAAATTTTCAACCCAAAATATTAATTTTCAACAAAAAAGTTCATTTTTTACTAAATAGTTGACTTTTCTACCTAAATATTTGAATTTTCAACCCAAAAAGAAGAATTTTCAAGCAAGATCTAACAAAATAAATTTTCTACGAAAAAATACCAATGTTAATAAAATATATGAATTCTCAACCGATAGTTGAATTTTCAATTTGAAAAAATCATTTTTCAACTAAAAATGACATAGCGAAATGAATTTTCATCTAAAAATGATAAATCTTCAACTGAAACAGTTAAATTATTTAAATTCAATTTTTTTTTTTCGATTTAATGAATTTTTATAGTTGAATTTTCTTCCAAAATAGTTGAAGTAATAAAATAATAATAAATAATAATTAATAAAACCGATTAGATAAATTTTCAACTAAAATCAATTAATTTTTAACTAATAATGGAACAGTTAAATTTTCATTAAAAAAATTAATTTAATAAAAATAATCAACAGCAACAAATTTTCAACAATATAGTTACATATTCAACCAAAAAGAGGGATCTTAAACTAATCAAATACATCTTTAACAAAGTTGTTCAGCCTTCAACAAAGCAGTTAAATTTTCAATTAAGGAGATTAATTTTCTACCAGAAAAGACAAATTTTCAATAAAATACATGAATTTTGAACTAGAAAATATCAATTTTTAATAAAAAATACAAATTTACAACCCAAAAGAATACAGTTCAATTTTTAGTAAAATAATTAATTTTCAATAAAATACATGAATTTTTACCTAGAAAATATCAATTTTTAATAAAAAATACAAATTTACAACACAAAAATGAAACAATTCAATTTTCAGTAAAATAATTAATTTGAAAAAATATATATATATTTTTCAACGAAAAGGTTACATTTTTAACCAAAGGGATGAATTTTCAAATTGAATTATGAATTTTCAACAAAAAATATGTTTTTCAAAAATTTTGTTTAACATTCAACCAAAACACTTGAATACTCAACCAAAAACGATTAATTTTCAACCAACAAAATGAATTTTTTACAAAGTAGTTCAATTTTCAGCCAAGTAGTTAAATTTTCAATTAAGAAGATTAATTTTCGACCAGAAAAGACAAATTTTCAATAAAAGACATGAATTTTCAACTAGAAAATATCAAATTTTAATAAAAAATACAAATTTACAACAAAAATAAAACAGTTCAATTTTCAGCAAAATAATTAATTTTCAACAGAAAATATATTTTTAACAAATTTGTTTAACTATCAACCAAAACACCTGAATACTCAAGCAAAAGAGATTAATTTTTAACCAACAAAATGAATTTTTTACAAAGTAGTTCAATTTTCAACCAAGTAGTTAAATTTTCCATTATGAAGATTAACTTTTCTACCAGAAAAGACAAATTTTCAACAAAATACATGAATGTTCAACTATAAAATATCAATTTTTAATAAAAAAGATAGATTTACAAACATAAATGGAACAGTTTAATTTTCAGTAAAATAATTAATTTTCATAAAAAAAAGAATTTTCAACAAAAAGGTCACATTTTCAACCAAAAAGATGAATTTTCAACAAAAAATATATTATTAATAAATTTGTTTAACTTTCAACCAAAACACTGGAATACTCATCCGAAAGAGATTAATTTTAACCAACAAAATGAATTTTCAACAAAGTAGTTAAATTTTCAACCAAAAAGGATAAATTCTCGGCAAAAAATGTAATAGTTGATATTTTAAACAAACAATATTTTTATTTCAAGCCAAGAAAGTTAAATTTGAACAAAAAGGATGGATTTCCAACAAAATAGTTGAATCCTTAATCAAAACAGATGAATTTTTAGTCCAAAAAGAGAAATTTTTAATTTTCAACTAAAAAAATAAATTTTTTACCTGAATGAATAATAATGAATGAATTAAAAATGTGAATAATAACAATGATAATAAAATACCTAATATAAATACTAAAAGATAAATTTTTAACTAAGCAGTTGAATTTTCGACTAAAAAAGATGATTTTTTTACAAAATGATTAAATTTTCAGCAAAATAATAAAATTTTCAACCACATAGTAGAGTTTTTAACCAAAAGAGATAAATTCTCCACCAAAAATATAAACGTAGACTTTCCAACCAAAAAGAATAAACTTTGATAAAAAAAAATAGTTTAATTTTCTTATTGGGTTTTATTCATTTGAGGGGAAAAACGAGAAAAAGGGAAAGTTTCTTGAAAAGAGGGAGAAAAAGCGGAATTCTTTAAACAAGGGGAAAAGAGGAAAATAGGGGAAAGATTGTGAAGTCTGAAACTGATGGAATATTCATTTTTTAAATTATTCTAAAAGACGAAAACTTTTATCTAAATCTTTTGAGACTAATTTGCATAAAACTCTTTCTAACGACCTCGTAAAAGTCAAACTTCAGGAAGGAACTATGTCTACGATATTTGAGAGGTGTTTCAAACTAAATTATTGCATATAAGATAATTTCTAAAAGAACCTTTGAAATTCAAATCCGGAATGTGCAGAAATGTCAAAACGTCAACTTCCGATGATATTTATTGTTGTAGGTCTACAATGTGAGAAAATAGGCACTTAAAATACATTTGCATTTGAAATGAGTCGTAAAATTTTCAATTAAGCAACCACCAGGACGTTGATTTGAGGGCCAAGAAGGCATTTACGACTGAGAGGGAAAAAACTTTTGAAAAATCTTTTGAAATCTTTGAAACCTTTTTGAAATCATTGAAATATTTGTGACATCTTTAAAAAATCTTTTTAATTTTTTTCAAATCTTCAGAATATTTCTGAAATCTTTGTTAAATCATTGAAGTCATTTTGATATCATTGAAATCGGTTTGAAATCTTTTAAAGCTTTGTGTAATCTTTGTTAAATCTTTAAAATCTGTTGCAAAGTTTGAAACCTTTGTGAAATTTTTGTGAAATCATTGAAATATTTGCGTAATGCTTGAAATCTTCTTTTTATTCTTTCAAAATCTTTGAAGTATTTGAAATCTTTGTCAATATTTTTTAAATCTTAGTGAAATCATTTAAATATTTGTGAAATCTTTAAAATCTTTTGAAAAATTTGAAACCTTTGTGAAATTTGTGAAACTCTTGTGAAATCATTGAAGTATTTACATAATCCTTGAAATCTTCTTCTTTTTATTTCATTTTTTTTTTCAAATCTTTAAAGTATTTGAAGTCTTTGTC
Organism: Andricus grossulariae; assembly: GCA_011634705.1. Classification (NCBI taxonomy): domain Eukaryota; kingdom Metazoa; phylum Arthropoda; class Insecta; order Hymenoptera; family Cynipidae; genus Andricus; species Andricus grossulariae. The sequence continues at coordinate 249,591,170 of JAABKJ010007545.1, read as the reverse complement.
AATATTTTTGAAATCTTTGTGAAATCATTTAAATATTTGTGAAATCTTTGAAATCATTTAAAATTTTTTGAAGTCGTTGAAATCTTTGAAATCTTGGTTGAATCTTTGAAATCATTTAGATATAATTGAAATCTTTAAAATCTTTTGAAAAATTTGAAACCTTTTTGAAATTTGTGAAATTTTTTTGAAATCATTGAAATATTCACGTAATGCTTGAAATCTTCTTTTTATTCTTTCAAAATCTTTGAAGTATTTGAAATCTTTGTCAATATTTTTTAAATCAGTTCACTTGAATTGAGTACAATTGATTTGAGTTGAGTAGAATTTACTTGAATGTAATAGCATTCATTTGAATTTAGTAGAATTAATTTGAATTTAGTAGAATTGATTTGAATTTAGTAGGGCGTTCTATCGAATTTATTGAAATTCACCTGAATGTAGTAGAAATTATTTCAATTGAGTTGAGTTCACTTGAATTTATTAAAATTGATATGAATTTAGTGTAATTCACTTTAATTTAGCAGAATTGATTTAAAATTAGCAGAACTAGCCTGAGTTTAGTAGAATTGATTTGAATTTAGTAGAATTGATTTTAATTTAGTAAGGAGTTCTATAGAATTTAATCAAATTCACCTGAATTTAGTAGGAATTATTTCAATCAAGTTGAGTTCACTTGAATTGAGTACAATTGATTTGAGTTGAGTAGAATTTACTTGAATGTAATAGCATTCATTTGAATTTAGCAGAATACATCTGAATTTCTTAAAATTCACTTAAATATATTATATTTTATTTGAATTTAGTAGAATTAGTTTAAATTAAGTACGCACCCGACTTCAATTTATTTGAATTTAGTAGAGAGTTCTATCGAGTTTAACAAATTTACCTGAATTTAGTAGAATTGATTTCAATTAAGTTGCGTTCGCTTGAATTTAGTAAATTTAATTTGAATTTATTTCATATGAATCACTTCAATTTAGTAGAATTGATTTGAATTTAGTAGAATGTACCCGATTTTGGCAGTATTCACCTGAATTTAGCAGAGTTCAACTAAGATTAGTAGAATAATTGTCATCAATGCACTTGTAGAATTCACTTCAACTTTCTATAATTCACTTTAATTTAGAAGAATTGATTTGAATTGGGTAGAATTCTTCTCAAGTTATTAAAATTTACTTAAATTTAGTAAATTTTATATGAATTTAGTAGAAATCACTTCAATTTAGTATAATAGATTTGAAATTAGTAGAAAACACTTTAATTTAGTAGAATTGATTTGAATTTATTAGAAATCACTTTAAATTTAGTACAGAGTTCTATCGACTTGAATTAAATTTACCTGCATTTAGTAAAAAATTATTTTAATTAAGTTAAGTTCACTTGAATTAACTACAAATGATCTTAGTTCAGTAGAATTCCCAAAAATGTATTAGAATTGATTTGATTTTAGTAGAATTATTTTGAATTTAGTAATATTCACCTGAAGTTATTAAAATTCACTTGAATTTAGTAAATTTAATTTGAATTTAGTGGATATCACTAGAATTTATCAGAAATGATTTGAATTTAGTTCATATGAATCACTTCAATTTAGTAGAATTTATTTGAATTTAGTAGAATTCACTTCAAGTTAATAAAATTTACTTGAATTTAGCAAACTTGATATGAATTTAGTAGAGTTAGTTCGAATTTAGTGGAAAACACTGCAATTCAATAGAATTGATTTGAATTTAGTAAAAATCACTTCAGTTTAGTAGAATTTATTTTAATTTCAATTCAGTGAAAATGATTTAAATTACATTGAGTTCACCTGCAATTAGTAGAATTTACTTCAATTTAGTAGAACTGATTTTAGTTTTGTAAAATTTGCATGAATGTAATAGGTTTGATTTTAATTTAGTAGAATTCACTTGAATTTAGCAGAATTGATTTGAAGTTAATAAAGATCACTTGAATTTAGTAGAATTCACCTAAATTGAGTAAAATTGACAGGAAATAACTTATTTAATTCACTTGAATTTAGTAGAATTTACTTCAATTTAGTAGAACAGATTTTAATTTTGTAAAATTTTCATGAATTTATCAGGCTTGATTTTTTTAGTAGAATTCACTTGAATTTATCAGAAATCCCTTGAATTTAGCATAATTGATTTGAATTTAATAAAGATCAATTGAATTTAGTAGAATTTACATGCATTTAATAGGTTTGATTTGTATTTAGTAGGATAAACGTGATTTAGCAGAATTCACCTAATACTAGTAGAATCATCATAAATTCACTTGTAAAATTCATCGCAATTCAATATAATTTACTGGGATTCAGTAAAATTGAATTGAATTTAGTAGAATCGCTTTGAATTTGGCAGAATTCACTTGAATGTAGCAAGGTTCAATTTAATTTAGTAGAATTGAATTGAATTTAGCAGAATTCATTTGAATTTAGTAGAAATTATCTGAATTTAATAAAGTTACTCGAATTTATTAAGATTGACACGAATTTAATTACTGTATTCACCTGATTTTAATAGAATTTACTTCAATTGAGTAGAACTGATTTTAATTTAATGAATACTAAATTTAAAATTAGTAGAATTGATTTTAATGTAGTAAAATTTACATGAATGTAATAGGTTTGATTTGTATTTAGTAGGATGAACCTGATTTAGCAGAATTCACATAATATTAGTAGAATCATCATAAATTCACTTGTAAAATTCACCGCAATTTAATATAATTTACTTGAATTTACTACAATTGATAAATGTATTTTTGCGGTATATAATAAATAATGTTGATTAAGGCCTATTCCGCTTCTTTTGGTGTTAAACAAATTTTTACAATTTTAAACTTTTAACAAATATACAAGGTAAAAAAAATTCAAAGATGCTTAAAAAAAACTCAACATAGTCTTCAGCGGTTTCTCTTTTCTTTCTATATAATAGATAAACAGCGACAATTTATATATATATATATATATAGATTGAATACTCTCCAGTTTATTTTTATTTAATACGTGTATTTGTTCTTCTATAGAATATGCCTCGAAAAAGACCTGAAATTACAGGTTGAAATATGTCGGCAAATTTTTTGTGATAAAAAAATTGTTTAACACCAAAAGAAGCGGAATAGGCCTTGATGAACATTATTTATAAAAAATAATATCATTGTTTGAAAACCTGTTCAAAGAAAAGAAATGTGCACGTACATATTTGGGAGATGAATGTATGTATATATGTATATGATGTATATATATGTATATATGATATGTATATATATTTATATGAATGTATTTTTAGTTTTTTATACGACTCTTAGTTTGTTTATAATTAACCACAAAAGTTTTGAATCCATATCTGAAATAGTGGCATTAGCGGACAATTTTGTGTGAAAATCGGATCTTTAGTATCATTTTTTCCAAATAGTAGGAAAATAGTGTAATTGCTAAAACAAAGTGTCAAATAGTTTCAATAGCATGTAAGTCCGAGGTCTGCTATAAGTATTGAATTTTTTTTATTATTTATTTATTAGTATTAGATTTGATGAATTATTGTTTAATGACCCGGCACTCGTTGTCTCAATATTAATCCTTGAACTACTAATATTAGATTTCCTTTAACTCAAGGCCAATTCTTTAATTAAATGGAACGAATCCTAATTAAACTTGCCGCGAAACTTTACTAAAGCTTGGAAAACACGCTGGGATTAAAAGTCCGGAGTAAATATATTTTTAGGCTGAGTTCAATGTTCCCTTATTTACGAACTCAGGGTGTCACTCAAAATCCTGGAAAAAAATTCCTAACATTTTGGATAATAATTAATACAAATTTTAAAAAAATTGCACAAAAACAAATAATAAAATAAATACATATATACTAAATACACATAACAATAAATAAACAAAAACTAAATTTCCCCTCAAAAAGAGGGGAAATAGGGAGATTTTTCACAAAAGCAGAGAAATATATTCTTTTAGGTATAATTAATGTAAATACTACATATATATAATGCAAGTTCCCAGGCTTCAAATTCCGAAAATTTCATATATTATTGCATTTTCTACAAGATAGGTGAATTTTCAAGCTAATAGTGGAATTTTTAACTAAAAAAGATCAATTTTGAACAAAAAATGGAATAGTTAAATTTTCAGTCATAAAGATTTATTTTTAACCAAAAATAAAGACAAATTGTCAACAAAATAGTTCAATTTTTATTCATGGTGATGAATTTTTAAGTAAAATGATGAATCTTCAACTGGAATAGTGGAATTTTAAATTAAAAAGATGATTTCAACTAAAATAATGAATATTTAACTGAAATCGTTTTATTTTCATGAAAATTTAATTTTCTACTGATAAAGACGAATTTTCAACAAAATAGTTCAATCCTCAACAAATAAATATTAATTTTTAACCAAATATTTGAATTTTCAACCCAAGAAGGCGAATAGCGCATTTGTAACCAATAGAGTGAATTTTTAGCCAAGAAGATTAATTTTCTACCAACAAGACAAATCCACTAAAATTATGAATCTTCAACCAAGAAAAAAATGAATTTTTTACTAAGTAGTTGAATTTTTAACAAAAAAAAGAAGAATTTTCAACTAAAAAAGACAAATTTTAGACCAAAAGTTAAATAGGTGAATTTTCGACCAAATAGTTTAATCTTCAATCGAAAAATTAAATTGTTGAATCTTCACTTGAAATAATTAATTTTCAATAAAGCAATGAATTTTGATCTAAAATGATGGAGTGTCCAACTAAATTAGTTCAATTTTCAATTTAAAAAGTTATTTTTAACCGAAAAAAAATTAATTTTCAAAGAGATGAATATTAAATTAAAATGATGAATCTTCAACAAAAAAATTAATTTTTAACAAAAGAAGTGATCTGTTAACTAAACACTTTCGAGTTTGCAACTAAAAGAAATGAATTCTTAATGAAAAAATGTAACTGTTGACATACCAACAAAAAAAGATTGTAATTTTAATAAAAAACAGTTGAATTCAACCAAAAAATACGAATTTTCAACCCAGTAAATCTTGATTTTTAACCAAATATTTGATTTTTTAGTTAGGAAGATTAATTTTTAACCAAAAATAAAAACAAATTTTCAACAAAATAGTTAAATTTGTATCCAAGGTGATGAATTTTTAATTAAAATGATGAATCTTCAACTGGAATAGTGGAATTTT
>JAABKJ010007545.1:249554864-249585879 GCA_011634705.1 Andricus grossulariae | reverse complement strand
AAAATTATATCCTCAACCAGTAAATATTAATTTTCAACCAAATATTTGAATTTTCAACAAATTTTCAATTTGCAACTGAAATAGTGAATTTCTAACCAATAGACTGAATTTTTAGCCAGGAAAATTAATTTTATACCAAAAAGACAAATCCACTAAAATTATGAATCTTCAACCAAAAAAAAAAATGAATTTTTAACTAACTAGTTGAATTCTTTTACAGAAAAAGAAGAATCTTCAACTAAAAAATACAAATTTTTAAACAAAAATTAAGTAGGGTAATTTTCATCTCGAAAAAAAGGTTTTCTAATAACAAAAAAATGCAACAAAATAGTTAAATTTGCAACCAAAACAGATTAATTTTCAACTACACAGTTGCACTTGTAACCAAAAAACAATGTATAATTTTCTACCAAAATAATTGAATTTTTAACAAACAAGATTAGTTTTCAACCAAGAATATTAATTTTCTTGCAAAAAATAAGACTTTTTATATAAAAATGATAAATTTTCAACCAAAAATTAAATTGTTAAATTTTCACATGAAATAATTAATTTCGAACAAAGAAATGAATTTTCAACTAAAATGATGGAATGTCCAACTAATTTAGTTAAATTTTCAATTTAAAAAGTTATTTTCAACCCAAAAAAATTAATTTTCAATGAGATGAATATTAAATTAAACTTATGAATCTTAAAAAAAAAAAAATTTTTAACAAAAGTATTTATCTTTTAAACAAAACCACTGGAGTTTGCAAATAAAAGAGATAAATTCTTAATGAAAAATGTAACTGTTGATATATCAACAAAAAAATATTCTAATGTTAATCAAAAACAGTTCAATTCAACAAAAAAGACGAATTTTCAACCCAGTAAATACTGATTTTTAACCAAATATTTGATTTTTTAACCAAGAGGGTGAATTTTTCGTTAAGAAGATTAATTTTTAACCAACAATAAAAACAAATTTTCAGAAAATATTTAAATTTGTATCCAAGGTGATGAATTTTAAATTAAAATAATGAATCTTCAACTGGAATAGTGGAATTTTAAATAAAAAAGATGAATTTTCAAATAAAATAATAAATATTTAACAGTTTAATCTTCAACCAGTAAATATTAATTTTTAACCAAATATTTGAATTTTCGACAAATTTTGAATTTGCGACTAAAATAGTGAATTTGTAACCAATAGAGTGAATTTTTAGCCAGGAAAATTAATTTTCTACCAAAAAGACAAATCCACTAAAATTATGAATCTTCAACCAAAAAAAAATGAATTTTTAACTAAGTAGTTGAATTTTTAACAAAAAAAGAGGCATTTTCAACTAAAAAGACAAATTTTCAAACAAAAATTAAATAGGTGAATTTTCATGTCGAAAAAAAGGTTTTTAAATAACAAAAAAAATAGTTAAATTTTCAACCAAAGCAAATTAATTATCAATTAAACAGTTACATTTTCAACCAAAAAACAATATATAATTTTCCACCAAAATAATTCAATTTTCAAACAACCAAAAGTAATTTTCAACCAAGAAGATTTATTTCTACAAAAAATGAGTCTTTTTAAGTAAAAAAAGATCAATTTTCAACCAAAAATAAATTTGTTAAATTTTCCATGAAGAAATGAATTTTCAACTAAAATAATGGAATGTCCAACTAAATTACTTAAATTTTACATTTAAAAAGTTATGTTTAACCAAAAAAAAAAAAATTTTAAAGAGATTAATAATAGATTAAAATGGATGAGTCTTCAACAACAAAAATTATTTTGAACAAAAGAATTTATCTTTTAACCAAACACTCTTGAGTTTGCGAATAAAAGAGATGAATTCTTCATGAAAAATATAACTGATGATATATCAACAAAAAAAGATATTTGGATTTTTAACCAATAGGGTTAATTCTTAGGCAAAAGATTAATTTTCTACCAAAAAGACAAATCCACTAAATTTATGAATCTTCAACTGTACAAAAAGAATGAATTTTCAACTAACTAGTTGAATTTTTCACAAGAAAGAGGAATTTTCAACTAAAAAAGAAAGATTATTAACCAAAAGTTAAATAGGTGAATTTTCAGCCGAAAAAAAGGTTTTCCAATGACAACAAAAAATTTCAATAAAATAGTTAAATTTGCAACCAAAAAATATGAATTTTCGACTAAATAGTTTAATCTTCAACCAAAACAGATTAATTATCAACTAAACAGTTACATTTTGAACCAAAAAACAATATATAATTTTCCATCAAAATAATTCAATTTTCAAACAAAAAAATTTAATTTTCAACCAAGAAAATTAATTTTCTTCCAAAAAATAAGACTTTTTAAGTAAAAAAGATCAATTTTCAACCAAAAACTAAATTGTTAAATTTTCACTTGAAATAATTAATTTTGTATACAGAGATGAATTTTCAACTGAAATGATGGAATGTCCAACTAAATTACTTATATTTTATATTTGAAAAGTTATTTTTGACCGAAAAAAAAAATTATTTTCGAAGAGATGAATATTAAATTAAAATGATGAATCTTCAACAACAAAAATTAATTTTTAACAAAAGAATTTATCTTTTAACCAAACACTTATGAGTTTGAAACTAAAAGAAGTGAATTTTTAATGTAAAATGAGACTGTTGATACATGAACAAAAAAATATTTTGATGTTAATCAAAAACAGTTGAATTCAAACAAAAAAGACGAATTTGCAACACAGTAAATATTGATTTTTAACCAGACATTTGATTTTTTAACCAAGAGGGTGAATTTTTAGTTAAGCAGATTAATTTTTAAACAAAAATAAAAACAAATTTTCAAAAAATAGTTAAATTTGTATCCAAGGTGATGAATTTTTAATTAAAATGATGAATCTTCAACTGGAATAGTGGAATTTTAAATTAAAAAGATGAATTTAAAAATAAAATAATAAATATTTAACTGGAATCGTTTTATTTTCAGCCTAAAAGTTTCATTTTCTACTGATAAAGACAAATTTACAGCGAAAAAAATTATATCCTCAACCAGTAAATATTAATTTTCAACCAAATATTTGAATTTTCAACAAATTTTCAATTTGCAACTAAAATAGTGAATTTCTAACCAATAGATTGAATTTTTAGCCAGGAAAATTAATTTTATACCAAAAAGACAAATCCACTAAAATTATGAATCTACAACCAAGAAAAAAATTAATTTTTAACTAAGTAGTTGAATTTTTAACAAAAAAAAAAGAGGAATTTTCAACTAAAAAAGACAAATTTTCAACCAAAAGTTAAATAGGTGAATTTTCAGTCGAAAAAAAGGTTTTCAAATAATAAAAAAAAAATGTCAATAAAATAGTTAATTTTCAAACCAAAAAAGACCAATTTTCGAACGAATAGTTTAATCTTCAACTAAAAGAGATTAATTATCAACTGAACAGTTACGTTTTTAACCCAAAAACAATATATAATTTTTCATAAAAATATTTCAATTTTCAACAAAAAAACTTAATTTTCAACCAAGAAGATCAATTTTCTACCCAAAAATAAGACTTTTTAAGTAAAAAGATTAATTTTCAATCAAAAATTAAATTGTTAAATTTTCACTTGAAATAATTAATTTTGAATAAAGAGATAAATTTTCAACTAAAATGATGGAATATCTAACTAAATTAGTTAAATTTTCAATTTAAAAATTTATTTTTAACCGAAAAAAATTAATTTTCAAAGAGATTAATAATAATTTAAAATGATGAATCTTCAACAAAAAAATTAATTTTTAACAAAAGAATTTAACTTTTAACCAAACGCTTTTGAGTTTGCAACTAAAAGAAATGAATTTTTAATGGAAAATGTCACTGTTGATATATCAACAAAAAAAGATTTAAATTTTAATCAAAAACAGTTGAATTCAACCAAAAAAGACGAATTTTCAACAAAATAGTTTGATCCTCAACCAGTAAATATTGATTTTTAACAAAATATTTGAATTTTTAACCAATAGGGTGAATTTTCAGCCAAGAAGATTAATTTTCTACCAAAAAGACAAATCCACTAAAATTATGAATCTTCAACAAAAAAAAGTAATTTTTAACTAAGTAGCTGAATTTTAAACAAAAAAAAAAAGATAATTTTTCAACAAAATACGTGAATTTTCAACTAAAAACGACAAATTTTCAACCGAAAATTAAATAGGTAAATTTTCAGTTAAAAAAAAGTTTCCAAAGAAAAAAAAAATCAATAAAATAATCAAATTTTCAACCAAACCAGATTAATTTTCAACTAAATAGTTGCATTTTTAACCAAAAAAACAATGTACAATTTTCTACCAAACTAATTGAGTTTTCAACGAAAAAGATTAATTTTTAACAAAGAATATTAACTTTTTAGCAAAAAATACGACTTTTTAACTGAAAAGATCAATTTTTAACCAAAAATTAAATTGTTAAATTTTCACTTGAAATAATTAGTTTGTAACCAAGGAGATGCATTTTCAACTAAAATGATCGAATGTCCAACTGAAGTAGTTACATTTTCAGGTGAAAAATTATTTTTTGGTCGAAAAAAAAAGAATTTTCAACAAAATAGTTCAATTTTCGACCAAAGAAATGAATTTTAAATTAAAATGATGAATCTTCAAACATGAAAATGAAGTTTCAGCAAAATAGTTTAACTTTTGACTAAACACTTTTGAGTTGGCAACCAAAAAAGATGAATTTTTGCCGTTTTTGACAAAAAAAAAATTAATTTCCAATCGAAAATTAAATTGTTAAATTTTCAGTTGAAAAAATTAATTTTAAACCGAAGGGGTGAATTTTTCAATACAATGATGGAATTTCCAATTGGCTTGGTTAAATTTGCAATTAAAAAATTTACTTCCAACAGAAAAAAAACTAATCTTCAACAAAATATTTAAATTTTAAACCGCAGAGATGAATTTTAAATAAAAATGATGAATCGTAACAAAAATTATTTTTAACAAAACAGTTCAGCTTTAAACTTTTTTTTAGACAAATTTTCCACAAAATACATGCATTTTTAAATAAAAAAGGTAAATTTTCAAGCACAAATTGAATTTTTTAATTTCCAGTTGAAAAAATTGATTTTCAACCAAAAAAAAAAACGAATTTTCAACAAAATAGTTGAATTTTAAACCAAAAAAGATAAATTCTTAACAAAAAATGTAACAGTTGATTTATTAACCAAAACAAATTAATTTTCAACTAAAGAGTTGCATTTTTAATCATAAAAGATTAATCTTCTACGAAATACATGAATTTTTAAATAAAAAGTGTAAATTTTCGACCAAGAATTGAATAATTTTTACAGTTATAACAATTTATTAAAAAAAAGACGAATTGTCAACAGAATAGTTCATTTCAACTGGAAAAAATTTTACACAAAAAAGTTTAATCCTCAAACTGAACAAATTAATTTTCAACAAAACAGTTGCATTTTTACCCAAAAAAATGTCTACTAAAATAATTGAATTTTCGTCCGAAAAAATGAATTTTTATCCAATAAGATTACTTTTCTGACAAAAAAAATTAATTTTCAACAAAATACATGAATTTTTAACTGAAAAGATGAATTTTCAACCGAAAATTGTATCTTTAAAGATTTTAATTTAATATAAAGAAAACAATTGACTTCAACCAAATAAGACGAATTTTCCACAAGAGCTGAATTTTTAACTAAGAAAGATTTTTTGTCAGAAGAGGAAAAATTTCAACCAAACTGTTGAATTTTCAAGCAAAAAGATTAATTCCTAACCAAGACAATTTTCTACCAAAATGGATGAATTTTCAACACAATACATGAATTTTCAATTAAAAAAGACCAATTTTTAACCGAAAATATTCAATATTAAAATTTTCAGTTAGAAAATTAATTTGACACCAAAAATTAAGAGAAAAAAAATGAATTTTCATTCAAATAGTTGAATCCAGTGATATTGAGCTACTTTTACAAATGAAAAACATTGTTAATTATTTTATATTTCAATTTAAATAAAATTTAAACACACTCTCGAAATAAATCCCTCACTTTAAAAAAAAATTCCCTGACATTTCCAGGTTTTAAGAATTAAATTAAATTAAAAATTAAATTAAATTCCAAATTATAAATTTTTTTATAGTGCTTTTAAAATATTCATCTACTGAAAAAAATTTCTTATTGCAAATTATTTAGTGGGATATCATATAAATCTTGCGGCCCAACAGAGAACTTGGTTGCTAAAAATATTTTTTTTGCTTCAAATCTTTAACTTTATTAAAAAAGAAATCCAAATTTGGTAAAACCAAAAAATATTCAGCGACTTAAATCATTTTTTTTTTTTTTGAATTAAATTATGAAAAGTTATTTTATTAATTAACTTACTTCGAGCGCCGCAATTAGAATTTCCATCGCACCCGAGTTCTTTCTCCATAATTTTTCCAGCATTCGCTCCCTCGTTTTTCGATCTAGAAATAGAGAAAAATATTATTTTCTTTCTTAGTTTATTAATAATTATATATAGCGACAATTAAATTTTATAATTATATTTATCCTGTCCTACCTAAAAAAATAGGCAGATCGATACAAATTATTTCCGAATTTTTCTAAATATTATTAATAAAAGAGAAAATTATTATTATTATTATTATTATTTTTAATATTGGAAAATAATTCTGTTCTCACAATTTTCCTACCAGGCTGTAATTTCTTAACTTTTTCACACATTCAAAGAGATCTGAAAAATGAAATTATGACAAAAACTTAGAATATCTTACCTTTTTAAGGATATTGAAGATTTCAAGTTGATGGCATTTTTTTCTTAACTTTCGAGATAAAATTTGAAGTGATTTAAAAAAAAATCAATTCAAAGAAAATAGTTAAAAAATGTCTCAAAAGATTTAGAATAATTTCCTCAAATTTCGGGAAAGAATGTAGAAGATTTCAAAGCAAATTTTTTTATTTTGCAAGATTACAAAGTTTTAGAAAAAAATTGGATGGGGATACAAAAATAATTTTATTTAAAACAAAATGTAGAGTTTGGAAGATTTCAAACAACAAATTTAGAAGTTTTTTTGGAAATTCTGAAAAGTTTTAAGAGATACAAAAATTTTCTTACCATATCAAGGAAAATTTTTAATGATTTTTTATTTTACAACATTTATTTTAAGAGAATATTTAAAAAGATGTTGAAACATTATGAAAGATTTAAAAAATTATTAAAAAAGAATCTGGAAGATTTGAAAGCACTTTTTTTAATTTTGCAGACATTTTTGGAATCTTGCGAAAAATTTATTAGGTGAAAAATGTTGAACTTTTTTAAAGATTCAGAAAAGTTTTAAGATTATGAAAAATTTTCGTAAGATTTTATTTTGATCAAATTAATTTTGAGAGAATATTTAGAAGGAATTGAAAGCATTGACTAAGGATTTACACAATTGTCAAAAATAAGGGACGACTGAAAAATTCCGAAAAATAAAATTCCCGACAATCTCAAATTCCCGAATTGGAAAATTCTCGAATAATAAAATTCCCGACAAAAATCTGAATTATAAAATATGCAAAATAGAAAATTCCCAATTTTAAACAATTACAATTTTTTATTCATAAAATTACTTAATTTATTTTTATTAAAATTTTAATTGCGGTTTTTTTTTTTAATTTTTCCAATTCGAGAATTTTATTATTCGGAAATTTCACTCTTCTGCAATTTTTCAATTCGGGAATTTTACAGTTTCGGGAATTTTATTTTTCGGGATTTTGCATCGTCCCAAAAATGAATCCCAAAGATTCTAAACTAATTTTTCGAATAATTCGAGTCAGTTTCAAATATATTTAACAATTTTTTTGAATTTTGAAGGGATTAAAAATATTTTTAAACTTTGAAAGATTTCCCAACATTAATGAAATATTCTTAAATTTTTTTTACACAAATTTTTCCTAAAATTTTTTAAATTCCTGTAAAATAAAAAATAAAATTGTCTTAAGAAACATAGGTATTGAAGAAATCAGTTAATTTTAAGAGATTATGTTCCAAATATATTTGCGCACCATTTTTAAATGTGAAATTGTTTAAAGTTTAACATTCGTTCACACATGTAATAATGTTTTATTCATTTATTAAAATAAAAATTTCAAAACACACTGAAATATTATAAATAATCTTGGAGTATAAACAAAAGCTGAATTCAAAAATTATTCCTCTATCAACTCATTTTTTGATAAATTGGCGATAAATTCACATTTAGACAGTTTACAACACAAAATTTTAGTGTTTTTACAGTAAAACTTCTTCTATTCATTTTTCTTTATTTATAAACATATTTATATAAGTAAATAACGTAAAAAATAACAATATTGGCAGGAAGCATACATTCTTTTAAATTCTCCTAAATTCTGTCATATTCTCCGTTATATAACCTGAACTTAAATTCTCGAGAATTTAAGAACTCTACCTATTGAATATGTAGTCCCCAAATAGAGCTGGGCTAGATTTTTTTATCACAATTCCAAAAAGGTCCAACATTTCACTGTTAAAAATAGTATTGAATTTAAACTACTAATGCATAACAAAATTAATGTCTCAAGCGTATAAAATCGCTATTTAGGTACATGTTTATTAAATTTAATATATACATTCATGATAATCGCTCATATAATTCCATTTTACATAAAATGAAAATAAGATTTGTAGTTATTTTCGATTTTGATAATAAAACATGACACCTTCTTACAATTAATCAAAAATAAAATTGTATTCCAAGTCGAATCAATCACGTAAATAAATGTACGTTGCACTTTGATCATAACAAGCAATTCAATCAACGAATTCTAGATTATTACTTCAATTGCCAATATTTAACAAGATTCAAAAAAATAAAAGCACTTTGGGTTTTCAAACACGCATCCATACCGACCTATATATTATATTTAACATAAAATATACAGCTATCCGTATTTTAATCCACATTAAATTTCAACTGCCCTATTTGCAAATCACTTCATATAGTACACATTTGTATTAAATTCAATACAGATTTTTCCGCCAGTCTTCTCAAAGTCTCAGGGCTCATTTTAAAGCCGAGATTCCAATCTTCAAGATCGTACACACTTTGACCTTGTTTCTCCCCTGATGTGCTGAAGAAGCTGATCAAATCCAATCAAACTAGAAGTGAACTGGTTGACTCGCTATTAATATTAAAATGTTGCGCCGGGGCTCGAGATGTCTCAGTTATAAAGCAGATCGGTCGGCTGCGAAAGTGCAAAGTCGTTGCGAAAGTGCAAAGTCGTTACGAATACAAATCCGAATACGACACTCGAAGATCCATCCCCTTGGAGTCGCATCGCCGCGCAGTAGCGCAGCCTACATACATACATACATACATATATATATATATATAATGATATATACAGTGATATATAGGTAGGTAGGCTGCGCAGTAGCGCAACGTACATACATACATGTATATAATGATATATATATATATATATATATCACTATATATATCATTATATGTATGTATGTATGTAGGCTGCGCTACTGCGTGGCGTCGCGACTCTAAGGGGATGGATCTTCGAGTGCCGTATTCGGGTTTGTATTCGCAACGGCATATACATACATATATATATATGCATGCATGTATGTATGTATATATATATATATATATATATATATATGTATGTGTGTATAGAAGCGCGATGATCTAACTCACCCCTGTTGAGGGGTGGCTGGCACGTACTGCATAATGCTCTCCTACCTGTGGCTCTCATTTAAATGTACTAAACCTCGCGCCCGACGAAACAAGCTTTTTTTTCACTCGTCCATTTCTATTGACACCGGCCGGCTGGTAATTAATCACATGGAATGAGTACCTGTTGCGCGACGGTCGGTCAATCCGCACGTCTCGTTTGGCTTCGAAAAATCCCCAATGCCCGAGAAAGTCGCCAGGTAGACAGGTAGTTATCTCCGATTCTTCCAGTTTCGACTCCCTGCCTGCCTGCCCGGCTTAGGCTGGATTGCTGGAACTACCTGTTACCTGGCTGTGGAATGGACGAGGAGAATCATCTCCCCAACATGAGTTCCTTTTTTCTTTCAATCAGGAAAAACATTTCTTTTCTCTTCGAGAAAACGTTTCTTTTAACGTCATTTCTTTCTTTTAGGTAAAGTTCAGTTCTGGAGATGAGATCATTTTTTTAATCGGGAAAGATATTTATTTTCGGTTCTTGCTTTGTTTTTATTGATTTTTATTTTTCTCGCATTTAGTGCATTTCTTTGTTTTTAGCAAAACTCTATTCTGAAGGTGAGATCATTTTTTTGAGACAAGAAAGATATTTCTTTTTGGTTCAAGAATTTTTTTTTATTTCTTTTTCATTCTTGGCTTTTCTTTAATTTAGGAAAAAATAACTTCAGAAGATGGGTTTATTTTTTTAAATCAAGAAAGGTATTTCCTTTTGGTTCAAGAACATTTTTTTCATTTCTTGCATTTCTTTAATTTAATCAAAACTGACTTCAGAATATGAGTTTATTTTTTTGATCCAGAAAAATATTTCTTTTCATTTCCTGCATTTCTTTCATTGCTTTTCATTCCTTTTCATGTATTGCAATTCTTCAATTTAATCAAAAATAACTTCAAGAAATAAGTTAATTTTTTTAAAGCAAGATCTTTTCAATAAAAAACGTTTCTTAAGCATCATTTCTTCTATATTTATTTCATTTATATTCGCTTCTTTTCATTTTTTTCATTACTTTTCATTTCTTCTTCATTTCTTTTATTTCTTTTTTATTTCTTTCTTTTCTTTAATTAAAAAAAAAATAATTTCAGATAATGAGTTCATTTTTTAAATCAAGGAAAATATTTCTTTTCAATTAAATAAACCGTTTTAATGATAACCGAATTTCGATAAATAGTTTAATAAGTATCCTACCCCCTTTCCAGCTCTATTTATGGTCTATTTCCGGATACAGCCCTAGAAAATTCATAAAAAAACTCTATAAATATCCTTTCCCCTTTTCTAGCTTTATTTATAGCTTATTTTCTTATCCAACTCTAAACATTTTTTAGAAATAGTCCTATAAATATTCCACACAATTTCGAGCTCTATTTATGGCCTATTTTCTGATCAAACTTTAGAAAATCTGTAGGAATTGTCCGATAAGTATCCTACTTCTTTTCCAGCTCTATTTATAGCCTATTGTCTGATCAAAATTTAAAAGAGTTCGAGAAATAGCCCGGAAAGTATCCTACCCACTTTCCAGCTCTATTAATTAATTAATAATAATTATAGAAATTATTAATTATAATTTCTATAAATATCCTACACCTTTTCCAGCTCTATTTACAACCTAATTTTTAATCTAATTCTGGAAATTTTTTATAAATAGCTTGATAAGTATTCTGCCCCTTTTCCAGCTCTATTTATGGCTAATTTTCTTATCCGACTCTATAAAATTCCTAGAATATCGCTATAAATATCCTAACCCCTTTCCAGCTCTATTTATTACCTATTTCCTTATATTTGTATAAATAGCCCGATAAGTATCCTACCCCTTTTCCAGCTCTATTTATGGCTTATTTTCTTATGCAACTTTATAAAATTTCTAGAAATATCGCTATAAATATCCTATCCCTTCTCCAGCTCTATTTATAACCTACATTTTAATCCAACTCTGGTAATTTTTTATCAATAGCTTGATAAGTATACAACCTCCTCCCCAGCTTTATTTGTAACCTATTTTGTAATGAAATTCAGGAAAATTTTGTATAAATAATCCGATAAGTATCCTACTCCTTTTCCAGCTCTATTTATGGCTAATTTTCTTATCCAACTATATAAAATTTCTAGAAATATTGCTAAAAATACCCTGCCCCCTTTCCAGCTCTATTTATAACCTTTTCCATAATAATATTCTGGAAAATTTTGCATAAATAGCCGATAAGTATTCTACCCCTTTTCCAGTTCTATTTATGGCTAATTTTCTTATCCAACTCTGTAAATTTTTTATAAATAGCCCGGTAAGTATACTACCCCTTCTCCAGCTCTATTCATAACATTTTTTATAAAAAATCTGGAAAATTTTGTATAAATAGCCCGATAAGTATCCTACCCCTTTTTCAGCTCTATTTATGACTAATTTTCTTATCGAAGTCTATAAAATTTCTAGAAATATCCCTATAAATATCCTTCTTCCTTTCCAACTATATTTATAGTATTTTTTCTGATGACTGATGAAGTTCTCTTAATTAGAATTATGTCAGAGCTAAAGAATTTTCTTTTTGAAGGGTTGAATGCTCTAAGCATTCTGTATAAAATGAGCCCAGGATGAAGCCAATTTATCTATTGTTGAAGAAGATATTGCAAAAATAGTGTAAATTTCAATGTTTTACATTTTCAATAACTTCCGTAATTTACAAATAATTTGTTTTACATTCATGCTCATAATCTGCCGCGATACTGTAGAAAAATAGCTTTAGGATGAGCAGAAAAATATTTTAAAATATTGATTATTACGGAAGTTATTGAAAATTTAAGGAAACACTGAAAGTTACACTATTTTGGCAATATCTACTTAAAAATAGACAAATTGGCTTCATCCTAGGCTTTTTTTTATACATAGTTTCGAAAGCATTCAACTCTGACATAATTAAAGTTCAGAAAACTTTATCTATCTATTACTTATAAATATTAATGTTATTTTGCATTAAATAAATATATTTTTTTACAGAGATAGTACTACTTACTAAAATCTTGAAAATGGACGTTGTAAAAAAAAAATATACAGAAAATATTTTTGACAATGAATGGAAAATTTGCTGTAAAAAAATTAATATTTTGATAGACAAAGCAATATCACATCATGTAATTATAATAATTAAAGGTAATTCCAATCGAAAATATATTGAATATCGTAAATAATTGAGGCCTCATCAGAGAAGCAAGCGCGACCAAGATAAAAGTGCTATTTGTATTCAAATTAACTTATTTATCTTGTTAGATATGTTTAAAGATAATTTTTCCAGCACATGAAATACCACAAAAGCGAATCATCCTATTTCCCATCTTTAGATGTTTTGATTCTCATAAAAAGCTGCGGTCGCCTTTACCCTTCGCTGGGGTGGCAAAAGCGACCAAATACAGCTCGTTAGAAATAAATTATCGAATCACTGTTTTAATAATGTGATTATTACTTATAGAAATATGATCTACAGTAATAGAGGACTCGAAATTTAAAAAAATGGATCAATCCCACATCTTAGTAACTTTGAAAAAACATTGGTTTTTAAGGTCGATAACCCTCTTTTGTGTTAATTCGTTCTCTAAATAAGAAATGGTCACATTTGAGAGATAATTTTATGGTCAGGGATAGTGCAGGTTTCAGGTTTAGGAGTTTTTTCACAAATCTATCACTATTGTTACTCAAAATAACTTGTTTTTCTTGTTAGATATGTTTAAAGATAATTTTTCCAGTACATAAAATACCACAGAAGCGAATCATCCTATTTCCCCCTCTTTAGATGTTTAGATTTTCATAAAAAGCTGCGATCGCCGTTACCCTCCAGTGGGGTGGCAAAGGCGACCATATACAGCTCGTTAGAAATAATTGAATTATCGAATCACTGTTTTATTAATGTAACTAAAACTTATAGAAATATGATATAAAATAATGAAACATTGCTTTTCAAGGTCGATAACCCTCCTTTGTATTTAGTCGTTCTCTCAATAAAAACTGTTTAAAAAAAGGAGGCCCTGACTGAACGGACAACAATGCTGTAGAAAATCGGTCACATTTGAGAGATAATTTGGTGGTCAGGGACAGTGCAGGTTTCAGGCTTAGGAGTGATGTTTTCCACAAATGTTTTCGCACCCCGAGGTCTCTCTCGACTCTCTTCACAAGGTGTATCCAGCGTTCCTGGAGAGCAGGGGGTGACCCCCCGGCTGGAGGGTGAAAGGCAAAAAGGGCGCCTAAATTATGCAAGTAAACGTTCAGGTAGTAAAGTGTTTCGCTGCCGGCCGTTCGGTTTAGTTTAGTTTAGTTTAGTTTAGTTTAGCGTAGCTTAGCTTAGCTGGCCAGCTCCTAGCCCTAAAGACGAGTAGAAATCGAGACCGGATTGGTTGGCAGCTACCTAGCTATCTGTCCGTCCTAAACAAATATTTCACCGGCATTCAATCCAATTTGATACAATGGGGAACATGAAATCAAATTAAAGGCGCATTACCCTCCGAGAGCGACACATACAAAGAGAGAGAGAGAGAGAGAGAGGAAAATGGCTAGCGCGGATCGATATCGGCGCGTCAGAATGAAGAACCGGAATTGAGAACATAAATATGTTCCAATCACGAATAGAGTTGAAAAATGCAAAATTTAAAATTCACCTAAATCTGCCGATTCTAATTGGAATTTGACAAAGTCGGGTCATAAATTTGCGATTTGAAATATTTACAAGCTCCAGTGGCGAATTATTTACGGTATTCATTCGATCCGACGGCAGGCGTAATGACACTTTCATGAACCCGTATTATTTCTTATAATAAAATTAGCCATAAATAGAGCTGGAAAAGGAGAGAAATACTTATCGGGCTATTTATACAAAATTTTCCACAATTTTATTATGAAATAGGCTGTAAATAGAGCTGGAAACGGGGTAGGATACAAATAGGGTTAATCATAGAAATTTTGAAAAGTTGGATAAAAAAATTAGCCATAAATAGAGCTGGAAAAGGGGTACGATACTTATCGGGCTATTTATACAAAAATTTCCAGAATTTTATTATGAAATAGGTTATTAATATAGCTGAGAGCGGGGTAGAATACATATAAGGTTATTTATAGAAATTTTGTAGAGTTGAATAAGAAAATAAGCTATAAATAGAACTGGAAAAGGGGGACGATACTTATCGGGCTAGTTATACAAAATTTTCCAAAATTTTATTAGGAAATACGTTATAAATCGAGCTAGAGAGGGAGTAGGATATTTTTAGCGATATTTCTAGAAATTTTATACAGTTGGATAATAAAATTAGCCATAAATAGAGCTGGAAAAGGAGAGGAATAATTATCGGTTTATTTATACAAAATTTTCCACAATTTTATTATGAAATAGCCTATAAATAGAGCTGGAAATGGGGTAGAATACAAATAGGGTATCACATAGAAATTTTGAAGAGTTGGATACAAAAATTAGCCATAAATAGAGCTGGAAAAGGGGTTGGATACTTATCGGGCTATTCATACAAAATTTTCCAGAATTTTGATAGAAAATAGGTCATAAATAGAGCTGGAGAGGAGGTACGATATTTATAGCGATATTTCTAAGAATTTTATACAGTTGGATAAGAAAATTGGCGATAAATAAAACTGGAAAAGGGGTACGATACTTATCGGGCTATTTGTGCAAAAATTTCCAGAAATTTATTATGAAATAGGTTATGAATAGAGCTGGAAACGGGGTAGGATACATATAAGATTATTTATAGAAATTTTGTAGAGTTGGATAAAAAAATTAGTCATAAATAGAGCTGGAAAAGGGTAGGATACTTATCGGGCTATTTGTAAAAATTTTTGCAGGATTCTATTACAAAATAGGTTACAAATAGAGCTGGAGAGGGGACAGGATATTTATAGCGATATTTCTAGGAATTTTATACAGTTGGATAAGAAAATTAGCCACAAATAGAACTGGAAAAGGGGTACGATACTTATCGGGCTATTTATACCAAATTTTCCAGAATTTTATTAGGAAATAGGTTATAATTAGAGCTGGCAACAGGTTGGGATACATATAAGGTTATTTACAGAAATTTTGTAGAGTTGTATAATAACATTATTCATAAATAGAGCTGGAAAAGGAGTAGGATATTTATCGGGCTATTTCTAGGGATTTTCTAATGTTTGATCCGAAAAAAGGTCCTTTTTTTATTAAGGCGGCCTTTATAAATTTTCCAGAATTTTATTAGGAAATAGGTTATAAATAGAGCTGGAAACGGGGTCGGATACATAGAAGGTTAGTTATAGGAATTTTGTGGAGTTGGATAAGAAAATTAGCCATAAATTGAGCTGGAAAAGGGGTAGGATATTTATCGTCTATTTATAAGAAATTTCAAGAGTTGGATTAAAAAGTAGGTTATAAATAGAGCTGGAAAGGGGGTATGATATTTATAGCGATATTTTTAGAAATTTTGTTTACTTGGAAAAGAAAATTAGCCATAAGTAAAGCTGGGAAAGGGGTAGGATACTTATCGGACTATCTATACAAAATTTTCCAGAGTTGGATTAAGAAGTAAGTTAAATAGAGCTGGAAAGGGGGTAGGATATTAATAGTGATATTTCTAGAAATGTTATAGAGTTGGATAAGAAAATAAGCCATAAATAGAGCCGGAAAAGGGGTAGGATACTTATCGGGCTATTTATACAAAATTTTTCAGAGTTGGGTAAGGAAATGGGTTATAAATGGAGCTGGAAAGGGGGTAGAGTCCTTACATGGCAATTTATATATAAAATAATTAGAGTTGGATCAGGAAATATGCCATAAATAGAGATGGAAAGGGGATAGGATACTTTTAAAGCTATTCGTACAAATTTTCTAGCCTTAAATCAGGAAATAGGCCTCTCATAAAGCTGGAAATGGGGTAGAATTTTTGTATCGTAATTTTTGGAATTTTCTAGAGTTGAATCAGGAAATAGCGAATCAATAAATCTGAAAAGGGCCTTGAGACTCAACAATAAACAATAATAACAGATATTGTATGAACAATTTTTATAACTGAATGCTTTGATTTGATATTCTTTGAAACAGTAACTGAATTGTATATGTGAATCAGTTATGTTTACTGTTAAGTCAGTCAGTTTGATTGATTCGTTTGTCACAAATAAATACTTTTAGCTAGAATTTAGTCACTAATTGAAATCAGTAAAAATCACTGATTCAAATTTAGAGAGCAGACTATTTTAAGTTCACAGGACAAATTTTAAATTTAAACTCATGGTTTCATAAAAAGCTTAATTATTGGTTTTAAAATTATTTTTTCTGCAGTACATTAATTTTTTTTCACTATGAAATCGATATGCGGCCGAAAAGAACGTAATGCGGCAACCGACACGCTTTCACCTTTTTGACCTTTGAAATTTCGAGGTCTTACATAACGATCACAAAATCTAGTAGAAAATTGATTAAATTGAATATATTTTAGGATTTAATTAATTAATTAGGTAATAAATATCTTTGAACGATTTCAGGTTGAAAAAGGAGTTTTAATGATAAAAAATACTAAGGAAATATATTTTTTTATTTATTACAATTTATTTTAAGAGAATATTTAACAAGATTTCAAAACATTCCAAAATATTACTAAATTTCTTCAATTTGCCGAATCTTATTAAAACTTTGGGAAAAATTGAATAATTTTAAAAGATATGTGGAAGTTTTCAGGAAATTTGAAAAATAATTTAAAAGTGGAAAAGATTTTTAAAAAAACCTAAAACAAAATATAGATTTTTTATGATTAAAGTAAAACTGCAACTGTTTGGACTAAAATAAAAATACTTTGTTGGTTGAGGATTCAACAATATTGTTAAAAATTCATCTCTTTGGTAGAAAATTAATCTTCTCAGTACAAAATTGAAATATTATTGAAAAATAACCTTTTTTGTTGAAAATTTATATTTTGGGGTTTATTAAGCTTTTTTCGTTGAGTATTTACCTATTTTGTAGAAAAATGGTCTTTTTTGGACTTGGATAAAGAATTTTTGAATTTTTTCAAGAATCCCTGGAAAATTATATCTATAAAACCTTAAAAAGAATAAAAAATATAAAATAATTCAAAATTTTCATTTTGAATTAAAACTTATTTTTCCTCTCAAATCGAATATACTTCAAAAACTGAAAGAAGGTTATGGCGATATTTAAAATTTAAATTCAAGACCTTTGTCATCTTCCTTCACCTCATTGATAGACTCAAAAGAAAGTTCACAATAGAAAATTAACCGCATAGAAAAAAATTAATTTTCCTACAGGAAACGAGACTCAACAACAAAAACAAACAAACTCTTTAGAAAACAGTTGCCTTTTCCCAACTGTCCTACTCTGAAAACATAAAAAAAAAGTTTGTAAACGGTGTATTTAGAACGTGTCGTAGGTCGTGACAACGAGACAGCCATAAAAAAAAGTGTGGTCCACGTCAATGGGAGACTAACCGATGTAATTCGAGCGGCTTTTACGGGGCGAATGAATATTTTAATATTTTAAAACGAGATATGCCATGAGGGATTTTTATGGTGCGCTATGGCGTTTCCCTATTGTGGATATCTCGACTGAGCAGTGCCACAAAGAGAGAAGACGACGTGTGAAGGAGTGACGCAGAGAGAGCGTGAAGGAGTGACGAAGAGGGAGCGTGAAGGAGTGACGGAGAGGACGCGTGGAGGACGGAAGAAGAAGCGTGAAGGAGTGACGGAGAGTACGCGTGGAGGACAGAAGACAAAGCGTGGAGGAGTGACGAAGAGGACGCGTGAAGGACAGAAGAAGCGATAAGGAGTGACGGAGAGGACGCGTGGAGGACAGAAGACGAAGCGTGGAGGAGTGACGAAGAGGACGCGTGAAGGACAGAAGAAGCGTGAAGGAGTGACGAAGAAGGAGCGTGAAGGAGTGACAAAGAGGGAGCGAGAAAGAGTGGGAAGTGCGTAAAAGAGAGGGAGTCGAGTTACAGTCGGAGTGGGGAAAAGAAAGAGAGAATGAGAGAGATAAAACACTTAGTACTGAAACGCGCCACCAGATGGCAGCACCTCGTGGCTCAATATTTTTCCTTTCATTTTACTAGTATCAGTCGCGTGCGTTTAGTTTTTCGATCTCAAGGAAATCATTTTTAATACAAAATAAAAATTTCTTTTTCAAGTTTATTTGTTTATTCATCTTTAAGGTTATATAATTATAACCTTCGGGAAGATTCTTGCAAATATTCAAAAAGATTTTTGAAGATTTCTGATGGTAAATGAAAGTTTGAAAGAAAAAAATTAATTTAAAAAAAAAAACACGAATTTTTAACATAAAAGTAACATTGTCAGAAAATTTCTTTAGCCAAAAAAAATAATCTTAAAAAATGTAGTTCAAATTTTTATCAAGTTGTTCAATTTTCAAAATTTGAACAAAAAAAAATCAGAAAGAGTTGAATTCAAACCAAAACGACAAATTTTAATCAAAGTAGTTGAATTTGTAAAAAAAAAAATTTTCAAGATACCAGACATGTCCAAAATGTATATTAAAGGAAAAAAATCGATTTAGTTTAAAAGATATTCAGAACTTGTGCAATAAAAAAAAAACTTAAAAAATCTTAAAAATTTTATTTCGAAACCATCAAAAATCTACACCTAGTTCTAAATTGTTAAAAAAAATCTTTAAATTTTTTATAATTTTTGAGAAGTTTTCAAAACTTCTAAATACTTTTCAAAATAATTAGAATTGTTCCTACAATTTGTAAAGAATCTTTAAAAATTAAAAAAATTGCCTTAAAATCTCGCACATTTCTTTTCAAAATTAATTTTTGAAAAGAAGAATTTTTGAAGAAGTACAAAATTATTTGAAATTTTTCGAGGAATCTTAGGAAACATTTCTCATTTTCTTGAAACCTTTAAAATTCTTAAAAAGCTTTTAAATTTTTTGTTCGAAATCCTAAAAAATCTAGATTTTGTTTAAAATTTGTTTCAATCTCTTCAAGTTTGAAATTATTTTTTATTATTTTCAAAATTTCTAAAAATCTCTTAATTTTACTGGAACTTTTTTGTAAAAGTTCCTAATTTTTCGACATTTTATGAAATCATTCAAGAAGTTTTGAAATCTATTGAATTTTTCTCTTGAAATCGATTTTGAAATTTCATGAAATGTTTTGAAATCCCGTAAAATTTTTCCAAATTTTTGAAAGCAATTACCAATAAATCTCGCAGAATT
This sequence comes from Andricus grossulariae, assembly GCA_011634705.1. Taxonomy (NCBI): domain Eukaryota; kingdom Metazoa; phylum Arthropoda; class Insecta; order Hymenoptera; family Cynipidae; genus Andricus; species Andricus grossulariae. Next base: position 249,565,978 of record JAABKJ010007545.1, on the reverse strand, counting down.
TTAAAAATTCCTGCAAATACTTACAAATTTTATAAAATCTTTTGGATTTTTTTGAAATCCTAGGAGGTATTTAGAATCTTGTAAAATCTTTTAAAATTCTTTACTTCATAATTTTTGAAAATTCCTCTGGAAAACATTAAAATTTCAAAAAATTGAGAAAAAGAATTTAGTTCCGAAACTCGTCACCAGTGGGCAGCACCTCGTGGCTGAGAATACTTTTCATCAATCTTTCCTTTTGCTGCTAGTTTATCGATTTGAGAAAAACAAATTTTTTTGATACAAATTAACAATTTTGAGTAACTATTAATTTCTGAATTTTTTTGTCTATTTGCTTTCAGAATTATTTAAATATGATTTTCGTGAGATTCTTGAGAAAATTCAAAAATGTTTTTGAAGATTTTAGATGTCAAATGAAAATTTTAACAAAAAAGTTCATTTTCAACAGAAAAAAATTTTCATTTGGAATCAAATAGTTGAATCCTCGACTAAAAAAGAATAATTTTCAACCAGTAACAATTTTAACCAAAATAGATTGAATATTTTCCAAAAGTAATTTTTTAATCCGAAAATTAAATTTGAAAATATTTGATAATTTTTCGGAAATATTTCAAAGTTTTAAAATATTTTCAATCCCGTCAAAACTTCTCAAATTAATAAATATATAAATATTAAATATAAATGTATTTCAAATATTTCTGATTTTTTTATGAATCTTCAACCAAAACAAAAAATTAATTTTCAAGAAAGTATTTCGACTTTTAGAAAGTAGTAAAATTAAAAAAAACAAAGATAAATTACTTCAATTTCCAACAAAAAAAAAAGATTTTCATTTTTCCCAAAAAGAAGAAGAAAAAAAGCATGAATTTGGAAGAAAATATTGAAATTTTTAACCAAAGAGGTGAATTTGCAACTAAAGTGATAAATCCTCAACTAAAAAAAGTGAATTTTTTAAAAATTAGTTCAACTTTTATCAAGTAGTTGAATTTTTGAAATTTGATTTGAAAAAGTTTTAAATTTTAAACTAAAATGGTTAAATTCTCACTACTTTACCACCGAGCAATTCACGCCTACCCCGAAAGGGAAACGGCTTAATGATATAATAATAATAATAAAATAATTCGTGGACTTATAAAGCTATATACGATGTACATATGAACATGTCGCTCCTGTAATATGCTCGTAAAAAAATTGCCTTAGATCAGTAATTCAGTATCTATCAACATTTATTAACAGAAATGTAAAATAATATCCAGCATACGGTTATGTATGGAACGGAAGAAAATATTAAAAAAGAAAAGGGACCGGATAAGACAAAAAAGAGAAAAACAGGTAAATAAACGAGAAGCAAGATTGCGGCAGGCAAAGGAATCATGACAGAAAACAGAATTTGCAGCTTCAACATGTCCCAAGTAAAAAGATAACATTTCCATTCATTTGCTATTAAAAATCCTGAATCAGTTCTAAGATTAATAAATCAAATATAAAAACTTCTTAAATTCCTTATGGTTCTCATTTTTCTAGATAAGAAATGAATTATATATCAAAAATTTTGTATCCCCATACACTTAAATATAAGAGATATAATCTAAACATCTTTTAAAAAAAGAATAATTGGGTCGGATCATCCTCTGCAATACTTTAAAGTAATAACAATGTATGAATTACGATTCCAATTAGCAATATACAAAATTACTTATGTCTGCTTCTTCATTTATTTTGAATTAAACCAATAGCACAAAAGATAAAGATTTCAAAGACTTGTCCATAAGTGTAAAAGGAAAATAGTAATAATTACACAACAAAATAAAATTAATAATTGGAAACAAATATTTTGGAAATAAATATATTTGACGTTTTACTCACATTTTTTTTCTAATTTTCTTTTCCAGTTAGTTAGTTTTGTCATATTTTAATGAATTAAAATACTTGGCTTGTAAGAATAAGCCTTTAACCTTTTTGACTTCTGCTATTAGTTTCAGTAAAAATAATGACATTGTTCAAATCTATTACCATTACATTTTTTACTTTAACCAGGAGTAGAGTCTCTAACCTTCTTATTTTATTACCTATATAAAAAATTCAGAATGATTTACAACATTATAAAGTTGTATGACTTTTACCTTTTAAACATTTCAGAACTGTAAATAAACGTTTGAAATTCAAGCAATTTTAATTAAAAACTAAAGTGATCTGAAATTCTCTAAATTCTCTGAATTCCTTAAATATTCTGAATTCTATAAATTTCTTGACTTCTCTGAAATCATTGAGTGTTCTGAATTTCTGAAATACTTTAAATTCTATGAATCGTCTGAAACCATTGAAGAATCTGAATTCCTAAGATTCCTAGAATTCTCTTAACTATTTCTCTTTTTTCCATTTAATGAATTTATTGAAATCCTTTACTTGATTGGCCGTTGGTCTACTCTTCAAGTTACATAAACTGAAGGTCAAGTTCGTTAGCCAGCAATTTTTGGTGAACATTCAAAAAGTTATAGCATTTTCAAAATCCAAAAAAAGAAAACGAAAATGGATATTTTAAGCCAAACAACGCACGATGTGCAAAAAAAGTCTAGAGAACAAAAGCGTTGCTTCTTGAAAGCCCTACAAGAGTATCATAACAGCTTTTTGATTTTTCGTAAAAAATCGAACATTCATATTTTGATCGCACAAAATATAATGAAAAATTTCATTTTGCCGCCAAACTATGCAAGATACGAATAAAGATGAATTTACAAAAATTATACACCGAAAAAATATCTGCAAATTTGTTTTGGATCACTTTTCTATAGGAGACGTAGTTTTTGTTTTACTCGTATAAAACATTAAAAAGAAAAAAAATTAAATTCTTGAACAAACAACAGAAGCTACGAAAAAAAATAATTAGACAAAAGTTGTTCACCAAAAAAAAGCTAAAAATTTGTTATTAATTATTTCTTGATGAAAAGCATAGTTTTTTTTTAATCGTGAAATGTTAAAGAAAAAATTAAACAATTAAATTTTTGGACAAACGACACAAGTTATGAAAAAATAGACAAAAGTTGCTCATCCAAAAAAGAGCTACAAATTTGTAATTCATTATTTTTTGATGGGACGCGTGTTTTTTGTTATAATTGTAAAAAATAACATTAAAAATACAAAAATTAAATTTTTTGAAATACGACACAAGGTACGAATAAAAATTAATAGACAAAAGTTGTTGGGCCAAAAAAGATCGACAAATTTTTTAATATTAATTTTTAGATAGGTTGAGTATATTTTCTTCTATTCGTAAAAAATTAGTTCAAAAATGAAGAAAATTTTTTTTTTGGAAAAACGACACGGGAGACGAAAGAAAAAACTGAGAAGACAAAATTTGTCCAATCAAACAAGATCTACAAATTTGGTATAAACTCTTGTTACAAAAATATACTAAAAATACCAAAATCAACTTTTTGGAAAAAGGACACAAGTTCCAATAACATTTTATTTAACAAAATTTGTCGAATAAATTATATCTACAAATTTATAGAGGAAATAGGGATTTGAAAGATTTCTGATAAGACAACTGATTAATTAAGACACGATTTATTAGTAGCAAACAAGTCAAAAACATAGGGAGATAAGATTCAAGATAACATGCCGTGACCGAGACAAACAACAAGCTTGAACTGTCATGGTTACCATGGTTATCTATAATGATAAACTATATGTACGATTGATTATCACACAGGGGTTATTTCAAGTCTATAAAGGACCAACTCTTATCCTTGCGATATATTCCTGATGCTTAGGACCTCCAAGTCCCTTTGTTAGCACATCGGCCATTATCTTCCTGGTTGGTCGGTCACCGACCTTGATGTTTCCGTCCTTAAAAACTTCACGCACAAAATGATGACGTAGCAGGTTAATAGCTTCCTTTCCTGCTTCAGTTCGAGCCATGCCTCTGTGCTCGAGAGAGCAGCTGTGTGCTGCTTCTTGGCTTCCCAACAGATCGTCGCTCCGCCAAGAATAAAGACATAGCCTGTATATGAACGTGGATCGTTTGTACAGGCGCCCCAATCTGAATCTAAGAAGCCTTGTAGTTCAATTCCTGTTTTGCGGAACGTAATTCCGTGTTTCAGAGTTCCTTTTACGTAACGCAAGATTCTTTTGGCTGCAACCCAATGTTCCTTAGTGTAGCAAGTGTTACACGGACTCAGTGGGTTAACAGCAAAAGCTATATCCGGACGAGTTCCCACAGCTAAGTACATCAATGAGCTAATTAGTTCTCGAAAAGGATACTGCTTCATATCTTCTTCGCTGCAAAATTCAGGCTTTGTTAGTTTTGTACTCGTATCCAGGGGCGTTGCGACTGGCTTTGCGTTTTCCATCCCAAAACGTTTAAAAATTTTTTCAGCTCCAATTCTATGCTTGCCTTTGACAAATTCAATTCCCAGACAATTACCAACTTCTCCCAGGTCCTTGACATCAAATGGAAGCCTCAATTTTTCTTTTATTTCAGTAATCCACTGGAGATTCTTTGAGGCTAACATCATGTCGTCGATGTAAACTGCCAGTATCATGACATCAGAACCACGCTTGGCAATGTATACGCATGGATCTGCGTTGAGAGGTTGCATTCCCAATTTTCAAAGGTCTGCGTCAAACCTCTCATGCCACTATCGTCCAGCTTGTCGCAATCCGTACAAAACTTTCTTTAGGAGACAAACTTTATCTCCTTTCTTCAATTCTTCCAGCATCCTAATCGTTTGCGTGCGAAGTACCTTGATGTACTTCTCTTTCAGCTTCGTCTTCTCAGCTATTTGAGTTAAAACATCTTCGTATAAATCTGGCAAATTCATGCAGATTTCTTCTCGAATTCTTCCGTTCAGGTATGCGGCGGTGATGCCCAGCTGATGAATTGTTAGATCGTTTTCAACTGCAGAAGCTGTTATCGTTCTGAAGGAGCTCAGACGTGCAACAGGAGCAAATGTCTCATGCATGCCGATTTCAGGGCGTTGTGCGAAACCCTTTGCCACGAGAACGTGCTTTTCGCCTTTCTATTTCCCCACTCGGGCCCTACTTATTTCGAAGTACAATTCTACAACCGATGATGTTGCGATCTTGTGGACGATCGACGAGCTCCCAGGTGTCGTATGCCATAAGTGATTTGAATTCATCTTCGATAGCAGATGTTAGCAGATTCGATAGCAGACTCCTCAACATGGCTTTCAGACATCGCCTCATGAAAAGGAATTTCCGTTATTCCAGCGATTCTTCCGTCGGCTCTGCTTCTTCCGGTTCGTTCCCATCTTCTACCACGTGGAAAAGTTTTCTTGGTCTTCCTCTCTGTCCTGTTTGAAGTATTCGTGGTCTACCTGGTGCTGTTCTTAGTTGAACATCCTGTGCTCCAAGTTGGATCGGAAGTTCTTCCCCTTGAGGTAAATTCTCTTCTTCTTCCATCTCCTCTTCTTCAGAAGATTCAACGGGGTCTTCCATTTGCCAGGAATTTTGCGTCCCGCGACGCGATCACTGTTCTTTCAGTAGGAATCTAAAGCCTTCTTGAAGGACTTCTGTTACGAATGTAGTTGGCTGTCGCGATCGCTTCAGCCCAAAACAAGGGAGGCACACTGGATTCGAGTAACGTACACCTGGCCATTTCAAATAAGGTACGATTCCTTCTCTCTGAAACTCCATTCTGTCGCGGCGTGTGAGGGACGGTCAGCCTTATTTTTATTCCACACTGATGCATGAAATGATCGAATTGGTTTTTGCAGTACACTGTTCCATTGCCGGACTGCAAACATTTTATGGACCTGTTAAATTGATTTTCCATTACTGATTTATATTTCTTGAAAACTTCAAATACATCGCTTTTCTTCTTCATAAAACTGACTTCGCACCATCTGGTGTGATCATCAATAAAGATTACAAAATATTTTGCACCTCCTACTGACTGTGCGCATCGGCCCGCATACGTCGGTGTGTACGATTTCAAGTGGCTCAGCTGATCGCTCAGATTTCTTGGGACAGATCTTACATCTTATACATCTTATATCTTACAAGCTGACAAATCCTTGCTTCTTTCAAGCTCTCCTTCCACTAGGTTTTCTTCCTTGATGACTTTCCTTAGGTACCTTTCGTTTAAGTGCCCTATGCGCTGATGCCAAATTTCTAAACCAGATTTCTTCTCATCCACTGTCAACAAAGTTATCTGCTCCAAGTTTTCTTGGACATAATAGAGATCTCCGATTCTATTCGCGCACCACTTTGTTTCACCTTCTGCACCTAAAACGAAAGCATCTTTCTTTTTGAATAACACGTCAAATCATCAGAGATATTGACATTCACAGTTCCTTTTGTACATATTTTGGTCGAAGCACAATTTGCGAGGTTCAGTGAACGTTGTTCTAGAGTCGAGAATTTTTCGAATTTCTTTCCATCTTTTCACATGTGCGATGTGCACTCACTATCCAAACACCACTTACTTTCATTGTGTGTTTCCCCAACTTTTAGCGAGTGCTCTTCTGCTTGTTCTTCAGTGATTACAAGATGACAGATTGCCTCCACGTTACCCGCCTTCTCCGGTTCATTTCCTCGTTTTTCCTGGCAATCCTTTGCCATGTATCCGACTTTCTTACATCTGTGGCATTTGAATTTGAATGCACCCTGTAACGTAGTTGATTTACCACTTCTATCCTCACCCTGTGATTTTCCGGATTTCTCATTGACTAGTAAATTGACTAGTAAATGGATTCTAGCTTTAGCAAAACTTCCCGTGATGTATTACACGCCATAATCTGTTTTATTTCGGAGGGATGGATGGACAGAACTAAATCGGATTGCGCTTTGAGATCAGCCTCGTCCCATGCCGTTACTGCCTCACCGCCTTGTACGGCTACAGCTGGTCGTGTTGTAGTACCATTCACGTACTTCCAGGTCTCATTTCTTATCAGCAAAAACTTCATTTGCACTTTCCACGTGTCATAATTTTCCTTACCTAGCGCTTCCACGCGTACCGAGTGCGTCGTATTCATTTTGCCGAAAATTTTACGAATAGATGCTTCCCCTCGCAAGCGTTGCACTTATAGATTATTATTTTTCACAAATCACACCGGTCTTTCCAACAAGTCTGGGCTCATAACCTATAGAGGAAATAGGGATCTAGGAGAAGGATTTCTGATAAGACAATTGATTAATTAAGGCACGATTTATTAGTAGCAAACATGTCCAAAATACACGGCGATAAGATTCAAGAGAACATGCCGTGGCCGAGACAAACAACAAACTTGAACTGCCATGTTTACCATGGTTATCTATAATTATAAACTATACGTATGGTTGATAATCACATGGGGGTTATTTCAACAAAATTGGCTTAGAACAACTTTATGCTAGGATGCATATTTTTAATTTAAATCGTGAAAAATAACATAAAAAATAAACCAATTAAATTTATGGAAAAAGGACACAAGTTTCAATACAATTTTTAATAACGAAATTTTTTTTCTTATAGGATGCGCACTAGAGTGCCAATTTAAAACGTATTTTTTTTCCTAAGGTCTTAGTCTCTAAATTTGTGCAGTTTGACAAAAAATACCATGTATTTTTTTATATAAAATTTTCTTGAGCTCCCGAAAGACGTTCAAAGTTCTTGGTTAGCTAAATATTTTGTTAGCTTTAAAACAAAAAAATACGGGGTAATTTTTTTATTTTAGGAAAAATCCTGTAGGGTAAGACTGTAAATTTAATAAATTGGCTCAGATACAACACTTAAGTAATCTAAGTTTCATAGATTCATTGGGTCTTAAGCTCTTAGATTTTACTTCGAATGAAAAAAATTTTCCCGCATTCTTTATTTTCTAAAAAAAAGTACCTTAGATCCAGCTCAAGGCATTCGAAGATAATAAATGTCTTTTTTTCATTTTCTCTCAAACTATGGGCTCTAGTGAAAGAATGAATATAATAAAGATATTTCGCTTTTTTGCAGAGCACATTTTTTAATAACGTATTTTATGTCTCAAACCGTTTTTTCGAGCAGCACATCACTCAAATGTCAAGAAAATGGCATTTTTCACTTTTTTAGCTAAACTGAGGGTTCAAGTGAAAAAATAAATGTGACAAAAACATTTTTCTTTCTTCTAAACAACATTTTTTGTTTACGACACTTAAGCCTGAAACCCTTTTTTTCGGCCAATAGATCACTTAAATGCCAATAAAATGACATTTCGCAACTTTTCTAGCTGAACTGCGTGTTCTAGAGACAAAATGAACGTGAAAAAAACATTTTACTTTTTCATACGCGATATTTTTATTTGTAACACTTTCGCCTGAAATTCTTTTTGCCCAATAGACCACTTAAATGTCAATGAAATGACATTTTCCACTTTTCTTGCTTAACTGCGTGTTTTAGGAGAAAAAATAAACGTGAAAAAACATCTTACTTTTTTATAAAAAAAATATTTTTTGTTCACAGTACAATTGCGTGAAACCCTTTTCAATATTATTTCAAACTATCTCTCTTTACATTGATGTGCTCAATTGGCCAAAAAAGTGTTTTACGCAATTGTAATATGAACCAAAAATATTTTTTTATGAAAAAGTAAAATGTTTTGTTCATGTTCATTTTTCCTCTAAAACACGCAGTTCAGCTAGAAAATTGGGAAAATATCATTTTATTGACATTTAAGTGGTCTATTGGCCAAAAAGGGGGTTGAGGCGAAAGTGTTAGAAGCAAAAAATGTTGTTTATGATAAAAGAAAAATGTTTTTGTCACATTCATTCTTTCTCTAGAACACGCAGTTCAGCTAGAAAAGAGAGAAATGTCATTTTATTGACATTTAAGTGGGCTATTGTCCAAAAACGGGGTTTTAGGCGAAAGGGTTATAAGCAAAAATGTTGTTTAGAAGAAAGTTAAATGGTTTTGTCGCATTCATTTTTTCACTTGAACCGTCAGTTCAGCTAAAAAAGTAAAAAAGTAATTTTCTTGACATTTAAGTAAATAAATAATATAATATAAAAAATATTTATAAATAATTTAAGAATTAATGGAATTCACGGAATTCATGGAATTCAAGGAATTCACTGAATTTATAGAATTCACGGAATTCATGAAATTCGATGCATTCTCGGGATTCGCGGAATTTATGACATTCACGGAATTCAATGAATTTATAGAATTCACGGAATTCGTTAAATTCGACGCACTCTCGGAATTCGCAGAATTTACGAAATTTATAAAATTCACGGAATACATAGAATTTACGAAATTTATGGAATTCACGGAATTCGAAAGAAGGGTTTGAGACCAAAAATCTGTTATTAAAAAATGTGCCTTGCAAAAAAATTAAATATATTATATTCATTCTTTTACTAGAGCCCATAGTTTAAGACAGAAAATTAAAAGAAGATATTTTTTATCTTCAATCGCCTTGAACGGGAACTAAGATATTTTTATTATAAAATAAAGAATCCTATACTCCTATATGATTTCTTCCTAAAACAAAAAAATTACCCCCTGTTTTTTATTTTAATGATAACAAAATATTGAGTAAACCTAGAACTTTGAACGTCTTGCGGGAGCTCAAGAAAATTTTATATAAAATAAACAAAAAATACGTGCTCTTTGTTTTGTCAAACTGTACAAATTTAGAGGCTAAGAGCTTAGGAAAAAAAATATTACATTTTAAATTGGCACCCTAATGCGCACTTTTCTCAATTACAAAAACAAGACAATGAAAATACGTATTTTTCAATATAAAAGCATATTATGAATTGTAATAATATAAATTTATTGAAATGATACATTTTTCAATGTAGCTGAGAATAAAGTTTAATGCAAAATAAGGAACAAATAATAAAGTAATCATGATAAATAAAATTTGTATTTTATTTTTCAATATTTGAAAAAGCAATCCCAGGCCGAGGCACATAAATAAATGTAATATAAGTTTGATATAAAAGTGTTGAATATAATGTAGAAAAGTTCACATTTTGGACAAAATCAAGTGCGAAGCACGAGACACGTGATAAGAATGTGTTCGTTTAAGCCGAAGGAGCTTTACCAAAAGACAATTCACAATCACCAAATTACAATTGTCGATGCTTTGAACTTTAATTTTAACAGGTCTGTGAACAAATGTGTGGGAAATACAAAGACCGAGCGCGAAGCGCGTGAACCAACAGTTGCGCGCCGTAGCACAGTGGTGCCTGTCAATGCAAAAATGGGACATGGCGTGAAAAAAAAGTTACTATATCGGTCTTTCCTTTGGCTTATCTTGATAAATAGAGAATTAAAGTTGCAAAATTCGAAGTTCCTGTTTCGTTATCATGCATCTGCAGTAGTGAAGAAATGATAAGAGAACACACAGGTAAGATATGCGTTGCATTCAAATTCGACTATCAAACGTGCATGACCTTTGAAACAGCATACATGCGAGCCTATTGCATCTATCGTTATTCAAAAAAATGGATTAGACTTAGGAAAGTAATTACTTTACATGTACTATAATAAAAATTGTTGATAAAGTTTTCATTTTTTATTAAATGAATAGGAAAATCATGAAAATTGCATAAGTTTTCTTTAACAAATAAAAGTACATTTATAGAGAAGTTATAGTATACCGCAATATTCCGTCAATATTTTTATTAAAAGTGGCGAATAATATTCATACACTGTTAAAAATGTTTGGAATTCTCCAGCAGTTCTACAATACAAGCGTAAGGTAAAATTGCAAACCCGGTATTGGAATGACGAAATTGCAATACATGTATTGTAAGTGTTGTGAAGTGTGAAATCACCGTCGGGCATTCCAATACATGTATTGTAGCGTTTATAAGTCGAAAATTATGCACAAGGAATTCATGGATCTAATGGAATTCGCATAATTGTAGAATTTAAGGAATTCACGAAATTTATGGAATTCACGGAATTAATAGAATTCAATGAACTAACGGAACTGATGGAATACACGGAATTCACGGAGTTTATGGAATTCATGAAATTGATAGAATTCGCGGAATTTAATGAATTCGTGGAATTCACGAAATTCACAGAATTCGCAGAATTAATGGAATTCGCGGAATTCATGGAATTCAAGGAATTCACTGAATTTATAGAATTCACGGAATTCATGAAATTCGATGCATTCTCGGGA
>JAABKJ010007545.1:249446241-249554764 GCA_011634705.1 Andricus grossulariae | reverse complement strand
ATTCGCAGAATTTACGAAATTTATAAAATTCACGGAATACATAGAATTTACGAAATTTATGGAATTCACGGAATTCGTGGAATTCGCGGAATTCATGGAATTCATGGGATTCACGGAATTCAATGAATTTTCGTGATTCACGGAATTCACTGAATTTTCGTGATTCACGGAATTCACTGAATTTATGAAATTCACGGAATTCACTAAATTTATGAAATTCACGGAATTCACTGAATTTATGGAATTCACTGGATTTATGAAATTCACGGAATTTAAGGAATTCACTGAAATCACGGAATTAATGGAATTCACGAAATTCAATGCATTCAAGGAATTCATGCTCTTCGCGAAATTCACGGAATTCGCGGAATTAATGCAATGTAAGGAATTCAGGATATTTATGGAATTCACAGAATTCATGGAATTCAAGGCATTAATAGAATTCATGGAATTCAAGGAATTAATGGAATTCACGAAATTCACTGAATTTATAGAATTCACGGAATTCACTGAATTTATAGAATTCACGGAATTCATGAAATTCAATGAATTCTCGGAATTCGAGGAATTTACGAAATTTAAAGATCTCACGGAAATCATAGAATTCAAGAAATTCACGAAACTTATGGAATTCATGGAATTCGTGGAATTTATGGATTTTACGGAATTCATTAAATTCATGGGATTTACGGAATTCACTAAATTTTCGGGATTCACGGAATTCACTGAATTTATGAAATTCACGGAATTTATGGAATTCACTGAATTTATGAAATTCACTGAATTTATGAAATTCACGGAATTCAAGGAATTTCACTGAAATCACGGAATTAATAGAATTCACGGAATTAATGGAATTCACGGAACTCCTGAAATTCAAGGAATTCATGGAATTAGAGGCATTCATGGGATTTAAGGAATTCAAGGAATTTATGTGTGTAGGCGCGCTCTAACTTGCGAGCGCAGCGAGTCGCGCGCGATGAGAATGTGCCTGCGCAGCGGGCACATTTTTACATTCTCATCAGACGAGGTATTATATTCGGCTAAAATTTGACCCCGTCAGTTTTTGTAAATGTCCACGCTTTGAGCCCCCTGGACCCGAAAAACAAGTTTTTACGAATGAGTATGTATGTATGCCAAACAACGCACGATATAAAAGACAGTCGAGAAAAGGAAAACGTTGCTTTTTGAACACCCTACAAGACTGTCATAACAACTTTATAAATTTTCTTTAAAAATAAAAAATTCAAATTTTGATCGCACAAAAAAATGTAAAAAATCAAAAATTCCATTTTGCAGTCAAACTATACAAGATACGAAAAAAGATGGATAGACAACAATTGTGCATTAGAAAAATATCTGCAAATTTGTTGATAATAACTTTTTTATAAGACGCATAGCTTTTGTATAAATTCGTAAAAAACAGCATTAAAAATAAAAAAATTAAATTTTTAGGCAAACAAAACAAGCTACGAAAAAAATAATAAAACCAAAGTTGTTCACAAAAAAAAACTACACATTTTTTACAAACCCTTGTTATAAAGATAAATTAAATATAAGAAAATTACCTTTTTGGAAAAAAGACACAAGCTACAATAACATTATATGTAGCAACATTTTTCGCCTAAATTATATCTACAAATCTGTTCAAAACCACTTTACGCTAGGATGCGTATTTTTAGTTTAAATCGTAAAAAATGACATTGAAAATATACAATTAAAATTTATGGAAAAACGACACAAAATTCATTAAACTATTTAATAACAAAATTGTTTTTTTTTTTTTTCTTATAGGATGTGCACTTTTTTCACTTATAAAAGCAAGACAGCGGGCAGATTTGTTATATTTATTTTCATCATTGTAGTTGGTATTCTATTTAGTTTGCACTGTGAAAACAAAGTATTATTTCAGGGCTAGATTCAGGTATTACAATGGGACTCAGAAAAAACAGTCTGGAACCCAGATTCACTTGTTTTACATCGAAACTAACAGCATGAAGTTATTACATTCAAAAACAGGACACACAAAAAATTATACCATAAGAAAAGAGATATCTAGTTTTTACAGTGTGGCTTGGAAGAAGATCTGTTCGGATAAATTAACATGTCACAACAGCGTTCTCCAGATAAAAAATTGATATTGGAAATAAATCCATCATTTCGACATAACAATTTGATATATAAATTTAATTTAAATTTGTAAAATGATATTTAATCTGCATTTAAGGGTGTTGGTTCAATCCCACTTGGAATTTTTTTGTATAGGTACGTCACTGACTCAATATATAATTTTTCTCAAACATTTGAGAACGAAAGAAAGAAAACTTGTGAAATATTTGAGGTTTTGCGAGATCCTCAGATCAATAAAATGTATAGAAATGAAGCCTTTTACTGAGGCAATTATTATTTTCACAGAAATTATAACTTTTTCGAAAGGGAGCAATCTGCAGATAGCAGAAGACTGCATTTGAACGGCGAAAACCGTTCGCAAATTTATTTTTATACTTACATTTCTGACATCACAGAAGAATTTTCAGGAGCTATCAACTTTTCGAAGACTCATGACGTAGTTGGCCTTAGTTGGCGCGCAATTCAAAATTGGATCTTTTGAGAATACATAAAAATTATTGAAAACATTATAGAAAATTATTTTTAATCACTTTTTCAACAAATTTCTTCTGAAATTAAATTTTTGTGAAATATAAATTATTCTTCGCAAGTCAAAGAAAATAAACTGTCAATATATGTGTTATACATTTTTTTCTTGTCTAAAATCAAAAGTTGTACATTTTATATACGGTGGATCTAATCGATTATTTGCGTCGATGGTGCAACTCTGCCTGGCTCTCACTCGAGACCGCGGAATTAAGAAATTGAATAACAGACAAAAATTAAGACGGCCCTACATTCTTAAGCTAACCTTTAAAGAAAAAGAACGTACAATATAGAAACAAAATAACGAGATAAGAGACATTCAATAAAATAATGATAACTTAAAAATATAGCAAAAGAGAGAAGTGCCGAATTTTCTACTCCTCGTGTGAACACGAGGGCCTTTAAGTTAAGGGATGTTCTCAATAAAATAGAATTTGCGAGGTGCAGAAAACCTGCGACGTCACACCGACTTCCTATCGCATACGACTTAGAGGTCCGTCCCCTATTTGATTTTTCCCTTTTTTATTGATTTTCTGTTGTTTTGTTTTCTTAATGAATTGAAAATGCATGTATTAAATTTGTATACATATAAAAATTATCCTATGTACTAATAATATATAGTTAAAACTTTGCCATAAGGATAACCGCGAGATTTCATCGGGAGCGGTTGACATTCTAGAAAATTGCACCCGCTCCCGGCGAAATCGCGTTAATGTTTCAGCTGTAACCACGTCTTACGACCGCTTGCATCTGCTTCGTAGAGCCTCATTTACTGATTTTATATTCTTAATGCGATACTCAGACAATGCTAGGTATACGTCAGTCTCTCCAACGTCAAGGTGTCAAATAGCACTCATATGCATGAGCTCAGGGTCCTCGGGAACGCTAGCAATTCGTCCTTGCTTGAGATGAATCTTCACACACATTTCCAATCCAAAGTCCATACCAATCACTTCTGTATATCTCTCATATCGTCTATATCGTCTATATCGTCTCAGAGGACTCCGTGGAATGGCGTAGCGCCAGAAATAGTAGCAGAAATGTGATGCAAAAGAGGATTGAGCTCATGGTATATAACACTTGTATTTTGTTAACAATGAGCTGCTTGATATTAGCAGCTTTGACATCTTCAGTGTCTAATGGTAGAACTCAGCTCGTGGGCGATCTTTCCGACTCCTTCCGTAAATTACCACCAGATGTTATGTACTCAATCACACATTGCCTAAGCACTCACCGCTCCATAAGCTGAGCTATTGATGATCCAGAGGTCGGACTCCTTTGAGAAATGCTCACGAAGGGAGAAAGAGACAGCCGGGGAGAATTATTATTATTATTTTAAACTTGCTGTCGGGCGAACCCGGTTTTTCATCATCAGCCACGGACTGAGTCAAGTACCTGATGAGATGAGGATGTTATGAATTAATTTAATACGATGTTTGAAATCTTTTACGAAGATGTTATAATAGGTACAAAATTAGGGGCATGGTATAGTTTGGATTTCGTCTTTCTTACAAAGCGACCGCGAGCGTAGAAGGTGCCATTAGTCGCCTCTGGATCCTTTCTTAGAGCTATCATCTACCTCTGGTTGAATCAGACCATCTACCTCTGCAGGATGTGGTGGTACTGGGTCATCATTAGGTTAAGCCAAAACACCAATTGCCGCTGCTTCATCATGTTACGCAGCTTCTTTTAACTAATGTTTATCATCGACGTTTTTTCACGCCAATTCAACCTGTTTTCATTGTAGCAGGCTTATTTATATTTTTCCTAATCTGCTTTTTCAAAAAATGTGATCTTCAACCTTCCAGGAAAATATTCTTAAAATTTCAGTATAAGATATAAATTATTAGGGCCGTTATTAGGCTTTGTAAACAGTAGAAAGCAGTGAAAATGGCACTTTTCAAGTAACCGTAATTAATATTTTTTATGAAATTTTCATTGAAAAAATGCTTTTATGTGGATTCTGAGGACCCGAAGAATAACATATTAAAAGTTCAAATTAAAAAGCCGATAACTTCGTGGTTAAAATCTTGAATGAAAAAAAAGTTGGTTTTGCCCATGTTAATTTCATAAGAACTTCAAATACCATGGGCCACCTCTAAATATTGTTTCAAATTGAAAAAAAATCTGGCTTCTACAATCGCATAATCTACCGTTGTTTGCCTGTCGCTCCTAAGAAAATCAAAAGTGCTTTTTTCTGGTCACCCTACTATGTACGATATTTTTCATAACAAACGCATCGGAAATGCGGCTTTTGCTGCCTTTCGAGTGATAGCGAGATGAAAAATGACACTGCCATAATTGAATGGGTGGTCTGGAGAGACCGGATTTTCCGAGATTCCGGCGGGGCACTCGATTTCAACGAAACGATAACACTGGACCTGGATGACACGTGAGAATAGTGGAAACTACGAGATTATGTGCGGCGCTGCTTTAGTGCAGTTAGCAGAGACACATGGGACATGCGTCAGCATAATCTCGTCACTTTCATTCTATCGTGCCATGTATTACTT
Organism: Andricus grossulariae; assembly: GCA_011634705.1. Taxonomy (NCBI): domain Eukaryota; kingdom Metazoa; phylum Arthropoda; class Insecta; order Hymenoptera; family Cynipidae; genus Andricus; species Andricus grossulariae. Next base: position 249,549,596 of record JAABKJ010007545.1, on the reverse strand, counting down.
TCGTCCCGCCATCTGATACTCGGGAGAAATCGGCCACTTTTGCTTCGCTCAAAAGCAGCAAAAGTCGAGCTTTCGATGCGCGTGTTATGAACATTAATTTAATTGCATCACTCCTAGAGAAGCGCTTTGATATAATATTATGAAAAAAACTTTACTCAATCTTAACTGGATTCGGTTTCGAAAAATTCGACTCATGACTCACTCTGGTTTCAACCTTTACTTGGAACTCACATTGGAGGGTTCTCACAGCCTTAGAGGCTTGCGAAGAGTCGAAGGTGAATTTTTTATGTTACCCACACAAAATGAGCGTGTGCTACTGCTTGTGGATTGAGCGTGACATCTCTCTTCGAGCGGCGTAAGCGGACCGGCATATGCCTGCGTATACAATATTGGACCTCGTAGTGGAACAGTGGTGTTAGGGTATGAGTTCCGACATTATATATCAGGTATAAAATGTAGACGCCTGCGCAGTAGTGCGCGATCAGAAAAAGACAGAGAGAGACTGGTGTTTTTAGCGAGAAACACAAAATGGCGGAAACGTCAGCCAAACAAAACTCCCGTCAAAGGCAAATTTTTTCAGTATATTCACGAGCACTTGGTTGTGCCGACTCCAAAAGAGAGATCACGCTCAATCCGCCACCAGCAGAACACGCTTCACATTTTCCGCGTCTCTGCAAAAAAAAGTACAGTGCATGCCACGGAGGAGAGGTTTTAACGAATGGTGAACTGTTGTCCCAAGGTTTTTTGCCGGATCTCGGCGGAGTACTGGCATGATACTGGTGTAGCGCAGACTATAAGAAACGGCAAACTATTGTCCCACGATTTCGTGTCGGGCCCGGGTGGAGCAATGGCACGATACTGGTGTCGTACAAATTTTAACAAATGGCAAACTGTTGTCCCATGGTTTTTTCCGGATCTCGGCGGAGTACTGATATGATACTGGTGTCGTACAAATTTCAAAAATTGGCTAACTGTTGTCCCATGGCTTTTTGCCGGATCTCGGCGGAGCACTGGTATGATACTGGTGTCATACAAATTTTAACATACGGCGATCTGTTGCCCCATGCCTATTTGCCCGATGTCGGCGAAGTATTGGCACGATACTGGCGTAGAACAGACTATAAGAAACTTAGCACATATTCCATTCCGATGAATGTATCCTTGATTTGGCACTTCAATTTTAATGCACGTAATTTGCCTTTGGTATCTTATATAAATCGAATCGCAGTCCACTGTAAATTCCATGCATATATACCATTTTAAAGGTCATTGGGAAAGTTAAACACTTTTTTATTATTATTAGAGCCATATTTGCACTTTTCGATATTTTTATTTGGTGCTTTTTTAAATCATCACTAAACCACTTTTTAAACCACTTACATGATAATTTCACATCGTCACCATTTCTTTCCGTTAATGAAGTTGAGATGAGAAATCCCAGTGGGCACAAAATTTGGCGACGTCTTTACGACATCGTTACGACATCTCTACGACAACTTCACGACATCCTATATCCATGTCGTAAAGACACCTTATCGATATGGACATAGGATGTTGTCAAGTTGTCGTAAAGATGTCGTAACGATGTCGTAACGATGTCGTAAAGACATCGTCAAATTTGGAGCCCACTGGGATAACATTTTATGAATTCCTAATTAAAATTTCATCTGTTCAAGTATATAATAATTAAAATTACACCTATTGTTGAAAAATAGGTGTTATTTCAAAATGTGTTAAACGTTTTTCCTTTTTTTATGCTCCTCTTAAATTAGGAACTGGAACAGATCAATTTTTTTAATATTTCTCAGTAAACAACAATTTTATATGAACTTCAATTTTCAATCAATTGAATTCAATTGTTCCATAATCTCATTTTTAAAATTTTGAATAGTAAGTAACTTTTCCAATAAAATAGGTTAGGTTTATTTACTTTTCAATATTGCATCTTTTTCACTAGATAAAATATTAATTTTTCTTCTTCTTGTTATTATTATTATTAGTTTGTATTGTTTCAAATGTCAAAACTAGGCGGTTTCGCATTTGAACGTTTCCCGAGAATGTAAATGTAACCAATCAGGATATTTGTTCCTGTTAAGAATTATGATCATTGGTTAAGTGTTGACATTGAGATGGCATGCAGGCTCGAAGTAATGATTCTCTGTTTTGACTCAAATTTACATAATTTTATCATCAATGAAGCGTGCGAATTTTACAGAGGAGAATTTTACTGAATTTTATGCTACGTTTTGTCATTTAAACAAAAATATTTGTGGAAGATGTTTTTGTCATTTCTTTGAAAAGGGACCATTTTTTTATGTCTGAAGACAAAAGGTAGAATGTTTACTTCTTGAATATGAAAATGCTGCTTATTTTATTTTCGAAGAATTAAAATATGTATTCAGTTTATGTATTTCAAAAATTAAACTTACTTCGATGTGAACAAATTTTTTCAATCCAATACAATGCCTCATCATGTCTGAAATCAAAGTTGGCAATCGCGAAGGCCACCAGTGCAGTACCAATACTGGCAGTCCACTGAAAATCATTATCATTTCTGTCGCATACCAGTACACCGCCAATAACGGTGCCCAGTACTCCTCCAGCTTCTTCAATAGTAGTCATTTGTCGTACTGTGTTAATGTTTACTTCCAATACTTCATTAGTACTCATACCCACAACTGACCAATTATGAATCGCAGTACTTATAGTAATTACAGCGCCAATACTGATGCCCAGTACAGCAATTTAGTACAGCCCCGAACTTGGTAATCAGTACTGAACAGCGTTATCATCCCAATATTACGCCACATCGACGCCCGTATTGGGCTACCAGTACCACACCAATGCTGCCAAACTCTGGCCAGTGCTGACCCAATGCTTCGCCAGTTGTAAATTTCCCATTGCGTCCGAGTTTTTTTCACAACATCAATTTATTGTAAAAATGAAAAATGATGATTTTCTAAAACTAAAAATTCGTAATATTTACATCGAGAATAATGTATAGAGAGTGTAAAAGGCCATTTTATGGTACTCAATTGTAATAAATGTATTCATAGTGGGTTAATAATTTCTGGACATAAAATATATTATGTTTCGTTTATGATATTACTAAATCTTGGTAAGAAGGATAAGTGCTAGTTAGAAGAGACGCATTACTCATAAAATTGGTACATGTAAACCACAAAGTTTACAATTAGGTTTATAGGTGCAATCGTACGTTTACGCCTGGTTCACTCGTTTTGGCAAGTGACTCATGCAATAATATTATAGAGTATGTTTCCTCGTCGATTTGCCAAGAGACAGTGATTTATTCTGAAGTTCCTACAATTTCCAGTATCCGTGAGGGTTAAATTGGTTAATCAAGTCAAAACTGAACGAGGAATGGATTTGACAATATCAAAAAATTGAGAGTCAGTGATTGAGAAAACAAAAAATTAAACTAACTATTTAAAGAATTAACTTAGGTTTAATGTACTCAAGCCCTAGCTGCGCTACACACTAAATTCCAGTTTCAATTTTTTATCCAAAGGTGGATCAAAATGCATAATTATAACTACATTCACATTTTCCTATATAGATGTTTATTATTTTTCATTATGCAACGCTTTGGTCCACTATTGTATCAAAATTTGAAACCTTGAGATTTATTAAAAATAACAGACCTCTAGCAATGGTAAATAATTACCACTAGAAACCTAATATATATCTAACTGTTGTCCCATGGCTTTTTGCCGGATCTCGGCGGAGCACTGGTATGATACTGGTGTCATACAAATTTTAACATACGGCGATCTGTTGCCCCATGCCAGTCCTTGAATGTGGAGCGCTTTGGGTTGAACTTCAAATTTTTTGTAGAAAGTTTACTTTTTGTTTGAAATTCATATTTTGTTGTTGAAAAGTCAACTGTAATCTTTTTTGGATAAAAATTTCACTATTTTTTTTTTAATTTGTCTTCTTAATTTCATATTTCATCTATTTTATTAGAAATTGCATCTTCCTTTGAAGAAAATGCAACTGTTTGTTTGAAAATTCAATAATTTTGTTTAAAAACATCCTTTTTGGTTGAAAATGCAACTGCTTTGTTGAAAATTAATCTTTTTGGGTTAAAAGTTGAAGTATTTTCGTAGAAAATTCAGTTCTTGTTCAAAATTGTAATACGAGATTTTAAATTTTATATTATTTATTATCTACTTGCGTTAGAAAAACATAAATTAATAAAAAAGTTTAGCAATTGAAATATCTTTAGGTAGTGTTCTCGACCACAGTCTCAATCGAACTGCCGATCTTTAGGAGGCTTGTGTTGACCATGATTCCGCCAAGCCTCGGCCAGGCTCCAGCCTATATTCGTCATAGCTTAGACTCAAACTTCGGTGACTGTGTTTTAGCGGATGTTTATGAAACGTGATGTTTGTGACATGTGATAAGCTAGCTCTCTTGAATAGCTTCTTTGTCCCTAACTGTATCTCTGCTCTATATTCGGCCTACCTGACGGCTAGGTCGTCCTCGATCTTTTACCCCAGTGATTTAATCTAGAACGCAGAAAATATAAACTTTATTTTGTCCTACATGATAAGACTAAGGGAGGGTAATAGCTGTGCGTCAATTAGACATTCCCCCACAGGAGTGATCAGTTCCACCGAAAGTATCCATTAACTCACAGTTAACACCGAAAACATGTAGATTAGGAATTGAATAAATAGGAATCTTTTATGAAATAATTTAAGCTTCGTAAGGGCCATTCTGAGGAAACTCAGACGCTCCGAAACTTAGATTTACTGGTTGTTAACCCTGGTCCTGACCTCCGCCTAGTATCCCACCCAGTATGAGTTTGACCACTTCTCAACCTAGGAATACTAGACTTGGTCTGGTCTTGTCCTGACCTCCGCCTAGTACTCCACCCAGTTTAAGGTTGACAACTCCTTAACCTAGGAATACTAGACTTGGCCTAGTCTTAGCCTCGCCAAAGTCCGTTCGGTCAGAATCCTCACCAAGAATTGCACTTCAGGATCGTCGACTCCGACTAACCCTTCCATTATATGGAACACAGCTCTCGAAACAGCTCGGTTGATTCGATGTAGATACCACTACACTTACTCACCAGCTCCCTGCGTAGCGTCGAACGTGACCCATCTCTTCATGCTGTCTACCGCTACAGTACTGCGCTGGTTCGGCGATTTCTTCAAATCCCGAAGATCTTGGACCTCGTACCGGTCAATGGGCAGAACTGCTATCACTTTGAAAGGCCATTTCGCCTTGGATGCCAGCTTCCTACTCTCGCCAGTAGCAACAGGGTGGGCGTCCACCATAACGATGTCTTCGATACAGTACGAGGGAGGTTTGAACCTGCGAATATCAAACCTCCTTTTTTGTCGATTTTGCTCTTCATCCGTAGACGCCTTCGCCGCGGACCTCAAATCCTCCAAGTTGACCTGATCCAATGTTTCCTGAATCGTCGCTAGTATTTTTCCATCGGCCATACTGCGCGGTATGTAGCCAAAGAGCAGTTGAGTTGGTGACATACGCGTAGTCCTGTTGATCGAACAGGTAATCGCACTTTGGACCTTCTTGACATTTTCGTCCCATAAATCCTCTGCACTTCCGGCGCAAGTAGCTGCAAGTGAGCTCAAGACTGTGCGATTCATTCGCTCACACTGACCGTTTGCACGTGGTGTTGCAACTGCGTTGAGTACGTGCTTGATGCCGTATTCCACACAAAAGGCCGTTCCTCTATCGCTAATTATTATCCGGGTGGGTACTCCGAATATTGCAATCAACTGACTTAGTGCCTTCAACACTTGTTTAACTGACGTATCGCGGACAGGTTCGAGAATACAGAATTTTGTAAAACCATCAACTACGGTAAGAATTTCTGTATTTTTGCGTATACTTCTAACAAAAGGTCCAACATGATCGAGATGTAATGTATGGAATGGCTATTTTTTCTATTGGATGTAACAACCCGGGTTTGCGACCGGCTACAGATTCATAGTATAAGCAATTCAGGCATGCATTGACGTATTTGGAAACGAATTTTCTAATCCCTTTGAACCAATAGTGCTCTCGCACTTTCTCCAATGTTCTTTCAAGTGCAAAATGTCCCTGCTCATCTTGACATAATCTCACCGCATTAAAGCGTGACATTCAAGGGACCAACCATTTGTTACCTGTGTCAGTCCTTCGAAAAACAATACGCCCCTTGAGGTCATACTTGTCAAAATATTGTTTAGTATCTGATTGTCTATCGCCTGATTAAATCTTTCGAATTACGTCAATTTCGGGGCCTTGTAACTGAGCTACTTTAATCCATTCTTTTTCTGTCACATCGACTACACAACATTCTATTGGATTTCTACTTAAGAAATCCACGTGTGCAACTTGTGCACCAGGACGATACGCGACCTCGGAATTGTAGTCCCGGTGATACACCCACCATCGAGCTACTCGAGGCTGTATATTTTTCTTATTTGAAGTAGCACGTACAGCACTGCCATCTGTGACAACCGTTAATTTAATTCCAAGTAAATAAACTCTGAACGTTTTTAGAGCTACGAAAACTGCCAAAGTCTCTAAATTGTAGGAGTGATACTTTCGCTCCTCAGAAGTCGTCTTTCGACTATAGTGAGCAATTAAGCGTTTCTCGTTTCCCTTTGTTTCTGAATCAATATAGCGCCTAAACCTATCGCACACGCATCTGTGTGCACTTCTGTTTCTCGAGTAGGATCATAAATGGTTAAAATCGGTCGATTAACCAGTATTGTTGTTATTTCTTTAACTACTTCGATCTAAAGTGTCGATAAGGTCTACGGAAAATTGGTACGTCAGTGGTCAGTTCTGTGCGCTAGTTTTGCCTAACTCCTTTGTATTGAACGATACGAATAACCGGAAATCATTTAATAATGTTAGTAACCGTTTTTTTGCCAAATCAAGTTCCTCGTTCCAAACGTCATTTTCCTGTACATGTTTTACCTGACTAACATCTACCGCTGCAACTTCATGAGTCTTATTTATTTTAGTTGAGTCATCCAAAGTAAATGTTACTTCAGAACTATCTGATATTGCTTTCATACCCGTCTTTAGGAAAATATTTCGGCCAATAAGAATTTCTCCCATGAACTGGTTATCAGGAACAATATAAACTCTTATTTTTAATGGAATATCATCAATCAAGACTTTAAGATTTGTACGTGCAATTGGCACAACAATCGCGTGATTAAATGCTGACAAAATGATTTGTGTATTTTTAAAATTCAGATTTAGGTTTCTGCGAAACTTTCCCAAATTAAAGAGCAGGCACTTCCTAAATCAACAGTGCATACTATTTCCGCATAATTAAATATATATGTTTTAAGTGGCTTGCTCACTTCGACTGACTCAACCTCTAATACTTGAGAGTTGGACGCCCCCTGCTCCCCCTGCTGGTGGACCGACTCAAACTCTAATTCTTGAGAGCAGGACGCCCCCTGATCCCCCTGCTGAGAGACCGTCCCTTCGGTTAGTAGTCATCTGTTCCTTTCCTTCCTATCCCTGTTCTTTTTAGTATAAACTTCCTTCTCTAAATGGCATAGTTTGTTACAATACGTGCATTTTATTTTATCTTTGTCATTCTTGTGGGTTGCGTTTTAATCATTTTCCCAGGCATCACCCTAGAGTGCTGCGCCGACTTTGGTTGTTTCATTACCATTTAAAGCTGGGCAACGATCTTTCCTATGGCCCTTTTTCCCGCATTTGAAACAAGAATCGCAATCGAAACACACAATCATTGACAAAATTTGGCAAGCGTTAGTTTTTTCGCTGTTACCAAACACATAAAATAGTTTTCTCTGCTTAGAGAAATAGTGATTTGATGCAATTTCTCTCTTAAAATTCGCTTCAGAAGAGTAATTATGAAAAAACTATTTTGGCGGAAACCGATGAAAAAGTCTGGCTGAAATTGAGCACTTACAGCATATTTTTAAATGCTTAAAGCATGAAAAAGTTAGATTTTAATAGGTAAAGTACTTTATTAAACTTGTGGTATGATTATTTGTTTCTATAAATGTTTTAAATGTATTAAAATTAATTAAATCTTAGGCCGTCACATATGGGGCATGAAGCCGTGCCGCGGCGTGCCCATATATTTCAGCAGGGAGTATGAGGTTATAACAGCTTTCGCCACATACTTTACTTTAATTGATGATAAAACATTAAATTAGTGTTGAAAATGCCTGGAGTAATTTTTTTTTCATTACATTACGCTTTTCAGAATTATTATATTACATAATTTTTATTTTACAATGCTAATATTGTTTTAATAAACGGCCTCACCTTAAAAAATTCACACATCAAAATCACATTTCAATCATAATTTATAGGCCATTTAAGTCAAAGCGAGACGCCATACCCCACTATCCCCTACTCTTGTATGATCCCACATAGTCAAAAAGTTGACCAAAATTTTGTTCCCCTGAGAATTTTCTGAGAACGGCTATTGAAAATGTCTCCCAACTTATGGGCGTATTTTTTAATCCATCATACCAACTTCTCGCTATCCCTCCTAACTTCAATGCAGTCAAATACAACTTACACGAATCATCCCAGCCGTACATAATTGCAAACTTATTTACCTTTTCTAGCCACACCATTGCGGACAAGTCTTTTTTTTTATTAAATTCGGGCAAAACTTTCTCATTTACATAACGGTTCGACCGTTTTGAACCTGTCTGGACGATAGCCACAAGCACTTCAGTTAATTTTGCAAAATCGGCTTCTGCTTCTGGTTTTCCGACGCCTCTGATGTTCGCCAGCATCTAGTAGAAATCTGCTTCGGTAGCGTTCGTAATCCTCATCATCTCTGGATTATCGCCGACTGCTGTACCTGGACTCATGTCTTCTTAAACGGTGTGAAAACGATACCGTTCGCCTTCTCCTTCTGTTCTCGTCATTAGATCCACTGGATTCCATGTCACGGTCGACTCTGCTGGATCTGTGCGACATTTCTTCCACTAAGGAAAAACGTTGTATCCACTTGACGAGAAAGACCAGCTACCCTTAAATGGTGTTGAAGAAATTAGGAATAGAAATAAGTTAAACCTTCGCCTAGATCTTTCTCGTTTCCCCACACACACACATACACATACACTAAAAGTCACACGGTTCTCTTCTCACACTGAAAACAAACAATTTTTTCTTTCATCAATCACTTTAATTAGCACAACAACAAATTTTTAATTGTTATATTATTTATTATTGTCTCGCGTTAGAAAAATATAATTTATACAAAAAGTTTGGCAATTGAATTATCTTTCGGAAGTGTTCTTGACTGAGGTCTCAATGAAACTGCCGATCTTCAGGAGGCTTGTGGTGACCATGATTCAGCCAAGCCTCGGCCAAGCTTCAGCCTTGATTATTCATAGCTTAGACTCAACTTCGGCGACTGTCTTTTAGCGGATGTTTGTGAAACGTGATGTTTTGGGACATGTGATAAGCTCGCTCTCCTGAATACCTTCTTTGTGCGTAACTGCAACTCTGCTCTACACGTTTTCAATTGTTATGCATAACCATTAAAAACACTTGTTTTAACTATAATTTACACATCGATAGTATTTCAAACACGTTAAAATTACTCGCGCGAGATTTCTTTGCTTGACTTAACCTGCAAATTAATACCTGTAGTTGTTGGTTTCAAAACGTGTACTCAGGTCACCCTCATCTTGCATATCCTTTTCGTCTTTCTTGTCCATTATAGCAGAAAATACCACCCTTGCGTGGCACGTCAACGAGATATCTTCTTTCGCTGATGCACAAGAAACTTCCAAACTATATGGTTCAAATTCTGCCGCGTATATATATATATATATATATATAATTTTTTTTTTTTTTTTTGGTTTCATATTTCACTATTTACACAAATTCACTGACACAGTGGCAGCGTGCCCTGGTCAAATAACCTAATGTAGGTATAGGCAGGGTGTTTGAATTACAAAGGCACTTTTATATTGAAGACAAGTTCTTTAATAGTAATAAAAGTGGTCACTCAATTTTTAGGCCACGCTTGATTCTGCATTACTACTTAGTACGAGCGCGAGAGCCGGCAGAGGTCTGTCGCGGAGTGGGAGTGAACATGGTAGGGCCGAAAGGAAGTGAGTCCCCACATTCACACACAAGTATAGGCGCCCTTAATATTCCAACATTTACTTTATTAGGCACTGATGTATTTTTTTAGTTTGGACGGCAGGAGTGGGAACTACGGAATTTCGAAGCAATTTGACTTATTTAGTGTGCTTTATCATGTTGGTACCTCTGTTGGCAATTTTTGGTCAACAAGTTGACTTACACCACTTTATAATTAATTATTATATATCAAACGGTGCTCAGTGGGCTGGATCGGGAATTTACTATTCAAAATCACCTGCACCCTACAATTCTCAACCGATTTTTAATTTTTTGCTCAGAAGTGATCAAAGATAGTTGCATAACAGCGTCTATGGATTCGATTTTTCAATTTTTCTTATTTTCTATTTTTTATATAAATAAACAAGGAGCGAAATTTGTCAACATATTGGAAATTTTGCATCCAAGTATATTTGTGAGTTGAAATTGCTTGATTTTATCAACAGGATCACGTTACTCAAATGATGTACATAAACGTACTTTACTGTCGGCTCTTGCATTTCTCAAAGTTTGAAGCCGATATTTCACTTATGAAAAAAGTTCTTAGGTTCAAAATATTGGAAAAAATGCACCCAGTTTTCATTTCGTCGACAATAATTTTCTGCGAAATTCCTCCTCGAATAAAGTACGTAAACTTAGTTTATTGTCTTCTCGAACAGTTAACAAAGTGTCAGCCCGATATTTTATTTAGAAAAAAAGTTCTTAGATTAAAAAAAAAAATCAGAAAATTGAAAAAGTGAGGCCGATAAGGTAGGCATCTATGCGTGTCACAGGCTTTAGACGTTTCTGTTATCACTGAGTATCCAACACCGCCATATAGCCTCCCTTAACAACGATATAGCTGACATTGTAGCAGTCCAGCAAGTCATCCTTGAATCGACTCGTCCACTTCATCTGAGCGTTTTGCCGGTTCGTCGTCGTGGTTCTATCTAAATTACTTTCACGACCACGAACTCTAGGGTGATCGGCACTGTTTCCTGACCCATTGCCGGGTGCTCTGCATATTCAATAATTTTGAACCACACCTACGATTTTGCAGTGATTTGATGGTGTTGATGTTGTTGCTTTCATGAGCAGCTGGGGAAATTATTCTGAAAGGTAGTTCGGCATCCCAGAGTCACCATTTGAGACAGCAGTTGTCGAGAATGTGAAGTTTCAGTATATGCGGCACTTCTGATTTTCTAAAATTGCCTATTTTTTCCGAAAATGGTGCCGAAAATTCGATAACATGGTTTGCTTCTTGAAGTCAAGGAGAAATATGTCAGGCCTTGCGTGCGCAACAGAAACAATTGTCGAGAATATAAAGTTCCAGTATATGCGGCATATCTCATTTTCGACAATTGACTCTATATACCTAGGAGCGTTTAGTGGAGCGGTATTAGGGTTAATGTCGTAGGAGGGACAGAGATGGTAATAAAGCACTCTTAGTGCCGCACTGTGCCTTTTGATGTTGTTAGTTCCCGCACGAGTTGAACAACTAAATAGTATCTGTTCTAGATGCTCGAGGTGGGCACGACACTCTCTACAGCTATCATCGGAAATGTCTTGGCTTAAAATGTGGCAACGGTATGCTAGAGTGGAAATGATACCGTCGTGACATGCCAAAATGAAAACCTTCGTGCCCGACTTCAATCCGCGTTATTTAAGGAAAGCAAAAGTTAGCCCGTACGATATCGACTGATCCCCCAGATTTCTGTGGAAGATGCCGTGCCACCCCTCGTCGAAGAGCTGTTCGCGAAAGTTTTTCTCCTAGGCTTTCTTATTCCGGGCCTTCAGGAGTGAATACTCGAGATGAATACGACTTGATGCATTTTCCTCACACAAGATATTGAAGTCAAGGCCAAGTGTTTCAGCAGCCTCCTCCGGTGCTCTGTATAGAAACACCCTTTTTCCCACTTCTTCGTGTTTCCTGACCTTTTTAAGACGAGGGTCTCTTGCATTTGCGACTATATATGCTGTACCTAGAATAATTCTGTTGTGTAGACATTCGAGATTCAGTATTCAGAGAACATTCTGACAGCATGAGATGTAAAGTTGCGGAACAGAAGACTTAAGGTGAATGTTTTTTTCGAGTGCATAACCTTTCATGATCCGATATTGAGGAATCTGCGCTCGTCCTCTAACCCAAACCCCATTCCAACCTTCCGAGAGTATTTCTCGACGATCACATGAACTAGATCTAGTTCCTCTTCATTTTCAGCATAGATCTTAAGATGATCCATGTGAAATACATGAGTGACCTTATGCTTTCGATATCCGGGTTTGCCGCAGATGTACCCGTGGAAATGGCAAAGTGCAAGAGATACTAGTAATAATGTGAGGCAAAAGAGGAGAGGGCTCGTGGTGTCACCCTGAAAGACACCTTTACGAAAGATACCGTTGTTATGAGTAGTTGTCACACGATGTTTTCCAGATAAGGTAGTAAATCTGGATTTCTAACGCAACATCAATCTTTCTATGTACGTTACGATGTCTGGATAAACCTTTAAGCTTTCCAACAGACGGATGATAAGTCTATGGGAGGTTCAATTATTCCATTATATTCGTGGCAGATTTACGAAGATTCTCTTGATCCTTAGAAAGAAAAAAATCGATGAAAAATACGTCGATACTCATCTTGATAATGACTAAGATACACAATGAGTGTTGTTCAATATATGATTCCTGCCTCACGCAGTTCTTCGATTATCGATATAATTTCGTTTGTGTGACTTGGATTACCAGCAGCTTGAGATGCTAACAGCAAACGCAGGCGATCTACTGATACTTTTATACTTTGAAGACTTATTTGCACGAAGTCTCCCATCAGTTGAGTAATACATTCTATGCGCATTTGTTACTAGAAAAATACTCTTAAAATTTTCCTGATCAGCATTACTCATAAAAGATTTATCAGAAGCCTTTTTGAATAATAGTTCCAGTAAGCCTCTGGTTTGCGGATAATGAATGTCACCCACATTAATTTTATGGCTAGGGAAACTTATTGACGAATCACCAATCAATAATCTATTTTGAGATAATTTTCGTACATCACATGCATTATCATGATCCATTTTTTTATCTAACGCTAAAAGATAATCGTTTGAGATATTATCAGTTCAGGTTGTTGTTGCTTCTTCCTCAGTTGACTTGAATGATATGTCACCATCACCATCATCATCATTTAGATCTTTATATTCAAAATCCTCATTTTTCACCTCATTCTTCATCTCATTCTCAATTTTTTCCTTGAAAGAAACAATTTTAGTAACTGTCTTAATACCATGAATTATGTTTTCAAGTGAAGTAACAATTGGTTTCAAATTACCGCTTGAGGCTTGCTCAGCTGTTTGTTTGCTCATCTTTATTAGTCTATACTTTCGACGAATTGATTCACTTGCTTTAGCAATTTGATTTGAGAGATCTTCTTGCTTGTGAAGATTTTTATTTGTGAGAGACATGTTAATGCAACTGTGTCTGCAATGCAACTGTCTGTATTCAATAACTGTTGGTCTATATATCTAACATTCATTTAGGCTTACAAAACAATCAAATCCCTTTCTATATCTACCTTGGTTAAGATTACTATTTTCATCGATTACAACAAATCCATATTTATTATCATTCCAGCAAGCTAAGCAACTCTTTATATCGCACAAAAGGTATGTCAGTATTCACCTGATCATCGTTAATGTGCTTGAGATTCATTTCATCTTGTTCAAATAACACCAAAAAATTGACATTATCTCGTATGAGATGCTTGGGGATACGTGAATACGTTTGATTCAAGTAAAAACAATTGACATCCTTATGTCTTCCCATAGAGAAAAAAGCTTTTATATTGTCTTGTTTCTCACAAGCAATATCATCAAAAATTATTACTTAATTTGATCCCCCCTCACTTGGTATTACTGCATTTTCATGTTCATTGCAAGGATAGTACTCAACATCATCTACTGCCTGAAGAATTTTTTCTAAAAATTGATACTTGGGCTGATTTAAAGATTTTGAATAAACATTTACGCTTTCAAATCGTTACACATTAGGATGCGTTATTAGAGCCATCGAGGCATTAGTTTTGCCACTGTTGGATGGTCCGTGAGCGAATCAAAATTCACTATAGGTAATTCAATAGATTGTGCTGGAAACTGCATCTTGAATATGACTGAGGAGACAGATATGATTGTACATGGAAACAAAACTGTAGTCAGTCGTAAGCGAACGTCGAACGAAGTAAGACGTGGTAGAGGTCCTGGTAAAAAGCTAACAAAGAGACTTGCGCGGGATTATCCTGGAATTCATCCTCTTGGCGCAGCTTGTAAAGATCACGATATTGCCTACTCACAGAATAGAAATAACATTGAGCTTAGAAACGTAGCTGACAGAGATTTAACTGAAAAAGCTTGAAAACGCGTGTTAGCTAGAGAAGCAGGAATAGATCAAAAGGCTGTTGCGTTGCACTCGAGCTGCTGTTTTAAAGGCTGGTGGTCGACGCAACATTCAAAAACCTCGCATTCTACCTCTTGTGCCCAAAGAAGGTGTTTTCTTACCCTTCCATGTACCCATCTTTTATGGACTCAGTGCAGCTGGAGCATTGGCTGGTAGAGCTGCAGAAATAACTAAAGCTATAAATAATGCTGGTGCTGCAAAACGAGAACTCGCTGAGAATAAGCGACACAACGAAACAATTGAAGCAATTTCACTAGGAAAAGTTTTACATCGAATAGACCATCAACTGATTTTGATTTGTTTGCAAATACTTAAAAAATTCCACATGTTCGAGGTGTTTTTATGCGGAATGGATTACCAATAATTAGTGCCCATAAATATGAATCAGCTATTGTCAATCTGGATAATAAAGGTGGTGTTGGTACTCATTGGGTCGCATATAAAAAGTTTGTCGACAAAGTTATTTATTTTGATAGCTTCGGTAATCTTCAACCACCTTTGAATCTCATCAAATATATCGTTATTAGTAGCATAAAATGTAATGATGAAAGATATCAAAATTTTGAAACTTCTGTGTGTGGACATTTATATTTAAAATTTCTATGTAATCAGTTAAACTCTCGAAATATGTACAATCTGTGTAGATCTGTGTGATAAGGATACACCGTCAGTTATGCTTCTATCTGCATCATGGATGATTCGTTTACTTTGACGTTGTCTGTTGCCTCTTCAATGCTTCAGGAAGCTCTGAAATAGGTGATATATAGCACTATCTACAGGAAGTTTTAGTAGGCAAAGGGATTCATATTCATATTAAGCCAAATAATAATACTTAGGCAGTGAAATTTTTTGTAGTCATAGCATAAATTTTGAACCTGAAGATTCAATTGGTCGTCTATTGGTGTTTGCCAAACGAAAACTAGAAGCTAATAAACATTATAAATCTGATCAACCTGTATCTATAATTAAAGTAAATTCTCTGAGAATTGAGTGCAGTATAACTACAGGTGCATACATAAACAATCAGGAAGTGCATACTATTCATGAATTTTTTCCCGTTGTGCCACCGGGATATAAGATAGTAGATGTTTCATCACACGTAATTTACTTGCCGATTGTTTTTAATAAAAAGATTTGCTTCGTTCTTAATAACTCACTACCATGCCGCAAAACTGCCAGTCATCAACGAGTGTTCAAGGCGTGAACAAGTCAAAGCGTACAGCTACTAAACAATCTAGGTCTCAAGCTCATACCAGGCGTAAAAAGAGCTTAAAAAGAATCAGGGTTTTTTTTACTTGTTTTTGTGTTTTTATATTTCGACATTTCATAATTTGTCATGAAAGGGGAACTTTCAAATATTGATTCTCCAATGATCTTTGATGAATTTAAGGGCACATTATGAAGTACATGCACAACAACCATATGCTTCATCAAGCTTCAATAACAGCGATGAGATTAGGATTGCTGTTTAAAATCAAGATCATTGTCTACTACTAAGCAAAAGCTCACTTCATATACAAGAAAGATTAACCAAGAAGTTTGGAACCCCAGTAACTAATACAGTTTTAGTTAATATTGCAATTTGTTATTTATTTTGAGACGCAAGATATGAACTTAATGGTGTAGAAATTGATAGAAATAAAAATGTTGGTCTCATGAGTTTTATGAAAAATTATGTACACATGCAATCAGGTTGGAGTAGATTCTTGGAGAATGCTGGTTGGCTTGAATGTAACAGTTAATAGATATTAACCAATGCAGCTGGTTATTTTGATGTTTCTATAGGGCTTAGTATGATATTAAGGTTTGCTGAAGATTATCATGAAATAATTATTAATCCTAAACATGAGATTATCATTACTAGATCGAGGAGTGATGCAAATGCAGTTTTACAAACAGTACCAGCAGCAGCTGCAGCGGCAAATGAACTATTTCAAATAGAGATTAAAAAAATTGAATGGTTACTACCATACATTAGATTATCAGATGAACGTAAATTTAAATGGTTAAAGTATATTGAAAATGATCCTTCTATTACAATAAGCTTGCGTATTTGGGAATTGTATGAGTATCCATTACTACCAACTACTTCGAATCATATTTGTACTGTGAAAACATCAACCCTATTGGAAAAGCCTAGATTTATAATATTAGGTTTGCAGACAAACAGAAAAAATGTGTCAACTAGAAATGCCAACTATTTCGACCATTGCAAATATCCAAGGTAAAACGGCTTTTAAATTCACAAAGTTATCCATATGATGATTTGAATTTAGACATAGATAAAAATCAGCTTGCTCTGCTTCATGCGATGTATACTAATTTCCAAGCTAATTATTATGGTAAAGAGCCTCTTCCACGTTGGATGAAAAATGAATTCTTACAGTATGCTCCACTAACGGTTATTGATTGTTCAAAACAAAATGAATCATTAAAGTATGGACCGGTTGATTTTCGTCTAGAATTTGAGGTTAAAGAAAACTTTCCTGGTCAAACGTCAGCTTATTGTTTAATTTTAGATGACCGCATAATCGAATATAAGCCATTAAGTGGACAGGTCAAAAAGTGAGTATACAAATGCTAAAATTATGGTGAATCACTTCAGTAGCATTCAGCATGGAGGGTGTGGTGGAAATGCAGGGTTTCAAATTACCGTGTAACAAATTTATATTAGAAGAATTAGCTCTCTCTATGAAGTATAAATGTATAAATCATTGGTTAAAATATAATTACGAGGGTCTTCCTTGGAACTCTGGTGACGTACCTTATACATTTGTAAAAGCAATAATGGAGAGTACATTCAAACATACTAGTAAAGTCTATGTTAAAGGATTGGAAAAGAAAAATGGGCTCAAATGCTATGCAATGAAGTCTATGGAAATTATGTACTTGTATGAAATTGGATGCCCTTCGTTAAAGTGTTTACGTGAAAAGTCATTTAATTTTCTTAGATTTCCTCGACATATGGGTGTTAGAGTATTGAATTGTGCACATAAAAATGTTACACTGTTGAAAAATTGGATATCAAATAATTTACTTATTTCCAACCAATTTCCCTGGAGGTATATATTAAGGGTAGACCAATTAAAACAATTAAATAAAATGATTTTTCATTAAATAAATGACTTCGTATACTTATATACAAATATTTAATAATCGCTGTACATAATTTCAACTCTTCTTTGAGAATTAAATTCACTTATCAAAAATGAACATTTATACAAGTTTTAAAATTGTTGTACATAATTGCAACTCTTCTTACAGAATTAAAATTCATTTACCAAAAATGAACATTACTCTTCACCAAACATCCATTGCCTCCTGTGATTGAGTTTTGTAGCCCCATGGAAGTGTGTCGGTTTTATGAGGAAGCAGCATCCTCTTATCATCTCACCAGCCGAGAGCAATCTTGTTTTGCTTAATCGAGTGAACTTAATGTTTTCGGCATCGAATCAATCGTTGATGTCAAATAAGGATTTTATAATGTAACAAAGTTTGGTTGTAGTCATCAAACGTTATTGTCCTTAATGTGGATCCTTTAATACCTTTAGCTTTCATGTTTCCCTCTTCATTTCCCGAAACTTTATAGGCATACAATTTTGATCTTAGCCCAACAAATTCAGTCACAAATTTTCCGTTGCATTCGTTTTTCATGAGCCCCAAGACATTTTGTTCTGTAATTTCATATAATAGATATTAATTGGTGGATAGTCTGAAGTATTAAATTTGTCTGAGTTTTTTTAGAAATAATCATAAAAGTTTGGAACTGCAGTGTGGTAAATAAAGCTGTCTGTGTCAGTATAAAGTAATTTTGTTTTGCCATTGAAGGTGTTCTTCATGTAATTTTGATAAAAGTCATAAATCAATATCTTTGATATGTCAAGAACAGTGAATCCAATTTAAGTTGGTTTATTAAAATTAATTTTGGTTTTACTCATTACAATGATCACCACGTCTTCACCAAAGATAGTGCAGCTATGAAAGTTTGGTTTGGCAATCAGAGCTTTTACACCCCATCTCTCCTCCCACTTTGTTTCTAACCTAACATCTTTGTGCTTTCTTACGTTCTCCATGGTCTTACCAAAGACTGAGTTGTTCATGAGTTTAACAAATTTTTTTTCAATTTGATTTTTTTCTTCTTTATTAACTCAGTATTTGAATCAATATAGTCTTTTAACCATTGTTTTTGTTGGGATTGTAAAATTTTGTTAATTTTAACAAGTTTCATCCCCAAATTTTAATACTATATTGAGTTTTGATAATGGAGAACGTAATTTGTTTTTGATTGCAAATTGGTTACTAGTTTAGGAATTTTAGATATTGGAAGATTATGCAAATCATTGAGTTCTTCAGGATATTCCAAATCTACTTCGCGAATATAACCTATTTCTAAATCATCAGGAATACTGAAAAAATTGGGTTCGTCTTCAAAATTTGTAAACCATTTAAAATCATGATAGGGTAAATATTGACTCATAGCTTTACCGTATTGATTGCTTATATCAAGATACATGATGTAAGATTCTGGATCGAATTGATGAAAATTTAACTTCATGAATCTATTATTTGCTTTCGCATACCTATTGGAGCACTGAGACACGCCACCTCTAATGGCACCTTCCATAAGTAATAAAATGTTTACATCTGTTAATAGATCAAGTTCAATTCCATTATACTTTAACATAGCGTCAAAGGAAAACCCAAGTGCTGTACAGTAGTGTAATGAATCTAAATTATAAGTTTTCAATACAACGACATCTAAAACTTTCAAAATTGTCTGCCAAAAGAAAACCATCATTTTTTAAAGTATAAATCTGAATATTCACCTAACGTTTTTAAATAAAATTTTTCCCGAACCTTGCAGGCATGATTATAATCTTTATCTTAAATACCCTCATCATTTGATTTCGGAAAAAATCCCTCTTTTGCTGGTAGAAAATGTTCATCTAATGTTTGCCAATTATCAACATAATCATATGGGAATACACCTTTTATTGTTATTAATTCTAATTCTTCATCATTTTTGCAATATTTTCTTGTTATTAATTTTTCATCATTGCTAAGATTTGGAGCTGATTTGGAGAGGCTACCTGGCATTAATCTAAAAGAGTCAATGAATCTAAGTTTAACTTGTGTATTTTGCATATTTTTTGTGAAGCATATATATTTTTCTTCATTAATAGGTAATAATGAGATATCACCTTCAAAGCTTGTTGCCAATTCTTTTATAAAAAATTGATAGTCGTAGCTAGATAAATTATGAATCACTATGGGAATTATATGTGAGTCTTCGTAATTTACGTTACACCTGTTATGAGCAGGTCCACGATATTTCCCCGTAAAATGACAGTAATCACGATGTTTTACATCATCTTTGCTAAAATCTTGCTAAAAATATGACAAACTTTGGCGTTTTGAAAATCATACTTTTGCTTGAATGTTAAGGGTTCCATTGGCAAAGAATTTGAAAAAAAAAGAATCTACCTTCTCATCTAAGTTTTTTAACTCATTGCCAAACCACGTGATGCAGTCTTTTTCACGATAAACTTGAGATTCTAATTGTGAATCATCAAAACTACATTTTATGTAGTAAGAAACACTTGTAGGTATGTGTTTTTGATGAGCACTTCCTTGATTGTTGGTAACTGGCTCTAACAAACACTCTATATCAGCATATACTGCAAATTGAACCCTCTCTTTGTATTTATAATTTTTAAAGTTTGAAATATTATTTTTTTCTGTAGGAAGTGTTAGTGTGCAATTATTATTCAGACAATCTCAATCAATTCTATGTTTTTCAAGAGACTTTTCAAATTTAAAGTGGCACAAACACCTGTCATAAAAGTGCGCCAATGATCTTTTGTTATTTGTGATTTCACTAGTCTAGATACATTTTTGATTGAAGAAAAATGATACACTTCTGTATGTGAATCAAATTCAGTATATTCAATGATAAGAAGGTGAATGATGGGTTTTTTTATTTTTCATCACTTTAAAAAGCTGGCACAATTTCCTGTTTCTTGCTATATTCATCAAACTCTAATCCATATACATTTATACTCAAACCATTCATTTTTCCAAATTTCGAAATATCCTCAAGAGTATTTGGAAACTTGTTATCATTATATTTGAGTTCTGAACCATTAATCTGAGGATAAGAACTAGGTCTTCCTGCATTTTTATTAACTGGATGAAGAGCTGCCATTACTGACCAGAAAAAACAATATGAATCTTCATTTTTAATATTGAATACAAATTTTTTCCTTCGAATAAAATCAGGTAATTCAATGAAAGTTTAAGACCCAAGCTGCAAAGGGGCGTATCTATTAATATTGACCCTCAAGATTACGATTTCTATTAAACTCCAACCCGAATCTGTTGTTTTTAGTTTATCAATTTCAACTTGAACCTGTTCTCTGACTTTTTCCTCAAACCATCCACCAATATTTGTGGTTGTCAAAATAGGGTAATTCTCAGTACAAACACTTTTTTCATCTATTTTTTCTCAACCAGCCACTATTGCCTTGAAAATCCCAGTAAATTGAACACAAGCTTTGATATTACTTAATCTATTTAATGTGTTTTTAATTCGTGGAATGAACATGCGTTTGCAGCCAACCAAAAATGTATTTAAATCCTTATGGATTAAATTTGATATTACCCCAGTTCTTATCCGCGTTTGAAAAGCACTTTCAACATCATTCAAAATTATTCTCTCTCGCAGTTTTATCGAAGCTTTACTCATTCCATCCCCTGCTTTCAGCAACATTTTTAATCTTCTGCTCGCTGTCTTCAGATTAGCGATCAATGCCATAAGCGTACGTTTTTGCTCCATAGATATATGTTTGTTCTTCCTCAGAATTCTGTTTAATATTCTGGTGTTTCTAGTTCCTTCCCTCGTCGACTATTTAATTTCTTCAGCTTCTGGGGGTTGCTTTTCAAGTATAAGTTAATACCCCATCTTCATGATTTGTAGAACTTTTTTATATTTGTTGAAATCCATTTTCAACTTAAACTGAAGTCAGCGGACACTTATGAAAACACTGCACAGATTTTAAGCTCACTACTGCAAGCTTGTTATCAGTTTCAGAAATCAAAGAAAAAATTCTGCTTCTAAATATACCTCAAACATTTTTTATTCTACAAGCACGCCTGACCGGTGTTAATATTGCACTGGGCGAAATAAAGAGAGCGTTCCCATTACTAGTCTCAATATTGATGACGTATGATAATCCTGTAGATAAGGATTCGTGGAACTAGTCTGACTTCATCAGAATGGAAGTGAGTTTAGCACGAATTGTTTAACATTATGTAAAATATGATACCCCTGACGCATGATGTCGGCAAAAATCAGGGAGAATTTTATATTTTAAAATATCAAAGAGATAACGTCAGAAGAATGACGCATACTTATGGAATGTATAAACAACAAATTTGTAGATGAACCTACATGCTCACCAACGTTAGACTTACATTTTTCGTGCAATTCTTGGACAAAATTTTGGGGCGAAAAACTTCAATTCCGGGAATGGCAGATATTAATAGCGTGATATTGTGACGTCAAATGTCATGTCCTATTCCATATTTTTGGGTAAAAAAGTTCAATTCCCCGGATTCAAGTATTGATTTTCAATATCGATATTGAGAATCGGAAACTTCGACACTCTGATTCGTAAGTCAGCGCAAGGAGCGAAACCAATCTCACAGCCTCCTACATTCTAAATAAATGCAAGTTTTCTAATCCTACGGAAAAAAGTGAGCCAGAAAGCGCGCTACCTATCCATTCCCGAATACACACATTTTTAATCAAATACATTCATTTTCTTTTGTATAGTTCAATTTTTAACTTATAAAGGATAAATTTTCAACTAAAAATGGAATCGTTAAATTTCTACATAAAATTTGATTTCTAATTAAAGTAAACTGATTTTCAAATAAATTGTTTCAGTTTCGATTAAATAGTTTTTTCTTTGAAATAGTTGAATTTCCGACCAAAAAGTTAATTCTCCACAATTATTGAATTTTTAACAACATGTTTTAATTTTGTATCCAATTGTTGATTTTTCATGCCAAAAAGATGAATTTTCTACAAAACAGGTCAATTTTAAATGTTGAATCCGAAAATATGAATAAACTACTAAAGTAGTTTATGAACAGTCCTCAATCTGTTAAGTTAATCTGCCGTCAAAGGTAATTTGTATATTACATCAATGTCTTTGAATGATAAAAAAATGTTGAATTGTCGGTTATATAAAATTATTCATTTATATTTCGTATTTAAAAATAAAAGTGGGTCAGCTAAGGTGTCACAAATTGTAACAAGGGGAAGGATTGAGTCGAAAATCACGAAAAATATGATTACGTAGTGTGTGGTCTTTTTCCATGTAAAAAAATCATAAGTAATATACAGATAAATTGAATAATATGATTACATTTTCTGGGCTTAGGAATCCTCAGGCCAAGTTTTCGAACATTCATCTATCTCGTTAAATTCGAAAGAAGACTCTTTACTTCTTAATCTTTTCATCACAACCCTTCCCTTGTCTTTACTGGGCATGTTAGACTCACTGCTATTTGGCAAGTTCCTTTTGGTTCTTTAGCGATGATTGCAATCTTTCATTAGCTTCTGAAAATATTTATAGAAAAATCAATAAGTGTAATGACTTAAGATTGATAAGTTTATTGAGTGTCAATAAAGCCGAAGCAACTAAGGAAGAATTATTTATAATTTTGATAGTCTCAGGTAAAGGAACTGTAACGGAATTTTTCTTACATTTTTCAAATTTCAACTTTTTGATTTTTTTAAAATTCATTATCTCACTTAAGATCAGCTCACGTTTACATTTGTAGCTGTATGATTCAAAAATATATCAGACTTCAATTAATTAACATTTTTTCTTTTAAGTGAGCACATACTTTTTTTTTAATATAACGAGAATAGAGGAGTTGATGCATGAAATGTAATAAAATAATGTTTTTCATACAATCTTTAAGTCAGTAAAGAGGACCCACTCCCACCTGTATACCCCTTAAGCTGTCATGAATATAGAGACAGACCACACCCCCTCTTCTCTCATCTCTATCTCTGCGGAAAAGTGTGTAGTGATCAAGTGCTACGAGGATCAAAGGAATGTTTGGCGTGAGCTAGGTCTCAGACACGGCTATGATATGATAGGAACAGGACATAAAGTGATTTTTAAATTCAAGGTAATGGGCAGGCAAAGACTGAGCGTTAACGTGGCAAATGTTTAAGGTTTCCATTGTCAGAGTGATAGGTAAAGTTCAAGTATAGTTAAATATAGAAGTATCTGAAATTCGTAGAACACTTGAAAATTTCTTTCTGTGAAGCTAAAGTAACAGAGAGTAATAACCAACAAAATACAGTTCACTTGATTATATTTGAAAACAAGAAATAAGGCGCATAATGAATTAAAATTTATAGAAGCAAGAGGCATCATAAAGACCGTGATGTACAAAAAAAGTATAAGAAAGGTCAATTTGTAGAGGCGGTGCAAGGCTGAATTAACACAGTAAAAAATACAAAATTGTTGATATTTGACTTCAGAAGGCACAGTATATGGAATAGCCAGCATGCAGCGATATATAAAATATGACAAATATTTACCTATGTAGAAGTAACATAAAAGATAGAGTAGTCCTAATGAACGACTAGAAAAAATTATCAAACACATAATGGACTTAGAGGGTAGTTGCTATTGTAGTCCTTCAACAGATTGGATGCTCGACAGCTGTATTCTAGGCGAACTATCCTCCTTACGGCAGAACATTTTTCCGCCAGCAATCCACAAGTATTTGATTTTTTTCTCTCTATGAGTGGTGCTAATGCCTCACGAAAGTAAATAAAATTCTTTTCGTTGCCAATCCATCCCAAATTCAAAGCAGAGAAGTTTCTCTTAACCTTGTGTCTTGCAATGAATTCACCCCGTAGATCTTGTCTGCCAAATTTGGCTACAATGATCGGGGGGGGGGGGAGATTACTCAATGAAGGTGCTTTGATTGAATTTAGTGAATTTCCCATTGTGGCAGTACTGCGCCAGTATCAATATCCTGTACTAGGCCAGCACTGGCACCCCAGTACAGAATAGCATTATCATCGTAGAGATATGACAGTACTGGCACCAGCACTGGCTGCCACTAACCCGCCAGTACAAACCACTACTGGCGCAGTACTGCGCCCGTTGTGAATTTTCTATTGGAAAGGTTCAAAAATATAAATTTTGGGTTTTCGATGGGAAATCATACTTCAATCTATGCTCTATCTTGTAACATAATAATTTTGAGTGTCAATTTTTTCCGGTAGTGTAGAATATTAAGATAGAGTAGGCCTTTTCCGGTTTCTTGATATTTTTATGAAAAATCGCCAACATGTTTCGATTCGAATTAGAGTCATTTTGAAGGCGCAGTTCTTACTACTAGTATAAAAAAAATTCTAACAATTTCATCGTAGAGCGTTCATCGTAGAGCAGTATTATGAATGTCCTCAAGAAAAAGATTTAATTTGTCTCATGGGAGATAGATCCTGGCGCAAATATTTTAATTCATTTTACAATTAAAAAAAAATTTAACTTCAAAGCCATGTAGCAACTTAAATTAGAGAAAGTCTAATGACAGTGTTTCTAATTTTCTTATACAAGTAGTAAGAACAGAGCCTCGAAAAGGACTCGGTTTCGAGTCGAAACATGTTGGCGACTTTTCAATAAAAACATCAAAAAGCCAAAAAAGGCCTACACTATTTTAATATTATATTTTTATGTCCCGCAAGTGTCCGGAAGTGGGAAAATTTTATACTTGAAAACAATTTAACACGAGCGCCTACGGCACTTGCCAACTTGGAGCAAGTTTTTCTCGAAAAGCGATTTTTCGAAGTTCCAGTTTCAAAAGTGCCCCAGGGCCTGATTTTTCAACCTCTTAGAGGGTAAGTATATGGGTGACTAAGAAACCGAACCTTCTGATACGGAAAACAAGTCTCCATGATTTAGAAGAACACCGTTAACTGTAATTGGAGTAAGTCCCTCAAGTCGCCTACCCTAAACTTCGTTCACGTGACTTAATCGAATTGCAGTTGACGGTGTCCTTCCAAATCACAGAAGAATGTCTGTTTGATATTTTCGAAAAAGATTATTAAAAGAAACACGATTTCTAACCAAACCTTCTTATGTAACAAATTACATAAAATGGAATAACGGAGAAAAATAACTCTATACTGAAAAAGTGGACTCATCTAACATTATGGCTATATAATTACTATATTTTACATGTCCAAATCGAACCTTTTGGTTCTCAAATACAGAAGAAACTATATTATTTAAACGAATCATCAACATATGCTTTAAATACCTGAATATACTTATACGTAAATTATAAAAGGGACATTCACTTTCGAACGAAATATGAAGTTTAAAATCTTACAGTCTGTTTAACAAAGAAAGGATCTGGCCAAGGTCGGTGAAAACTGCACACTAAAAATAAATCATTTTTATAAGGCCGTGGCCACGTGTACCGAAATTTCGATACGAGTAGCCGAACTTCTTATAAATTTACAAAGAAGAATTCACTTTAAGGTGGAATGTGGAAGACATGGATTTGTCTCTTTTATACGTTTCGAGTCACATCGACAAAAAATGATTTGAAAACTGATGAACATTCGAGGGCTTAATCTATATAACACGAGCCTTAAAATTAGTCGGTGCGGTACAACGAAAAAGTTCAAAAATAGACTTAAATTGTTGAGAAGGCATGAAAGTTGATATATATGTTTTATTGAACTTTAGAAAGTTTTAAGATAGGATCCTAAACAAATTTTCGAAATTAGAAAAAAGCGGGCATTTTTTTTTTTTTTTTTTTGAAATTCTGTATTTTTAATTCAGATATGCATTTAACTTTTTCCAGTATTGTAGGGCGTTTGGGGTCAATTACAAAATACGTGACACACTCAGAGGGCTAGGAGGGTCTAGCAAAGTATCATTATCCGTATTAAGAATAATGGAAAACGTATCACGCAGGGAGAAGGTCAAAATCCATAAAACATGTATAACGTATTTTGTGTATGGCCCCTTTCCTAAATTTTCATAATCCAGAAATGAAAAATCTCAAAAATTAACAAAATGACCGTCTTTTTCTGAAAACTCATATTTTTTTCTTTCGAAAAATATAAGAAATACGGGAAAAAGTTTAAAGAAGAGGTTTTCTCCTCAAAGAGACCAATAAGTCTTATTTTCTTCAAAACCCAGAATTTGGACATTAATCCTATACTGGAATGTATGCTCGTTATGGACATCATACATATTACGGCGATTCATTTTATAACGCAACAAAAAAATTATTTCATCAAATCCAAGCCGACACACGTTTTGTTGGTACCTTTTGTTGTCTAGATAATATAAGGTAAAAAACAGTGTCAACAATTTTTACATTCTCATCATTTATGATTGAGAAAGTATTAGAATTGTCAAAAAGTTCACACCTCAGTTTTTCAACGGATCTCCACGTTTTGAGACCCCCTGAAGCCGAAAATCAAGTTTTGGCGATGGCGTCTGTCTGTCCGTCCGTCCGTAAACACGATAACTCTAGAGAAAATGAGCGGATAGAATCGAGCTTTGGCACACTTTTTTTAGGTCCCAAAACAATGAACGAGTTCGTTAATCAGCCTTTTTGGATGGAAGTTCAAAAAGTTAGAGCATTTTCAAAAATGTTGAGACCAGTTTTTTTTTTAATTTTAAATTTTTATGTGCGGCTATTCGTAGTAATTAGAAAGCCGAAAAATTTATCCTATTGACTTTTTTCGATAAAAAAATTATCAGAGTTATAGCATTAACAAAATTTTAAAAATCAATCGAAAATCCGAATTTTAAGCCAAACAACGCATGATATGAAATAAAGTCAAGACAAAAAAAACGTTGCTTTTTGAAAGGCCTACTAGATTATCATAAGAACTTTACGAATTTTCTTGAAAAATCGAAAATTTAAATTTTGATCGCACAATAAATAATGAACAATCAAAAATTTAATTTTGTAGTTATGCAAGATACGTAAAAAGATGAATCGACAAAAATTTGGTACCTAAAAAAAATCTACAAATTTGGTTAAAAATAAATTTATGATAGGACGCGTAGTTTTTGTTCTATTCGTAAAAAACAATATTAAAGATAAAAAATTAAATTTTTCGATAAACGACACAAGCTACGAAAAAAATAGAGGAAAGTTGTTCACAACAAAAAATACAAATTTGTTATTAATCAATTTTTGGTAAGACGCGTAGTTTTTATTTTAATCATGAAAAATATCATTGAAAATTAAAAAAAATTTGTTTTGAAAAAACGACACAAGCTACGAAAAAGAATTAGTAAACAAAAATTGTGCACCCAAAACTCTTCTACAAATTTTGTACAATTCACGTTTTGATAGGATGCGTAGTGTTGGTTTTAATCGTGAAAAATAACATTGAAAATAAAAATTAAACATTTGAGAAAAAACAAACGATACGAAACAAAATAGACAAAAGTTGTTCACCCAAAAAGAGATACAAATGTGTTATAATTTAGTACATGCTCATCATTTATGATTGAGAAAGTATTAGAAATCGAGCGCGTAGCGCGAGTGTCAAAATTTGTTCATCTTTTTGATATGAAGAATTTTGCTTCTCAACATTTTTTTTATATCTCGTATAGTTTTGGTAGAAAATGGAAATTTTGATTTTTTTAAAAACATTTTCGATGGATAAAACCAGAACAATTGGTCAAAAATGGCTGGTTAACGAACTTGTTCTATCTTTTTATGCCTTAAAAACGTGTGCTGAAGATTAATCCAATCTGATCAATTTTTCAAAAGTCATAGTGCCTACAGACAGATAGACAGACAGATAACTTCGGAAAAATTGTTTTTTTTTTTTACTTAGGGGGCTCAAAATGTGGAGATTTGATGAAACCTGACAAAGTCAAATTTGACATAAAACTAATACCTTTTTCTTAGGATTAGAATGTAAAAAATCTATTCTCACCATTTTCTGACAAATTTAGTCTTGAATTTTTCAAAAAAAAATCTAAAATTGGTGCCTGATTGCATTCTGAGTGTCATATTGAACCTTGTTTTTTTATTTCACCCCACTGTGCATCATAGTTTATGATCTAAATTAATTCTTTCAGAGTGATAGATGTGGGCTCGGAATGGAGGACATTTAGCAACGACAAAGCAGGAGTCGATCCATCTCGTGTTGGTGGTCCCGAAAATCCGCTGCTAAATGACTCAGATTTATCGACAATGATCGGTCCAGGAACTGGGGCAGCTTCTTTCGACGCATTTGGCGTTTCCAAGTATCTAAATCGACGCACTGTAAGCCACTCTTCAATATCAAATTATCACCCAAATTAGGGGCTGCCCACAAAATACGTTACCAATTTGAAGGAAGTACGGTTTCGATCTTAGATCAAGTTTAGTACGTTTCCTGATGATAAATTTGAGAAAAGTTTGCGAATTTTGCTAAGGATACCACTTTTCTTATACCACTGATGTGGTATAATTCAATAATATCCTAATAGGTTTCAAAATAACTTTTCATATTTCAGGCTTCACACTCTTTTCCCCTTTATTCAAGAATTCTTCGTTTTTCCTCTTTTTTAAGGAAATTTCCATTTTTTCTCATTTTTCCGCTTAAATATGAAACTGTATTAATAAAACCCAATAAGAGAACCCAACTAGTTTTGGTGAAAATTTCTTTTTTTCGTTTGTTGAAAAGTCTACTAGGTATTATTTTTTTGGTTCGGAATTCAACTCTATTGATTAAAAATTCTGGTATTTGGTTGAATATTGAAATATTCTGTTGAAAATTCAATTCATTTGTTAAAAATTCATTGTTTGGGTTGAAGATTTGTCTTGTCTTTCTATTCGAAAATTCATGTATTTTGTTGAAAATTTGTCTTCTTTGGTAGAAAATTAATCTTCTTGGTTAAAAAATCATCTTTTTGGTTGAAAATTCATATTTTTCGTTGAAAATTCATCTCTTCAGTTGAAGATTTATACTGTTTTGTTGAAAATTTGTTTTATTTTATTGATAATTAATATTTTTCACTGAAAATGTAACTATATATTCCATTTTTTGATTCAAATTGATATTTTTATTTGAAAATTGATATTTCCTCGTTGAAAATTCAACTATTTGGTTGAAAACTTTTGTATTTTGTTGAATATTTGTCTTTTCCAGTGGAAAATTAATATTTTTGGTTCGAAATTAATCTATTTTTGTTGAGGGTTTCATAACTTCATTTCTTCGGTTCAAGATTCATCATTTTAGTAGAAAATTGAACTATTTGGTTATATATAAATTAACTTTTTTATTGAAAACTCATATTTTCGGGTTGAAAACTCAACAGTTTTTTTCTTTTCGGCTTGAAAATTCGGCAATTTGGTATAAAATTAAACTATCTGTTTAAAAATTCACTTTTTTATTGAAAATTCGTTTTATTCGATTGAGAAATAATATTTTAAACTGAAAATGTAACTTTGTATTCCATTTTTGGATTCAAATTGATATTTTTATTTGAAAATTGATATTTCCTCGTTGAAAATTCAACTATTTGGTTGAAAACTTATGTATTTTGTTGAATATTTGTCTTTTCCAGTGGAAAATTAATATTTTTGGTTTAAAAGTAATCTGTTTCTGTCAAGGGTTTCATAACTTCATTTCTTCAGTTCAAGATTCATCATTTTAGTTGAAAATTGAACTATTTGGTTATAAATGAACTTTTTTATTGAAAATTCATATTTTCGGGTTGACAATTCAACTGCTTTTTGTAGAAGATTCGTCTTTTTGGCTTGAAAATTCAACAATTTGGTTTAAAATTAAACTATCGGGTTCAAAATTCACTTTTTTGTTGAAAATTAATATTTTTTTGTTAAAAATTCAACTATTTGGTTTAAAATTAAAGTATTTATTTCATAATTTAGCTATTTGTTTGAAAATTAAGCTATTAATTCAAAAATTGAGCTATTCGGTAGAAAATTAACTTTTTTGTTGAAAAATCATATTTTCGGGCGTAAAATTCAACTGTTTTTTAGACAAATTATCTTTTTGGTTTGAAAATTCAACAATTTGGTATAAAATTAAACTATCTGGTTCAAAAATAAAGTATTTACTTGAAAATTTAGCTATTGGTTATCAATTAAACCATTTATTTAATAGTTTAGCTGTTTGGTAGAAAATTAACTTTTTTGTTGAAGAAACATATTTTTGGCTGTAAAATTCAACGGTTTTGTAGAAAATGTACATTTTTGACTTAAAAATTCAACAATTTGGTATAAAATTAAACTATCTCGTTCAAAATTAACTTCTTTGTTGAAAATTCATATTTTTGTTCAAAAATT
Organism: Andricus grossulariae; assembly: GCA_011634705.1. Classification (NCBI taxonomy): domain Eukaryota; kingdom Metazoa; phylum Arthropoda; class Insecta; order Hymenoptera; family Cynipidae; genus Andricus; species Andricus grossulariae. Next base: position 249,518,642 of record JAABKJ010007545.1, on the reverse strand, counting down.
CATCTATTTGGTTAAAAATTAAAACTTTTATTTAGCAATTTATCTGTTTGGTAGAAAATTAACTTTATTGTTGAAAAATCATATTTTTGGGTTTAAAATTCAACTGTTTTGTTGAAAATTCATCATGTTAAGTTGAAAATTCAACGATTTTGGTAGAAAGTTCAACTCTTTGCGTAAAATTTAAATTATTTATTTGCAGATTTAACTATTTGGTAGAAAATAAACTTTCTCGTTGAAAAATTATGCCTTCAGGTTGAAAATTCAACTGTTTTGTAGATAATTCGTCTTTTTGGCTTGGAAATTCAACAATTTGGAATAAAATGAAACTATCTGGTTCAAAATTAACTTTTTTGTTGAAACTTCATACTTTTGTTTGAAAATTTCATTTATTTGGTTAAAAATTAAATTATTAACTTGAAAATTCATTTTTTTTTAAATTCAACTATTTGGATATAAATTAAATTATTTATTTTAAAAAAATTAGCTATTTGGTAACTTATTTGTTGGAAAATCATATTTCGGCTTGAAAGTTCAACTGCTTTGTAGATAATTCGTATTTTTGGCTTCAAAATTCAACAATTTTGTTGAAAATGCATGTATTTTGTTGAAAATTCATCTTATTTGATCTAATTTTAATTTTATTCTTTATTGAGACGACCCAACAATATTAATGAAGAGTTACATCAAATCAGATGCATTTTCAATTGTAAGTTGAGGATTCAACTATTTTGTTAAAAAATTCGTCTTTTTTGGTTGAGAATTAATTTTTTTTCAATGAAAATTTAATTTCCATTTTAGGTTAGTAATTCATGTATTTTGTTGAAAATTCTTCTTTTAGTTAAAAATTCAACTATTTTGTTGGAAGTTTAATTATTTTATTGCAAATTGTACTATTTTGTTAAAGCCGTCTTTTTTCATAGAAAATTCAACTGTTTTTTATTTCAAATTTTGTTCAAAACTTCATTTTTTGGGTTCAGGATTCATCATCTTAGTTAAAAGTGTAACTATTGGTTGTAAATTAACTTTTTTATTTGAATATTCAACTGTTTCGTAGAAAATTCGTCTTTTTGGCTTGAAAATTCAACAATTTGATATAAAATTAAAATTTATTGAAAAATATTAACTTTTTTGTGAAAAATCATCTTTTCGAGTTAAAAATTAAACAATTTTGTTAAAAATTCGTCTTTTCGGGTAGTACATCAATCTCATTTGTCGAAAATTAATATTTTTTTATCTAAAAATTTAAATATTACATTTTTGGATGAAAATTTATCCTTTATAAATTGTACACTTACTTATTTGGTAGAAAATTGATGTATTTTGTTGAAAATTCGTGTATTTGGTAGACAATTATTCTTTTTCGTTGAAAGTTCATCTTATTTTGTTTGATTTTGATTTGAATATTGAGACTACCAAACAGTGTCAATAAAGAATCAAATCAAATGAGATGAATTTTCAATTATTGGTCCAGGATACAACTGTTTTGTAAAAAATTCTTATTATTTTGGATAATAATTAATTTTTTTCAACTGAAAATTTAATTATTGCATTTTTGGTTGGATTCATGTACATACTTGGTTGAAAAATCGTCTTTTAGTTAAAAATTGAACTATTTACTTGAAAGCTGAATTATTTTAGTGAAAATTCAACTAGTTTGTTAAAGCCATCTTTTTTGGTTGCAAATTTATCTTTCTTAGTTTAAAATTACTTTTTTTGTTAAATATTCAACTGTCTTTGAAAAAATTCGCCTTTTTGGCTTGAAAATTTAACAATTTGGTAAAAAATTAATTTATCTCGTTCAAAATTAACTTCTTTGTTGAACATTCATATTTTTTTTTTAATTCATCTATTTGGTTAAAAATGAAAACTTTTATTTAGCAATTTATCTGTTTGGTAGAAAATTAACTTTTTTGTTGAAAAATCATATTTTTGGGTTTAAAATTCAACTGTTTTGTTGAAAATTCATCATGTTAAGTTGAAAATTTAACTATTTTGGTAGAAAGTTCAACTATTTGCGCAAATTTTAAACTATTTATTTGCAGATTTGACTATTTGCTAGAATATAAACTTTTTTCTGAAAAATTATACTTTCAGGTTGAAAATTCAACTGTTCTGTTGATCAATTCGTCTTTTTGGCTTCAAAATTCAACAATTTTGTTGAAAATTCATGTATTTTGTTGAAAATTTATCTTATTCGATTTGATTTTAATTTGATTCTTTATTGAAACTACCCAACAATATCAATAAAGAATCAAATCAGATGCATTTTCAATTATTGTTTGAGTATTCAACTATTTTGTTAAGAATTCGACTTTCTTGGTTGAGAATGAATTTTTTTGTTTGAAAAGTTAACTTCCATTTTTGGTTAGTAATTCGTGTATTTTGTTGAAAATTCTTCTTTTTGTTAAAAATTCAACTATTTTGTTAAAGCCGTCTTTTTTCATCGAAAATCCAATGTTTTTTATTTCAAATTGTGTTCAAAACTTCCTTTTTTTGGTTCAGGATTCATCATCTTAGTTAAAAATTTAACTATTAGGTTCTAAATTAACTTTTTTGTTTGAATATTCAACTGTTTTGTAGAAAATCCGTCTTTTTGGCTTGAAAATTCAACAATTCGTTATAAAATTAAAATTCATTTTTTTGTGATAAAAAAAAATATTTGCTTAAAAATTAAACTATTTTTTGAAAAATATGAACTTTTTTGTGGAAAATCAAATTTTCGGTATAAAAATCCAACTGCTTTGTACATAATTCGTCTTTTTGGCTTAAAAATTCAAAAATTTTGTTGAAAATTCGTCTTATTAAAAAATTAATTAATTAATTAAAATTAATCTTATTGGTGGCAAATTAATATTTTTTATTTGAAAATTTATCCTTTATAAATTGAACATTGACTTATTTGGTAGAAAATTTATGTATTTTTTTGAAAAATGGTGTATTTGGTAGAAATTATTCTTGTTTGTTGAAAGTTCATCTTATTTTGTTTGATTTTATTTTCGAGACTACCAAACAGTCTCAATAAAGAATCAAATCAAATGAGATGTATTTTTAATTATTGGTCGAGGATACAACTATTTTGTAAAAAATTCGTCTTTTTTGGATACTAATTAATTTTTTTTACTGAAAATTTAACTATTCCATTTTTGGTTGGATTCATGTACATATTTGGCTGAAAATTCATCTTTTAGTTAAAAATTCAACTATTTCCTTAAAGTTGAATTATTTTATTGAAAATTCAACTAGATTGTTAAAGCCGTCTTTTTTTGTCGAAAATTCAACTTTTCTACCAAAAATACGTCCTTTTGGATTGAAAATTCATCTTTTCTGCTTGAAAATTCAACTTTTATGTTAAGTATTTCTCCTTTTGGATTAAAAATTCATCTTTTATGGCAGAAGTCATCTATTTTTGTTGCAAATTCATCTTTCTTAGTTGAAAATTACCTTTTTTGTTAAATATTCAACTGCCTTCGAAAAAATTCTACTTTTTGGCTTGAAAATGTAACTATTTGGTTAAAAGTTCAACTATTTTGTTGAAAATTCGTCTCTTTTGTTTGAAAGTTCAATTATTTGATTACTAATTCAACTGTTCGGTCAAGAAATGAATTTTTTATTTTTGCAAATTCGTTTGTTTTGGGTGGAAAATTCAACTATTTTGTTGAAAATGCAAGATATTTCGACTTCATATCTTAGGAATTTAAAGCGTTTTATACTGAAAACATTACGGTACCTATGAAGAATTTATGTCCCTATTATTTCCCTGTTTTCGTCAAAAATCACCCTATTTCCCCCGTTTTTAGATAATTTTGGGCTATGAAGTCTCATATGTTTATATCTTGAAATCCTTGTTTAGCCAATGACTACGTTACTTTAAGTGTGTGTAAGGGAGGGGGGGGGGGGTAAAAATAGTCCAAAATTGGTAAAGTATTTTATGGACGGCCCCTTATCTAAATTCAAAAACTTGACATCTTTTTGACTTTTTTTCAGATGAGTAGCTCAGATCGAACGTTGATCAATGCCTTCAGAGAAATAAACGGAATGGCGGATCGCATAAATCTGCCAAAAATGATCGTTGACACAGCGAATAAACTATTCAAGGAAGTCCACGACGGGAAAAATTTACGGGGTCGTTCAAACGATGCCATCGCTTCGGCATGTCTTTACATCGCCTGTCGCCAGGAAGGTGTTCCCAGAACCTTTAAAGAGATTTGCGCTGTGAGCAAGATCAGCAAAAAAGAAATCGGAAGATGTTTCAAGCTGATTTTAAAGGTGCTCGAAACGAGCGTCGACCTCATCACAACTGGGGACTTTATGTCGAGATTCTGTGCCAATTTGGGTTTGCCCAATGCTGTACAAAGAGCAGCTACTCGCATTGCGAAAAAAGCGGTTGAATTTGATATAGTTCCGGGACGATCGCCAATATCTGTCGCTGCTGCTGCGATTTACATGGCTTCTCAGGTACATTTTAAATACCATTATCGCGCAAATTTTTATGCATATCGTCCGGAAATTTGTTCGAATTTACACAAAAAATAAATCCAATTTTTTCGTTTTGAAAAAAGAATGATATTTAGAGGTGGCGCAAGCCCCGTGAAGTTTAACACGTATTTCCCATAAGAAAAGAAGACGTTTGTATAATTTTTATTCAGAATCGTCAATATTAGCTGAATCGAGTTGAAACTCAACATTTTGCTTCACAATTAGCCATAGAATACGATTAAAATATTACTTTTTATGACAAATGCATGATTTCAGCCCTTTTCGACGCCTATGAAGTGGGACTAAATCTCTGCTTTTTACTCCTTGGGGACTGAAAAGTGACGTCAGAGGTGTATAATGAAAATTATACGTCTGTGAGCTCGCATTTTACTATTATCAGCCCACTCAGCGTAAAAACTGATCAAATTACCGGAAATTTATGGAAAATTTTAAAAATGCATTTTTGGTAATTTATGGTAATTTACCATATTTACCGATAAAATTACCACGAATGACAAAGAAAATTCGTAAATTTCCGGAAATTTATGGAAATTTAAAAAAATTAATATTGGGTAATGTATTGTAATTGACCATATTTACCGGTAAAATTACCGTGAATGGCCGAAAATTTGCATAAATTTCCGCAATTTTATGGAAATTTTGAAAAATAAATTTGAGGTAATTTACCACATTTACCGGTAAAAATTACCATAAATGACCAAAAAATCTCATAAATTTCCGGAAATTTATGGAAATTAAAAAAATGAATATTGGGTAATTTATGGTCATTTTCCATATTTACCGGTAAAATTACTATAAATGACCCAAATCTTGCATAAATTTCCGGAAATTTATAGAAATTATTAAAAATGAATATTGGGTAATTCATGTTAAATTACCATATTGACCTGTAAAATTACTATAAATTACCGAAAATTAATAGACATTTTTAAATTGAATTTTGGGAAATTTATGGTAAGTTACCATAAATCACCTCTCAAGTTACCGTAAATTACCAAAAATTCCCGGCAATTCCCGGACTAAAATCATGACTGTATTTCGAGAAATGTCTGAAATCATCCATTTGTTATAAAAAATATCGTATGCACCAAGGGGGAGAGGCTATATATATATATATATATATATACATATATACATACATACATTAAAACAATATTTTTAAAAGCAAATATTAATCTATTCATTAGAAGAAATCGTCTTTTGAATCAACAACCTGCAATTAATTCATTCGAAAAAATATTTGTTGGAACAAAGGAAATACTACTGTCAAATAAATTTGCATTTAATTGAAATAAGTATTTTTTTAATTTGACATTCAGGCATATTTGTTTCAATTATACATTCATTTTGTCGCAAACAACATCTGTTGGAATGAAACGTTCATGAAATCTGTTGGAAGAAACGTTCTTTCAGTTTATGAAAAAGAAAGTGATCATTCTAAATAAATATTTCTTTCGATAGTAAATTTCTGGTTTGCAACTCTCGGTACTTCAGGGCAAATACCGCTAGGTGCCGCAGAGCACATTAGCTCACAATGGAAATTATTTTTAAGGTTATCAACAAATTGTCGCCATATTTATAATAAAAAGATGTGTCGATCTAGGTAGGTCACTCCATACTACTACGCTTTATCTGTTCTAGGCATCAACAATGACTATTCTTGACATATTTTGACAATTTTTGTTCACATCGTAAAACTAAAAACTAAAAAATTACTATTAAAATTATATTAACTTTTAATTATTATTATTACATCAAAATTCTGAACAAATGCTGCATTAAAATTGGTGTATTTCAACTATTCAGTTTTTTTAAAACAGTGGTGGTACTTTTGTGGGTCAATAGAATATTTGTTTCATCCTCAGCTGGATTTACTTTGTTAAATTACGATATTTTTGCATTTATTTTTTCTTTTCATTAAAAACATATTTCTTTTTGATTCAGAAATATTTGGTCAAATGTAGCGTACGCTCCATTGAGCCAAGGAATCACATTTTCCAATATCACATTTTACTATATCAACTACTTAATTTTCAAACAGAAATCTCTTATTTCTTTCAACCAATAACAACTTTCTTTCGCTTAGCTAATATTTCACTGGCTGAAATAAATATTTATGTGCAAGAATAATTCCATATAATTTTGGTTACGATAAAACCATTTCATTGTATTGAAAAAATGTTTTATACGACGTATTTCATTATGATCATTTCTTTGAATGGAGTAAATTTTTTAAATTGATTAAAGATTTTTCTTTTCTCAGTGTAGATACGATAAATAATGCAGGGACAAAATTCTTCGTTTCACAGAGACATAAAAAAAGCCAATAAATATTTTTCAATGTTGCCTTGTAAAGACCTAAAAATCCATGAAAATACGACTTCATTATACGTCTACAAGTAAATGCATTTACTTGAATACTATTTCTTGGCATCAAGAAAATATTCTTCCACGGCAGTAATTTTTATTTGAACCAGACATATATCTTTTGTTGATGTAACGAAATTAATACTTTGGCAGTATTTTTTTTAATAAAATAAATATTTCGTATATTCAAAAAATTATTTCTTCGACTCAAAAGGTCTAGATTCGTTTAAGTCTAATTAGACCTTCAAAGAAACATTTATTTGATCGACGCCTTTGAATCAATTAATTTGTCCATACTTGAATAAGGTCATCAGGTTTATTCATGTCAAATAAATAATCATTTAATTTTAAAGAATATTAATGAGGGTAAAAATATATTTATTTGATATGTCACCGTTTATACTGTGCTTTTGTGAAAACCCGAAGAAATGTTATATTCCATCTGATTTTGGGTTTCAACTGTAAATATGAGTTAAAACTAGATTTACTCAATTGTGCTTTTGAAAGAACTAGTTTTACCTGCACTATTAAGTGAAAACCAAAATACTGAGTTTGCTGTGACTAGTCACAGAAGAGTGATTGGTCACAGCTCGAACCACTTTTCCAGTTCGCCCTTAAAAATAAAACGTGCCAGCAACTGGTCACAGAAGAAGTGATTGGTCACATCTCGAACCATTTTTCCAGCTCCCCCTTTAAAAAAATACGTGATGGCGACTGGTCACGGAAGAGTGATTGGTCACAGCTCGAAACACTTTTCCAGATCGCCCTTAAAAGAAAACAAGTGCTAGAGACTGGTCACTGAAGAGTGGTTGGTCACATCTCGAACCACACTGAATACTACAGGTAAAACTAGTTTTTTCAAAAGCACAATTGATTGAATCTAATTTTGACTGATATGTTCAGTTAAAACACGAATTAAGATGGAATTAAGCAAATCTTTGGGTTTTTACAAAAGGACTTGATTACTTTGCATTTTCACAAGTTAAAACTACTTTCGAGAAATGGTCTTGGTAATTTCACGTTTTAAATAGTTACAACTAGTTTCAACTGAATTCGGGTTAATACGGTAACATATACAAAGAATTGATGAAATTATATCAATGAAGCATTTATTTAGATGAATAAAATACAGGATTTCCCAGACTCAAGTGTCCAGACTCAAATAGCTGCATAAAAATTAAAAATTAAATAAAATGAAAATTCCCTTTCTAAAAATCAGCTGAAATTTTAGTTTCTGAGTTTTAAAATATTTTAGCTGGACCAATCAGGAGCTCCGTATAAGCAGTCGTGTGTGCGTGAACGGGAGTCCAACGTAGTGTTCTCTCGTCGCTAACCCCAGCCTGTGGTCACTAGTATAGCCAAACTTGAAGTATCATATCCTGATCCTGCTTTGAGACACCGCTGGAAGGCGCTTTGAATTTGAATTTGACAGTTATGTCGGTAAATGTCAACAAATTCATTAAAAATTGTCACCATAAAACCGCGACCAATTTTCGTTGACAAACAAAAGTGTTGTTTTAAATTGTCCCTCAACGCGTCAAGAAAAATCTCATCATGTTCCTGTAGATGGGCAAATTGGTTTGGAGTGCATTCAAGCCACGGGTAATCCACATTTGCTAGAGCTAACCTATGCACAGGTGTATAAAAATCGATACTGAATTTGTTATTTACACTTTCGGCAAGAAGATTATGTGTGCGGAGTGAGAAGAAATCTGAAGCAAGGAGCTGTACCTTCATTGTTGCTGCCTGCAAAAAAGAAAAATGCTTTTTGGAAAAAAACTGGTGATCAACAGATCGATGTAGAAGAGAAGTTGAATTCGTCAGCCGAAGTCAATGTTTCTACATTAACAACAGAATTTTCACCACTTACTTATCGTAATTGGATTTCCAATTCGCCAAAACATGTTTCTTTTCGACGAAGCTCTCTGCTTGCAGCTGATGAAACTACTGACTTAATTTTTCCATGAACGTCGAAATTAAAAAAAGGTACATTTTCAGGAAAAAAACTTTTTTCGGAAGCACCAGAAGAGACTCTTAATAATGATAAAGTTGAGGCAACTGAAAACGTAGTACCTGCACCTATTCTGGGATTCAATTTGGAGGACGAAAGTCTTCCAGATGTGACACTTCTTGGAAACTTGGAGGAGATACATCTCAATGAAAAAGCTGGAGATACTCCTACGCCGAAATCTATAAATTGAAGACCTTGCAAACGCTTAGTGTGAAAAAGGACAGAATTGGACGAAAGTACACGAAAAATGTATCAGCAGGTGTTAGAAGCAAAGAAAGAGCACGATAATTACAGATCGAAAAGTTTGCGGTTTTTTGTTTTGTACATTCTTTAAAATATTTTCAATTTCCAAAGTAATACACAAAAATTTTATAGACATATACATATATATTCCGAAATATCACTGAAAATATTCCGGTAATCAATTCATATAAAGAATCCGTAACATATTGAAAAATACGATTCTTTTTAAATAATCTATTTGAAATGATAGCATGTCACGATATTTCGATATGATGTTTTCATGCCTTAATGAATTTCGAAGAGTTTTGATATTTTGCTTAATAGAAACAATTTTATTTTTATAAAGTATATGAACAGAATTTCATTTACTTTATTCAAAATTATTATTTTTTTTTATCAATTACATTTTTTTTCACTTTTTGTTGTTTGTATAATTGTACTTTCGTTTGTACTACTTGCTTTAAAATTTTATATTAGGTTGGTCCAAAAAACCTTTTTCAAGCTAGAGTGCAAGACAGTAACCCAAAAGTTTCCATTTTCATCAAAAGAAAATAAGCATTTTTGGACTTTCGAAAAATTAGACTGATACCTACGACGCCCCGAATATGAACCAAAAATAAAAAAACTGCATTTTAACGTATTATTGGCAATTTTCCATAAATAAAAGTAAATTATTTAAGCAATGATTTTTTTCCAGAAAATGTAAAAAATTATCATATTTTCTGAATTAAGAATATTTGGTCATTGGTTGAAATAATAAATATTTTTAAAAACATGATGTGATTATTTAAACAATTAATTATTGTTTATTTTCAAATTTTCTAAGAATCGAGCCAGAGATGTCCACTTTTTTCAAGTTGGTGTTCTATGCTACTTATTGATGAATAATTACATAATTTTGATACTTTTCCCCTAATATTTAACAAAATTCTATTTCTTCAAACAATATTTATTTGCTCAAGCAGTTTTCTCTCGAAAACTTCAAAATAATATAAAGTAGAACACAAAATTATTTATCTGAATTATATGTAATTGTTTAAGCAAATTATATTTGCTTAAAGAATTAACAAATGATTAATGTATTCTTTCTATACAAAATATAGTCAGAATAATAATTTTATGGGTTCTATTTTATATTATTTTTGTTAGGTTCTCGAAAAACCACTGCTTGAGAAAATAAAAATTGCTTAAACAAATACAAATTTGTTAAATATTAGTAGAAAAGTATTAAAGTTATGTTCATATTAAACAACAACTAGCACACAATAAAAATCTGAGAAAAAAGGGATATCTCTGGCTCGATTCTTGAAAAATTAGAAAATAAACAATAACATATTGTTTAAATAATCGCACAATGTTAAAAAAATTATTATTTCAAGCAATGACCAACTATTATATTTTATTCAGGAAATACGATTATCTTTCACATTTTTTGGGAAGAATTAATTGTTTATATAGGTTACATGTATTAAAACAAAACAAAATTGTTTGAAAAGTTATGGTTCAACGTGCATTTAGAAAAACTGACCACACTTCAGATACACTTCGTTAGCATGATACGACGAAATTCCAATATATCAAGAAATGGTCGACGATATACGCCGGATGAAAGGCTTTTATGTCTCTCAATTTACAAAAGATCAGCATCTGCATATCGATATCTATGTACTTTTTTGCCAATTCCGACACGAAGAAGAGTTCGACAGGTACTAACTCAGATTCGTTTGAATTGTGGCGTTACAAAAACAATGAAAGATTGTTTAAAGGAAGCAGCAGACCGTAAGGTCGACGAGTTGGACAAACTTCGCGTGCTGATGTGGGACGAAGTTTCCCTAAAACTTCACCTGCAATATTGCGCTGAAAAAGATAAAATTATTGGACTCGAAGACTGGGGCACGAACAATACTTCTAAGTACGCCGAACACGCACTCGTCTTTATGCTAAGAGGTATAAAAACTTAATGGAAAATTCCGCTTAGGGAGCTTCCATAAAGGATGTCACAGTTTTAGGGGGAGGGGGGGTAGCCGAATTGTGACAGTCTATGACAGAGGACATTGAACCCCATTGGAAAAATGTGATAATGGGGGGGGGGGGTCGAAAATTCGCCAAAAAACTGTGACATCCTTTATGGAAGCTCCCTTACGTATAATTTTTGTGCTGCTCAAACGATACATGGACAACTAACTTAATGCATTAAGGAGGTTGTACGTGCAGTCATAGAAGCCGGGTTTATTGTCGCAGCCACAGTATTCGATCAGGGTTCTTCAAATATGAAGGCAATTAAGTTGTTGCAATTGGAGAAGGACAGAATTAGAGAGGAGAAAGGAATTTAGAAGTATAAGTTTTTTCTCAAATGTTATCATCTTTCTTTTCTTTCAAATACATATGTATTAATAATCAAACTTTCATTTCTTTTAGATTGGACGATTCTGATTGACGATGTTGAATTCATACCGCTCTATGATGGACCGTATTTGTTAAAGTGTATACGAAACAATTTTCTAACCAAGGACATCGAAATAGATTATAATAGATCCAATTTGAAGGACGAGGATAGGAAGTTTGCTTCCTGGAACGATATAATCACAGACCATGAAAAAGATGTGTATTCTTCTTTGTTGAAACGACACGTACCAGAATTAACAAAACAACACGTGTTTCTAGATAAAATTAACAAAATGAGAGTCAAATTAATGATGCAAGTTTTCAGCAAAAAACTTTATTGTTTCGCAGACGTCCTTGCAAGATCAGCAGGTAACATTTAATATTTGTTTATTTTAATTTTAGATTATTTCGTAACATGTACAAATTCTCTAAAAAAAATTGATATATTTCATTATTCCAGTTCCTTTCCACTTTTTTTAGGATCATTTAAGACAAGCATTAAGGAGAAAAGTATGCCACCTGAGGGAATTCATACGGCCTTTATCTTGCAACTAATGAATGGTATCGCAGATGGAATGAATGGCGTGAGCAACGGCGACGATCACCCTATGCGCATTCCATGGACGGAAAACTCGTATTACGACGAATTTTTTTCCAGTGCAAGGCAACTGTTGAAAAACACGCGGTTTGTTAACCTGTGACTCGAAAACCTGTGAAAACTGCCATCCCATGTCTATAAAACTTAATTGATACGTTGCAGGGTTTCAAATTATTGTGGAGGAAATTAAAATCACATGGGTTTGAAAGTTTTGATACGCGAAACATAAATCTGGATCCTTTAGAACATTTTTTCGGCAATGTAAAGAGCCATGATTTTAGGTCCAACAAACCGGCATGTTATAAATACATGTCATGAATTTATTGTTTCAGATTGTAAGACTTTACTTAAAGGTACTAGACGACGAGGAATACGTTGAGGAAGACAAAGAGAAAAAACGAAAAGAGCACGATGATCACGCTTATAGCCACTCAAGTGGTGTAATTAAGTGCTTGCAAAGAAGTCTGCCTTCAATTAAATCATGTTCTGATTGTTTAGACGGTTTTCAAACACCGTCCCTTCAGATGAGTCAAAGTGCTTGCTTCAGGGACCTACACTTGCACGCTAAGCGTCTCATAGGTAGAATTTTTGCGAGTAATATATCTAACACTAAAATTGTCTTTAAATCTCAACGCCTAAAAACATCAACCGACTTTGCTTACCAGTTAAAGTGGCTTTTGAGTGCTTCTTAAAACCGATTCGTAAAGATAGGCGACTTAGTATAAGGAATGAAGCGACACTCGCACAAAAAAAACTCGAAAACTGAACCTGAAAATGTAACACCCGAACTGGAAAAAGAGAAACCGGAACTTAAGAAAACATAATTCGAAGTAAACAGAGAGAAAAAAGCAAAACTCGAACCGAAAACCGTAAAACGCGAACAGAGAAACCGAAAACTCGAACTGAAAGATGCGAAACGAAAACCGAAACGACGTATACTCGTCCAGAAAGACGTAATACTCGAACCAAAGAGACGTAAGCTCAACCTGGAAAATTCAAAAACTGACACAAAACGTAGCGTTAAAAGTAGAAATTTCGAACATGTTAAAGGAAAATCCAAACAAACTAAAATTGATTTCAAAGTACGTAAGGCAACTCCTATAAAAAGAAAACTTAGCATTAAAAATTTGAAACCGAAACTCGGTAAGGTCGAAACAAATATAAAAAATTTAAAAATAAATGGAACTTGAAAAACTGAATACGTAAATGTATTGAGTTTCTTTGGTAACAGCATATGACTGCTGGAATTCAATTATTATAAATAAAAAAATATAATAAATTCAAAATAATTATGATACATAATGATAATAATAATAATGAAATTATTATAATTGAATACTTTTTATAAATTATAGGCATTTCTAATGAAAAAAAGAAATTCCGTACTAAAATATGAACCCTAGAGACATTTTAAGAAATATAAATCCCTATTTCAGATTATAAGTTTTGCATAAAAGTTAAGAAATAATTGCATAGAAATATTTTTTATTTGATTGTTTAAAGTATAGACCAAAGTTCTCGTTTTCCAGGAAGCATCGAAAAATGGCACGTCTATTATACTAATGAATATTTCATTCCACCATCACTTTTAATTGTAATTATTAGGCGGTAACATAGTTGGAAATAATGTCCATATTCAATGTCAACTGATTCTAATGTACAATTCATCCGTCATTTGCAAATCTTGCTAAAAGTTAAAAATGAATACCGCTTAGAACTTTAAAATATACTTTTATTATTTTACTGCTAATTTTTTATAAAATACAATTTTTATGGAAAATCTAAGAGAAATAAATAAATTCATAAATACTTATTTTAATAATTATTTATGTATTTTTATTCATTATTCCTTGGTTTCTTATGATTTGGTTTACTTTTAAAATTAATTTTAGAATAATAATAATTATTATTATTATCTGAGGGATCTGATATCTGAGGATATCTGAGGGAAGATCTGAAATCTTCTAGATCAATATTAGAAAGTGTGTGATATAAATTAATGGTTGATGATCACGCAATATCCGTTCTATACACTGAGATATGAGAAGAAAAATTTCTTTGTAGTGCACCATGACATTTTGCTTATAAATTTTCTAGAATACCGAATGTAGGTTTATCTGATTAAATAAAAGTTTGATTATTTCAAGGTGTCTATGAATGACCCGGATACATTTATTATTATCATAGCATAAACTTTATATGTCATATTTCAATGTTTTCAACTCTGATTCTAGACACCTTGAAGTTGAAATTTCAATTTCTATTCATTTTTTAACATACGTAGTTAACTAACGGAAATCTCATATAAAAGAGAAGTCCTAATTTCAAAAATAACATCTAACAATTAATCATGTAAATGAATAAACAAAATAATTTAAAAAAAAAAAAATATATGTAATGGAATGGTTCATTGACGGATCGAGAATAGCATTTCTGTCAAATAATGCGACATATTTTCAAACATAAATTCAAAAAATCAAATAAAGATTCATGACAGGCAAGTGAATGGGGTTGATCAGTTCAAACCGATAGCGATTAAAATATAAAGTGACCTTATAAACAAGGTTTAAAGACACTCCTTTTCAACATTCAAAATTTGAGAGCTAAATACAATAATTAAAAATTAAACGGTAACGCCCAAAAAATATAACATCATAAGTAAAATGATAAATTACATAAATAAAAATCTGGATTCGAATACGCAACCATGAGAATAAGTTTATACTTAGCGAAACATCGTAATCGTTGATTGAGCTGCAATTGCAGATTTGGCAAGCCTTTTGCCGATAATTCCGACCATTTTATGATGCGGTCGATTTTGGTCAGAATTTTGAGTCTGGCAACACAGATCTGAGTCAGGATCTCAACAAAACAATCAGCATCACAGGATTTTGGATATTGACATCATGCTTCGCAATCCGATAGCCATTAATGACTAATTGGTTAGCGTTTTAAGAATAGAAAAAAAATCACGCTGAAAGGAGAACAATTTCTTTCAGCGCTCGCACTTTTTGCACCAACACACTCACATTTGTTACACCATGAAAGTGGTAATAAATACCTGCTTAGACGCATCGGGTAGGCTCTAATTAGCGTGGTTTTCGTGGTACAATTAAGAGATATTCCTATAGATCATTGAAATGGTTGCGTTACTTAGAGCGAATAAACATCGGTGCTCGATATCGCAGCGCCGCGCAGTTTCTGGGAATGAACCAAGTATTTGGCTAATTATTCGCCGGGTTTTCCATTATTCTTGCGCTTTCACTCTTTCGTCAATACCAGGCGAGAAATATATCGCGATATCTTATGAGAATTAAACACCGCGTAAACTATCGTGTAATTCATTTTAAAATTAATTTTCCGAATACGAACAATTTAATCCTTTGTCATAAGAAAGAATTAGCCGTGAAACTAAAAGTGCGATTTTTTAAATTCGGCAAATCCGTAGAAAAAGGTAATGGAAATTAATAAATTTCTGAAATTAATGGAAGTTTTCAGATAAAAAATTAGGGAATTTAATGAAAGTTTTCAGAAATTTATACAAAATTAGGGAATTTAATGAAAGTTTTCCGAAATTTATACAAAATTAGGGAATTTAATGAAAATTTCCGGAAATTAATGAAGTTTTGATAAAATTAATGAGAGGTTATGGAAAATTAAGTAATTCATGGAAATTTATGTAATTTTTAAGAAATTGCGGAATGTTTAATATTATGTGAATTTATAAAAACTTATGGAAGTATGCGAGAACTTGTGAAATTTAGAAACCTATAAAATACATGGAAGCATATCAAATTTGGAGACATTTTCAGGAACATTGGAAAGTAATACACACTTTCTCATCTATTACTAATCTGTTTGAGGCTGATGCCCTTCTCAGTATACAACATAAACCAACCATGACTCTAGCGGTTCTAGTTCGTTTCCTACTCTCCCCCTACATTGATCGACGTTTGGCGGGACTGAAGTTATAAACAGACTCTTCATGTTACAGCAACTGGCTAATTATTTTGGTCCAGATTTCGACTCGCAAAATACATACAATTATTGCATCAAGTTGGTAGTTGGACGTACACTTTACACAATGAATAATAAAAACAATAGAGTAACCTCGGAATGGAATGAAACTTTGGTTGATGGAAGGCATGCATCCAGTAAAGGTAAAGTTTTAGGCACTGAATGAAGACTGGTTGTTGGAAATGCAGCATGTCAAGAAGCATGGATTTTTATCTCCTAGATTTTTGTGGTTTAGAATGAAAATGGGAATCAGAAGATTATTGATGATAGCGTGCTACGCCCCAGTGGATGGTTAGAGGAATGAAATAAGGTACTTGCGATCATGGGGAAAGTATCATTCTACTAGGAGATATGAATGTACTGGTTGGAATCCTACATCAGGGTACGGGAAAGATGCTAGGTAATTTTGGGGATCCAGAAGCAAATGGTAACGGAGACAAATGTACATCTGATGCAGAGGAGGTAGCCGCAGTATAATTGAGTTTGTCGTTGCAGATGAAAGACTCATAGAGCTAGTAAAATATATGAATATATATATATATATAATATATGGGTTATGAAGGGTCCTGAATATAAGGCTGATCATTACCTTCTAGTTTCAAGAATGAATTTAGGTCAAGAGTAGAGTAAAAAAGAGAACCAAAAAGAAGACACAGACGCGAATCAAGATTTAGAATTTAGAGAAACCGGAAGCGCAAATAGTTTTTTTGAATAAGATATACGAACGTATAAATAGGTCAACTTGGAAGGTCATTAGCGAACAGAAGCAAGCGTATCTAAGAAAGTTAAACATTGCAGGCTTTAGCGATGAGGAGAGGAATAGATTTGAAAATGATTATAGAGATAAGAACAGGAAAGTAAAAATACTAGTCAAAGAAAGTAATGATAAAATCAAAACAGAAGAAGGGAAGAAAATGCAAACCGATTTTGAAGGAAGCAAGAATTTGTTTTATAAATTGGCTTTGATCATAAGGAAAGAAAGTTGTAGTACAGAGTTAGTTAGTATGAGAAATTGCAAGGGTGAAATGGTATATGATACATATGGGATACTAGACGCTTTGAGGGACTCTTTCAAGGAATTATTGGGAGATGAAGCTTTAGGGCAGCACAACTGCGATATAGAACACGGTACGTTGGAAAACCTGGTTGAAAAAATTCTGCTTCTGAGGTTAGGGATATGAGGAAAAACTTGAAGAATGGCACTGATTATCTTATGCGACTCGTACATCAACATGAAGTCGTCAATGCTGCAGCGTTTTTAAACCATGCTAAAAAAATTAAACCATGCGTTTTTAAACTTTGTCTCTTATCTGATTTCAGCGACACTACACATGGCCTAGCATCACTTACACTTTTGGTGCTAAGAAGTCGTGTAAAAAAAACAGAAAATTCGCATAGACTAAGAGAACTTGCTAAAATCTGCTTCATGGTAAATTCTTCGGCATTATACGTAGACAAGAGCTAGCGGCGGGTCTGTCCAACATGTTTCTGAAGTCGGCTGGATTGAGATCGGAGACTGAGGGATTTTTTTTTGCCTATCAAGACGGCGTTATAGACTCCTTAGTGTACCGCGAAGGCATAATGAATTTGCCGGTAGGCGATATGAACTGCCGAGCGTGCAGGCAAGAGCCAGAAATACTAGGACATGTTCTCAGTGGATGCTCCAAGTATGCACGCTACGGGTATATATAGAGACACAATGCAATGTGTTGTTGTAATGCCCGTTTTCCCATACGCCCAGGAGGAACTCGAGTATGTTGTGGAGATTGACCAGTCTAAGATCTACTGAAATTTCTCATTATCCACCACTCATCGTATCAGTGCTACAAAGCCTGATATTGTCCTCCAAGATCAGAAGATGAAGATCAGTTACGTGATTGAATTCTCGCCACCAGCCGATGTTAGTATCACCATAAAGGAGGAAGAGAAACGGGCTTATTTATATCAAGCACTTCCTTTCGAGCTTAGCAGGCTGTACCAAGGCTACAAAGTTCATCTTGTAGTTCTCATAATCGGCTGCCTTGATGGCATGAAAGCTTTATTTCTCAGCCAACTCAAAAAGATTCTGGCTTGTCAGTGTTAGGCTCAGTCTATCAGTTTTCAGAGGTGAAAGCTTCACCTCCAACTGTCACGTCTACCGCATAATGTCATCCGCGGCTAGTAGGCGGGCTCCAAGAAACAGTGTTGTACGATGTCATCTCGTGTACATTTTTCACTCTGGCTTACCTTCTAGGACAGCAGGAGCAGGAGTAGATGACGTACACGTCCCGGTTGCGACGGGATTGATTGCTTTAAAGAACCACGATCGTAGCTTCCAGAACCTACGATTTCTCACATAATATATATATATATATATAGTTTAAAGTTTGTCATAAGGATAAACGCAGGATTTCGCCGGGAGCAGGTGCTAATCTTAAAAATTGCACTTGCTCCCAGCGAAATCGCGGTAAAATTTCATGAAAATAGTTTTATTTTGCTGTATTTTGATAATAAACGATTTTGTGATATTATTAAAGGAGTTTTTGTGCAATAAAAAAAGGTGGGGTCGGATACGACCCCACCTAGTCTTCCGGGCCTCTGATCCCCACCTGGTACTAGAAGGGTTAACAACTGTACATTGAGAATTTGATTGAGTATTTAAAAATTAACAAATTTAAAAACAAATATTTTCAATTTCAGGTTTTTGAAGCTGAAAATTGAAACTATACAATTTCTAAAGATGATAGAAATTATTATCAGATATCTATTATATCATGAAGTATCAAGTGAGATTCAAAGTGATTGGATAGATTTTTCTGAACTAAAAAATTAGATTTCTGTGTTAAAAGAAATCAGTGTCATATTCACCGTTTAAAGTTTTGAAGAATTTGAAGAATTTTGAAGAATTGAAAACTAAAAAATTAGATTTCTGTATTAAAAGAAATCAGTTTCAGCAAAGTTTCATTTTTTTTTTTCTGTATTGGAAGAAAAAATTTTAAACATTTTTATTACGAAGTGTTTATTCGTACGGCCGGCCAGACGATTATATAGTTGCATGATTGGTAAAAAAAATTGTCCACCACCCCCACTATGTAACCCTTTGCCAGGACCCCCAATCTTTTTGCGTACGGCCGGCCGTACGAATATCCTCAGCCTTTTTATTAAATTGGAAGGGGGACATTTTTTTTTTTCAATGATGAAGGGAGTTTTTTATTCTAAACATTTTGACTATTTTTTTATTCAATTGAAAGGGACGGAATTTTGGTATTCAATTTGTTTCTGAGTTGGAAAAGGGAAGTTTTGTTTTGAATTTATTTCTGAATTGGAATAGGGAATTTTTTATTTTGAACATTATTAGTAAGCTGAATGAGGTCAAATCTTCGAGAAAATTTTTCAGTTACATTTTTTAAAGTCTTGCGTGTAAAATATTTAATTAAAATCATTTTTGGGTTTAAAATTGTGCTGTTTTGAATAATTAATTTTAAAACAGTTTAATTTCCAAGACCTCTTAAAAATTTCTCAGTTTTTAAAGCTTTGATTTGAACATCTTAGTTTTTAAATTTCTTAATTTCTAATCGTTCAATCTTAAACCTTTTGAATTTTAGTGTATTTTCCTTAAATATTCTTCAATTTGAAATTTGTTGCCTGAAAAATTAACAGCTTCAAGTTAAATTCCGTGAGATTTGAAAAAATCAGAAAATAAGTTTAATTAATCATAAGGATTGTTTAAAAAAAATTGACCTTCAAAAATGGAGATAAAAAAATTAATTTTTTTTTTCGAAACAAGGGTTCTTTTTTTGGTTGAAAAAAGTGACCGTAGATTATTATAATATACATAAGAATTAGAAAATAATTTCATTTAATTTTCCAGGATTCGTAGCAACATCGAAGGGATTGGTAGCAGGTGACCTGACTCTAAACTTCAATGGCAAATCAATTACTTACTTAAAAACGCGTGGTGATTTAATTCCCCAAGAAATGTTCGAGTTATCTTCAATTAGAACTTCAGCAAAATTTGTTCTAGTTGTCGAGAAAGATACGATATTTCAAAAGTTATTAGGAGAACGTGAGACGTGCCCCGAATATCTAAATTGTATTTTGATAACCGGGAAAGGAGAACCGGATATTGCAACTAGAATCTTGGTTCACCGACTATCAGAAGTTGAGAGACTTCCCACCTACATTTTAGTTGACAACGACCCTTACGGATTTGAAATCATGTGCACTTATCGGTAAATATACACAGATTATTCTTTTCTGAGGGGCCACTCAAACTTAAAAAAAATCAGACTGTCTTCCGGGTTTCCCGGTCAAACATTATGCTTTTCCCGGTTGACTTGTAGGTGTTTTTAATAATAATTATTCAATACTAATTGCTTCGTCATACATATTTAGAAAAGAATAAAACATTTTTAGAACTCGAAGGATTTTCGAGAGAAAATCATACTTTGATCTCTGCTCTATTGGGTACCATTATAGTTTTACGTTTTGGAAATGGTTGTAAGTGGGTAAAGAGTCTAGCGGGATAAGTATGGTAAAAATTCTCCCAAGGCTTTTTGGGTCCTAATACTATTTGTTGGTAGCCTGTGGGGGTGGAAAACTTTTCACCAAGTTTCAGCCCCCTAGCTTGCATATTAACCCTACTACCCCTAATAATGTAATTTTCCAAATTATGATTTTTTCTCTGTACATATTGTTTATTTTCAAACGTGAAAAATTGAGGGCAAAAGGCACGTTGGGAAGCATATATAGAAAAAGGTTTGAGTTGTTTTGGCGGGAAATTCAAAATTTTAAAAATTCGGAAATATTCCGAACCATTTTTTTAAATACAAAATCGGCTTTGCGAAAGAATTAGCATTTTTCTGTAAGTTGGGTTTTCAAGACTCTGTTAAAAAAAAAAATTATCTTTGGTGCGCCAGGGTGAAAAAATTAAAGACGATTTCACAGGAACACTAAAAAATAAATGTGTGAAGATCGAGAGACTAAAACCCCCAACTTCCTGTTTTTGATGCCCTGAATCCGAATACGCCACTGATGTCCGTTTTATTCCATCAGGTCCCTATTTTTTATTTTATACCATTAGGCCATATCTCTATCGGGGTAAATGTGACTCACTCGATGAGGAAGGGAGTAATATGGGGGAGGGGGTAGAGATTTTTAGATTGATCTGGAATTCCCATGTTATTTATTTAAATAATTAGTTCGTTCCGCTACACTGTTCCGACCCAGGTTACTGATCAATCTCTCTAGCGAAAACCCCAAGTGAACAACCTCACAAAGTCATCATGTGAAGCTCCCCACTCGGGCCCATTCGTATCCAAGGTCTTTTGTTTCAGGCGTCATTCACTCCAATGGCACTCTTCTTCATGCATTTCTTATAAACTATTCATCGCCACACTTTCCTGTCTTGACTCACCTCTCTCTCTCTCTTTTTTTACGTCCATGCATTTTGTCATGCAAGCTCTTGTGTTTATATGGCTTCTTATGTCTCTTTTGAGTTAAGGTCTTATTCAAACATTCTAACCATACTTTCCGCGGTCTGCTTCTGGGCACACTGCCATTTTTCTTTACCTCGATACACTTGTTTCGTTAGTCTGTCATCTTTTATTCTCTGAACATGTCCAAACCATCCTAACTTATTTCTTTCACATATGTCAACTACTGTTTCCTCTACACAACATTCTTTGAGGATTATCTTATTACTCACTTTGTCCATCATCGTTTTACCGCACATCATGCGCAGTAATTTCATGTTAACCGCGTTGATTTTGCTGTTATCTTTTTCTTGGTAGATCCAGGTCTCACTACCGTACAGCACAGTCTGTATAAATATAGAGTTATGTATTGCCCTTTTAGCTTTACTTTTTCCTTCAAAAACCATAATTTTTGTTTCATTTGCGTCAATTTTGAGGTCCATGTACTTCATGCTTGTATTCAGTTTGCTCAACATTCTTTGCAAGTCTTCGATTCACTCTGCCATAACAGTCTTACCATCTGCGAACTCTAACCCGCGTACCCTCACTGTCCCGATATCCACACCTCATTCGTCGAAGCGGGCCATTCTTAGACACTTGTCCATGAATATAATAAATAGTTATGAGGACATAACGAATCCTTGCCTAACACCTTGCATAATATCGAATCAGACGCTCGGTTTCCCATTTACCCGTACACTCGCTTTGTTACCAGCATATACTGTGTTTATTGCTTGTAGGAGCCATCCATTGACTCCGTACTCTTTCAGGAGTTCCCAAAGTTGACTTCTATCCACCTTGTCAAATCCTTTTTCTAGGTCAAAAAATGCGCAGAAAACTTTCTTCTTTGCTTTCAAACTTTTATTCTGTAATTTGTGTTAAGCTGAATGTTTGATCCGTACATGACCTTCCTGCTACAATAATCGCTTTTTTCCAGTCATCTGGAACTTGTCCTATCTCGATTCATGAATTTATCAATTCGCACAATCTGTGAGGTATGTAGTCTCCACCGTATTTAAGCATTTCAGCTTTAATACTTTTTAAATTCTTTATTATATCCCTAACCTCAGAGGCACAGACTTCCTCAATTGGGTTTTCTAACGTATCGTGTTCTATATCGCAGCTCTCATGCCCTACAGTTCCACCTCATAATAATACCTTAAAAGAGTCTCTCATAGCTGCTAGTATCCCGTTTGTATCATATAGCATTTCACCCTTACTATTTCTCATGCTGAGTAACTCTGTATTTTTACCTCCCTTCATATTGCTCAACGCCCATACATAAAACAGTTTCTCGCTTCCTTCAAAATCGTTTTGCATTTGCTTCTCTTCTTGTGTTTAGATTTCATCTTTACTTTCCTTGACTAGCAGTTATAATTCCCTCTTTTTGTGTCTGTAATCATTTCCAAGTCTATTTCTCTCCTCATCGCTAAGGCCTGTGATGTTCAACTTCCTTTTATACACTTCCTTCTTTTCTTGGGCAGCTGCTTGGATTTCATCATTCCAACACGCATAACCAGACATTCTTCCTACAACCGCAGTACAACACACTTAGACGCACTCCTATCAATGACATCCCGGATCATTGTCGATGCGCCCTCTATATCTTTATTGATTATTAGCGCCTGCCAAGTTGCCTCATCTATACGTTCGTTTATCCTATTTTGAAAATCTATTCGCACTTCCGGTTTCTGTAGATTCTCAATCTTGATTCACGTTTGTTTCGTTTTTTTGGATCAGTATTGCATTTAGAACTCCTCATGACCCTTGTATCTTTTACTAGCTCTCTTAGTCTTTCATCCGCAACAACGAATACTGTGGCTATCTCCTTTACACCAGGTGTACATGTGGATTATTTTATTCCTAAAGCAAGTATTTGTAATAAATAAGCCCTTTTCTAAGCATAAGCTAACTAATCTTTTTCCGCTATCATTTATTCTTGTATTCCCGAAAATTACCTAGCACTCTTTCTTTAACCTAACGGAACACGCTATGATAAATAATATTCTGATTCCGACTTCCATTCTAGCTCCTTTATTCATAATCAAACCGAACCCATGGCTACCATGTGATTCACTATCTACACCTGACCATAATTCAAGTCCGCCTTTCAACTCCTCATTTTCTATCTTTCTAATGTCGCATCCCTTTTTTTTGTTTCAGGTGCAGATAAAATATCTAGCTTTCTCACGTGTATAATTTTTCGTATTTCTCTTACCTTAAGATCATTCACACCTCTAGCATTCCAAACACCCAGTCTCTATTCAGCGCTTGAACTTTACGTTGACCGAGTGCATTGCCTTTCGTCAATCAAAGTTTCAGTCCATTCCGAGGCTATTTTATTATTTGCATTATTCATTGTTTAAAGTGTACGCCCAACAACGACCTTCATGCGAGAAATGTATTTTGCGTTTTTACCATAAAGACATACACTGATTTCCAGAAGATGTCGTGAAAATCTTCTGGCTCGAAAAAATAATTCCTGAGGTATTCGTTTCTGAGGCACGCCATTGCATCATATTCAGAAAGTATGTGATGATCTGTCTCCTCACGAAAATCGCACTTTGACTCGCACTCATGTTACACTAATCTGATATAAAATTCTTAAAATGCACCTTTTGTGGTTCCCTTGCAATATCTCGCATGCTTCTTCGAGAGTCATTTACCAATGGCTCTTTTCGCCGATGCGTACGAGATACCGAAGTAGGATTCCGGGTCAGTCAGGAACTGTGAAGCTCCCGTCTTAGCAAGTACATTTGCTTTCTCATATCATCAATATCTTCATGCTCAGGGTCCCAAATCAGACTAACCCAGTTTTTACCGCCAGCCCTAAGAAGATTGCGAAGGCAGATCCGGGCTAGTCTGGAAAAACTATACCGATTTAAGAGCCTTAAGTGCTGCTTGACTGTCAGAACAAATGTATGTGAATGTGCTTGCCTTTATAAGTCCGCTTACAATTTTCATCCAGGTAAGCACTAATAGCTATTATTTCGAACTGGAAAACTGTAGGGAATGTGCCCAGTGCTGTTGTTATCTCAACCCTGGGATTTTTTTCATATATTCCAGCCCCTGTTCCAAAAGAGTCTTTAGAGCCGTCTGTGTACCAAACAAGACCTCCTGGTGTAAATAATTCTTCTCTTCTCTCTTCATCATGCCATTCTTCCCTTTTAGGGAAGATGATCCTAAAGGTTTTCATAAAGGATAATTTTCCCAACATAACATCAGTTTGCATAACAAGAATATTATCCTCGCGTAGCATGCGCTTACTGATAACATGTAGATCTGTCACCTCAACATCACTAACGTTGAACCCTACTAGGGGTCTATAGACTTTTGCTGCCGCAATCTTCTTTACGAAAAGATGCAACGGCGGGATATCCAGAATAACTTCAAGAGCTGCCGTTAGTATTCATTTTATAGCCCAAGTGATTGCCAAGCACAAAACACTTTGGAGGCTTTCCAGTTTTTTTATGGTACTAATTAGTTCAGTCCATGGCAACCAGATCGTTGATGCATATGTTATTATGGGTCTGATTATTATCATTGTATATAACCAGTAAGTAATCCTGTGTTTTAGGCTGGGTTAATTTAAGGTCAAATATTACTCCTCGATACTACCGTAGAATTTAAGATTCCTAAGGCCGAGAAGCTTCATTCTTCTGGTAACATTCATCAGTTTCATGTTGTCTGAGATAGCGGATAAACATCGGTCCCTACACCATTCCGGTACTATGTCAAGCGCTGACTGCATGAGTTCTACTAAGGTGCCCTTATACTTCCCTGTTATCAGGATCGCCAGGTCATCTACATAGTCTTCAGTGTAAAACCCCGATTCGTTTAAAACATGAATCAGGTCATCAATAACAATCGCCCACTAGGTGGATGAAAGAACGCCTCACTGTGGGCATCCCCTTGAAGCTTCGGCTTTATCTTCGTTACCATGTAGTGAAGTATGTACCGTTCTGCTTTTCAACATGGAGTGCATCCACCTGTTTACGATGTCACGAACTCCGCATGTTTGAGCAGAACCGTATATGGATTCAATTGGCGTGTTACAATAAATGCCCCCTCTATGTCTAGAAACGCTGTAATTGCTACTCCGCATTGAGTTACTAATGCGACAGGTAAACGCATAGAGAGCGTCTACGGTAGATCTGCCTTTTTGAGAGGCAAATTAATTCCTATGGAGAGGTTTTTCCGTTGGGATTTTCTCTTTCATGTAAAGGTCCATTCATTTATCTAGTGTTTTCAGCATGAACTAGGTCAAGCTTATCGGTTTTCAGCATTTTGCCACATAATAGGTATCCTTACCCGGCTTTGGAATGAAGATTGCCTCAACCTTCTTCCATGTCACGAGGGTGTATCTCATTGCTAAGCATGCCTAAAAGATGCTGCACAACCTCACCTCTTTTCATCGATTTGACTATATAACAGGATTAGTTAGCGTCGCCGCCCAGACTGACTGAACTCAAATTAATTATACCTAGAACGCTAGTAATTTATGTGATTACATAAACTACCGTTATTTGCCTTTCGCTCCCAAGAAACCTGAAAGTGTTTTTTCATCGTCACCCTCGTGACGAGTCCATGAGTGATTCTCAAATGGAAGATTGTTGCAGGGGATTTAAAAGTGGTCGTACTTTAGTGGAAAGTGACCCACGCTCTGGCAGGGCCAACAACGGGCAAAACACCTCAAAATGTGGAATGACTATCAATGTTAATTGATGGAAATCGTTCATTCATCGCAGCTTATTGAGCAATTTCTGTGAAAGACGCCCTCACACAACTTTGGCAGCCCCCATTCAGTCCTGACTTGGCTCCTTGTGTTTTCTGGCTGTTTCTTAAATTGAAATACACTCAACTTCCGATATAAGAACGGTTTCGGGGATGACTTGCGAGTAGCCTTGATCCTCAATCGGGAGAATCCAAACGTAAACAGTCGGCGGCGTGGAACTTATTAGGCACCAGACGCGCGTAAGTTACCGTTCACTGCCCTTTTGTCGCTACGCTGCTGGTTGGTTGAACAATCGTTTCTCGAACCTACGGGTTCTTTCAGGCTCCTCTCTCATGCAGAAACGGCGGGGCCAGCAGTTCTAGGAATTCGTAACACGATGGTTCTTTTATCGGGAGTTAAGTGTATCCTTTAAAGGAAAAACGATTTCGAGACGTAGAGGAAGTAAAACAGTATGCGACGAAGCAGTTTTTAGCTGTTCCGAAACGTGAATTCAAGGAGTGCTTCCGAAAGTGGGAGAATCGCTGGAAAAAGGTTGTGGGTTCCAAAGTAGAATAGTTTGAAGGGAATATCATCGCCATTGACGAAAATTAGGTCTTACTCTTGGTACACCATACGGTGTACCTTATGTACAGACCTCGCATTTCAAATGCAAAAAAAAGGTAAAATATTCCTGGTTATTCATCAGTGGTCAGTGGTCACCCTGGTTTTGGTTTATTCCATTTATTATCGTATCATTTAACGATTTCTATTATATTTATATTGTTATAGATTTGGATCAAAGGAACACAAGCCATGGGCTTCTCCATCTGTTCGATGGATAGGCATACATCCGGAAGAAATCAAAAGCATGGGAATAATTCCCATAGGTTTGAAAGCTAGAGAAATTGAAAAAGTGAAGACCCTTAGGATACGAGACGACTTACAATCAGAAGCGAAACTTCGCATGCTGCTGAGAAAAATGAAGAAAATAGGAAAAGCTGAGATCGAAAGTGTTGCAAACCTCTCTTATGGTTTCCTCACGCGACTCTACATTCCCGAAAAAATTAAATTGAGGGAATTTTACTGAGCGGGTTCATAACTAAGACTTAAAACATTTGTTAATAATTATACTTATATTTCATTCGACAAAAGTACTTAATATTAACTCTTTCGAATTGAAAGAGATAGAATTAAAAAATGTTTTTGAAATGAATTATTGATTTTACAAAGAACATTATAAATTAAAGATTCAATCATTTCTTATTTATTTATGTTTAACATTGGGTTCAAAAAGGTAAGTAATTTTCACATAAATTTGAGTAAAGTAGTGTCATTTCTTAAATTAAGAATTTCAAATTACAAGAATATATTATTCGTTTGAATTTAAGATGTGTGAGAAGTAATTTGCATTATTCTTGTCTCACACAGTGAAGTTCCAACAATAATTAATTTCATTGTAGCATCGAGGTTCACACAGTGGAACATCTTCTAAAGTTTGATTAAATTCACAATACTCTGTTCATTCTTTCTTACATTAATTTTTACATTCGCGTGTTCTTGCTCTTGTTGCAATTCTTTTATACCCGGCATCGACACACATCTCGTTAAGCAGATCTAACAAATTGGTTGTATCTCGTGTTTCATTCCACCTAAAATAAAAATGCCTCATAAATTTTACCTAAAACTAGCAGTAAATGCACGCGTTCATGTCTCTGTAGTTTTATTTTCTAAAATTAAAAATATAAACAATTTACATAAATCCATTATTAAATAAATTTTCAAATGTTCAGTTTAAAATGTGTTTAAAACAATAATCAATAATTAATCATCTTGAATTGAAAGCTTTCATAATTTAAAAAGTTGAAATTCTATAATTTCCAATTGAAAGGGTTCATAATTTAATAATTTCACATTGGAATTTTGAAAATTGTATTATTTAAAATTTAAAGGAATGGAAATGATTTAATTTCTAATTAAAAGCGTTCAAAATTTAAAAGTAAAAACTGAAAACTTTTGAATTTAAATAATTTTCAATTCGAAGTGACTGTTTCAAAGTCAAAGGTTAAGAAATTCTACAATTTTTAAGTGTCATTAGATTAAAAATAATACTTCACCACTGGAATTCATTAGATAAATTTTTATAGGTTAAAAAAATAAATTCACCGTCATTTTTACCATTCAGAATAATTAAACAAAAATAAAACTTTGAAATGGAATTATTCTAAAAAAACGTTTAAAATTACGTAATTTAGAATGGGAAGCATTAAAAATGAAAAAATGCTACTACGGAACGTTGAAAATTAAGCGAATCCAAGCTTAATTTTAAACTGTAAAATTTTTTATTATTAAGAATTACGATCAGAAAACTTTTTTATACTCATATCCTTTGAGATTTCAATTATTTTGAGTAAATTTCAATTGTCCAAAATGTAAAAATTGAAGAAATATTTTAATTGTTGATTATATTTTTGAAATATAATTATTTAAATTGTAAAAGCAAATTGAAAACATATGAGTTATTATTCATTCTTGAACTCTGCTATTCAAATATTTCTCAACTTCGAATGATTTATTTTGTAAAATCATCAACTAAAAATCGGGCAACGTTAAGATATTACATTGAAAATTAAAAATAAAGAAAAAAATAATACCAAACAAGGTCGCTACGGTTTTAATGTTTGAGATTCATAATTTTAAGCGTTTCAATTTGCAACATTTTCAAGTGAAAAATAATTCCATTTTCAATGCCTAGTTCTAAAATCTTCTTATTTTCAAGCCATGAATTTAACAAATTATTTTTTCAATTTTTCCATATTTTGAATTTATTCTGAAGGCATTTAATTCAAAATTGTTTAATAGCAAATTCTTTAAAGTTGATATTGTACGATTGCGAAGATGAAAAAAAATTACAATTTTGTACATTTAAGGAGGTACGGTCACGAACACACGTTTCTTACGGATTTGTTTAAACTTCGACTATAGGTTCTTTGGAATGTTATCTAAACGTTTGTGAAATTTAAAAAATATTGTCCTCTCCTGAGGTGAGATAATGAAGATCAAAGTTGAACCCTTATACACCTAAAGCCTATCCCAAGCATAGGCAAATGTTACATTTCTAACTCTAACTCGTAAACGATTTTTACCATTTTCTTCAAAAACTAATATATGTTAGAAGGGGGTTTCATGAGGATTTTAAACAAATTTCAGAATTTTTGTCCTCTTAGTTTGAGAATGAGAGTTATGCAAAGTTTGAGAATTGCGAATTATTCGAAAAATGAAACAAGCACGTGGTAGCTATCCGGCAACGCTGTCGGAGCGCGTAGCTGGTCTAGCGCATGCGCAGCATCTTTCTTTTTTTTGTGAGAAACTTTCTTTTTCATAAATTAACCTTTAACTACTAATCGATCTGTCATTTTCAAAAAATGTCACGTTTTAATTTGCAGTCAAAGAGCACAACTGTCGAAGCAGACACCATGAAAAATGCGAAGTTGCCGCGTCTACGTTCAGATCTTGAGGAGACAGTGTGTACTCGTCTGTATACACAATTTCTCTATGTGTAGTGTACCATCATAGCCAACATTTTTCTCTTAGGTCTGACAGGAAATTAATTAATAAAACATTATACCGGCATAATTATCAAATTTTTAACTTTTTTCGACGTAAATAAGCTACATATTATACATTTGAGGGTTAATAAAACTTATTTCACTCAACCAGTATTATTTTCCGACATAGACTTAGGACTAACTTTTTACAGATAGTATGCGCGACCGTACCTCCTTAAAATTGAAATCAACAATTAAAACGGACTAAAATTAAAACCAAACAATTAGGAAGATTCAAATCTAAAATTATTCGATTTAAAACTGACTATTAAAGCTTTAAATATAAAAATAAGGAATTTTGAAAGATTCAATAACAAATTGTTAAGTCATTAAAGCTATCAATTGAAAATAATTGTACAAGATTTGCAGTCATGCTTATTTCTGCGAATAAATAATGAAATGTTGATTTTTTAACATGATGATATATAAAGAAAGAAATGTAAGCTTTTCTTTTAGTGAAAAAGGAAAAAAAGAACCGCAAATTGAAAAAAGTTAAATTTATTTGACTTCAATTTTTCACCCTCCTTTTGGTAATTATGTGTCGCAAAGAGAAACTTCTTTCTTTATAAACTATCATCCCTTTTCAATTGGTTTGAGTCCGATTGATCCTGGTCGATTTTTAGATTGGGAAAGTTAAGAAATATTGTACAATGTTAATGTTAGCCTACAACATTATAAAATTTGAAACTGAAAACCGCCAAAAACTATGAAATTTGAAACCAAATATTTTCGAATTTAGGAATTCAAAACTATTATTTTAAATTGAAATTACAGAAATCACTTTCATTTTCATTTTCAAAATTATGAACCTTTAAAATTTAATTATTCTGAAAAAGTGGGAAATTATATGCTTTCTAATTGGAAACTATCAGAATTAATTAATTCAAACTTGAAGAGTTATAAATATAAAAATTATAAAGTCCGTTTACGAATTGAAAGATTCTTTATTAAGATCTTGATAGTAAGTCGTTTAAAATGGTTAGTTTTCAAATTTTGCATCACAATTCTCAAAAATCAATTATTTTAATCTAAAGTGCAAAACTAATTATTAACTTGACAATCAATGATAAAGCATTTCCATGCAACGGAAACAGCTTCATGTAGAAGACAATGTTCTAAGATGTCAAAGTTACGTATGATAATAAACATCTCGCAATTATTGTTCTTGAAAACCTGATTGCCTTTTCTTTACTTGAAGTTGTTTTACATCTTAAATTTGCAATTTTGAGAATTAAGTTTTTTTAAAAATAACTTTAAAACAAAATCAGAAACTTTCGAAGAAGACTTAAAATTTCTAAAAAATTTAGTTTATGTTAGTTTCTTCATCGGAGATTAGCATTTCTAAACAAAAATCTTCATCAAGTTTTCCAATTTTCAACTATTTTAGTTTATGTTAGCGTGTTACGCCGGGAATCCCAGCTGAAAATTCCTGTACAGGAATCTCGGAGGATCCTGCATATTTTCCTGTACACAAACGTGCACACGAAACGGTACAGATAATTTTGACGGTTCCTGTGCAGGAATTTGGCAAAGGAAACTTTACATGATCCTGCAAAGGAACCTGTATGAAAGCTAACCTTTGAACAGGGCCGGCGGAACTTAGGTTATCTGTCTTTCTCGCTCCTTAAGAAGTGTGAATGCAAAAGAATTAGAGTAAGCGTTTTTGTTAAAGTTTTATATTTTATTTGAAAATTCAAATATTTGGTTATAAAATTATCTTTGTAGGTAGAAATTTGTAATATTTGGTTAAAACCTCAATTATTTTGTTCAAAATATAATTATTTTTTTGAAAATTTGTCTGTTTAGTAACAAAATTAATAAATGCGGATTTAAAATTCGTCTGTTTTGTTCAAAATTCCTTTTTTTTTGTTTTTGTTGAAAATTAATTTTTTGCAGAAAATTAAAATTGTTCATTTCTGGTTGAAAATTGATATTTTTTCAGCTGAAAATTTAACTATTTGAAAATTCATGTATTTTGTTGAAAATTCGTCTTTTTTGGTAGAGAATTTAATTATTGAATTTAATTAATCTTTGTAGATTGAAAATCCAACTATTTGGTTCAAAATTCAACTATTTTTTTTTAATTTAATTTTGTTGTTGAAAATTCAACTCTTTTGTTGAAAATTTAATTTTTTTGTTGAAAATTCAACTCTTTTGTTGACAATTTAACTATTTTGTTCTTGAAAATTCAACTATTTTTTTGAAAATTAAATTTTGTTGTTTAAAAGTTAACTATTTTGTTGTATTTTTTTGTTTGTTAAAAAATCAATATTATATTTTTTGTTGAGAATTCATATTTTTGTTGAAATTTTAACTTTTTGGGTTGAAAACTAAACTGTTTTTTGTTGTTGTTAAAGTTTTATATTTTATTTGAAAATTCGAATATTTGGTTATAAAATTATCTTTGTAGGTAGAAATGTTTAATATTTGGTTAAAACCTCAATTATTTGGTTGAAAATCTAATTTTTGCTGTTGAAAATTTGTCTTTTTGGTAGAAAATTATTAAATTCGGTTTCAAAACTCGTCTTTTGTTCAAAATTCCTTGTTTTTTGGTTGAAAATGAATTTTTTACAGAGAATTAAAATTTTTCATTTTTGGTTGAAAATTGATATTTTTAGCTGAAAATTTAACTATTTGAAAATTCATGTTTTTTTTCTAAATTCGTCTTTTTTGGTAGAAAATTTCATTATTTAATTCAATTAATCTTTGTAGATTGAAAATCCAACTATTGGGTTCAAAATTCAACTATTTTTTTGAAAATTTAATTTTGTTGTTGAAAATTTGTCTTTTTGGTAGAGAATTAATAAATGCGGATTCAAAATTCAACTCTTTTATCGAAAATTCGTCTGTTTTGTTCAAAATTCCTTTTTTTTTTTGGTTGAAAATTAATTTTTTACTGAAAATTTAAGTTTTTCATTTTTGGTTGAAAATTGATATTTTGTAGCTGAAAATTTAACTATTTAAAAATTCATGTATTTTGTAGAAAATTTGTCTTTTTAGTTCAGAATTCATCTCTGTGGGCTGAAAATCAACCATTTGGTTACATTATTTCTGAAATACGAGGTTCCAGTGGCTGATAAAAAATTAAAAAAGGTTGGAGAACTCGACAGGTTATGGGCCCAGAATGACATTACAGCCCAAAATGCTTCTAAAACCAGGGGAAATGGGATTATTTTTCACAAAAAATCGGGATCAATTCTTGAAAAAAGAGGCGAATTTAACTATTTTGTTGAAAATCCGTTGTTGTTCTTTTTTTGTGTTAAAAATTAATGTTTTCAACTGCGAATTTTTCAAGTCTTTTAGGTATGAAGATTAACCTTTTTTTAAATACAACTGTTTTTGGTTAAAGTTTAATCTTTTTTGTTTGAAAATTCGAACAATTGGTTGAAAATCCACTATTTGGTTTAAAAATCAATCAATTTGGTTAAAAATTCAACTATTTTGTTGAAAATTTAATTATTTTGTTGAAAATTCATGTATTTTGCTAAAAAATCATCTTTTTATCAAAAATTATAGTGTTTTGTTTAAAAATTCGTCCCTTTGGATTGAAAATGGATCTTCTTTGGTTCAAAGAAATAAATAAATCAGAAATTAAAAATTTTGAAATTGTTTTATTCGGTTTATAACAGATTCTTAGAATATTGATGTTCAGGGTAAATAATTAAATGGTCAGGGAAAAAATCACGGAAAAGTCCTGAAATTCGTCTTTTGGAATAAAAATTCATATTTTTTTTGTTGAAAATAATAAATAAATTGAAAAATTTTAAATTTTAATTTGCAATTATTTTATTTTGTTTCTAATATATCCTTGGAATATTAATGATCAGGGTAAATGAATCGGTCAGGGAATTTTGGAAATTCGTCTTTTGGATTGGAAACTCATATTTTTGGTTGAGAGTAACAAATATGATAAATAATAAATAAATAAATAAATAATTTTTTTTTTCAATTGAAATTGTTTTATTCTGTTTATAATTAAAATTCATTTGAATATTAATGGTGGTTCTGGTTTAGCGTATTTAGATTTTTTTTAATTAATTTTTTTTTCTTCATTTTTTCTTTATTTTTTCGAAACTCACGTGCCGGGAAGATTTTTTTTTATTGTCCAGCTATTTTCTCAATGTGACGTCACGTTTAGTCTGGTTCAAGTCCCTTGGCCACGTGACCGGAATTCAAATTGCGAATGAATGAGAAAAATGTGGAAAGAACCAAAGACCGGTTTCTGCAGGAACATCGATCAAAAGTGGGTTTTAAACCTCTACCTAATTTGAATGTAAAAGATTTCTAAAATTCCCTGACAATGATGAAACGTCACTTCTAAAGTCAATTTTCTTTTTTTTTTTTTAGAAAATTCTTTTTTTTTTTTAATTCTTTTTTTTTCTATTTCAGAAAATTCAAATTTTTTGGAAATTCAACTACTTGGTTAAATGTTTTAACTGGCTCGTAAAAAATTTTTTACCAAAAAAATAAATTTATTTTTTTGGTTGAAGATTCAGGTCTTTGATTGAAAATTGAACTATTTTGTTGAAAACTCGTGTATTTTGTTGAAAATTCGCCTCTTTTGTAGAAAATGAGTCTCCTTGGTTGAAAGTTCATCTTCTTGGGTTGAAAATTAAATTTTGTTGGCACATAAACAATTTAACTGTTTTGTAGAAAATTCGTCCTTTTGTCTTGAAGATTAAAAAATTTGGTTGATTTTTCTTTCTTTCTTGACCAAAAAATCTTTTTTGTTTGAAAATTCAACTATTTTTTCGAAAATTCGTCTTTTGGTTTGAACATTTATCTTTTTTGGTTGAAAATTTAATTATTTTGTCCAAATTTCAACCAAAAAAATAAATTTGTTTTTTTGGTTGAAGATTCAGGTCTTTGATTGAAAATTTAACTATTTTGTTGAAAATCAACTTCTTTGTTGAAAATTGAACTGTTTTTTGGAAATTCCCCCTTTTGGCTTGATAATTTGACAATTTGGTTGAATTTTTTTTTTCTGACTGAAAAACATTTTTTAGTTGCGTCTTTTTAATTTAAAAAATGATCTCTCTTAGTTGAAAATTCGTGTATTTTGTTGAAAATTCGCCTTTTTTGTAGAAAATTAGTCTCCTTGGTTGAAAATTCATCTTCTTGGGTTGAAAATTAAATATTTTTGGTTCATAAACAATTCAACTGTTTTGTAGAAAATTCGTCCTTTTGGCTTGAAGATTAGAAAATTTGGTTGATTTTTCTTTTATTGACCAAAAAATCTTTCTTGGTTGAAAATTCATTTTTTTTTCTCGAAAATTCGTCTTTTGGTTTGAATATTTATCTTTTTAGGTTGAAAATTTAATTATTCGGTCAAAAGTTCAACTTTGTTGTTAAATCCTTTTTTTTTTAATCAATCTATTTGGTTGAAAGTGGAACTACTTTGTTCAAAATTTATGTTCGTGGTTGAAAATTTAACTATTTTGTTGAAAATGAATTTTTTTTGTTTGAAAATTACTTTTCTTTACTGAAAATTTAACTATTCCATTTAAATTTTGTTATAATTTAATTTTATTGGTTGACGATTTAATTATTTCGTTAAAAATTCGTTTTTTTTTATTGAAAATTAAATTTTGTAACTGAAAAAGTAAATATTCCATTTTTCGATAAAAATTGATCGTTTTTAGTTGACGTCGGTTGAAAATTCAACTATTTGGTTGAAAATTAACTAATTAAAAAATTTAATTCTTGAAAATTCGTTTTGTTGATTTAAAAATTCAAGTCTTGTTCAAAATTCGACTTTTTGATTTACAAATTAATTCTCTTCGGTAGAAATTTTATCTTTTTTGGTTGAAAATTCAACTATTTGGCAGAAAATTAAATTTCCATTTGAAAATTCGTCTTGTTGGTTTTAAAAATTCATCTCTTTTCGTAGAAATTTGATTTTTTTTTGTTAAAAATGCAACTGTTTATTTAGAAAATAATCCGTTTTCTTTTGTGGATTAAATTATTTTGTTGAAAATTAGTTTTTTTTTCGTTGAATACAACTTTTTTTGATTTAAAATTAAAAACAAAAATTTTGTCAAAATATCAACTATTACATTTTTCGTTGATAATTCATCTTTTTTTAAATTGAAAATTCAACTACTTGGTTGAAAATTGAACTCTTTTTTGGTTGATATATTTAATTGAAAATTTATTTATTTTTTTAATTGCAAATTCAACTATTCAGTTGAAATTTAATCTTCTCGGTAGAAAATTAATTTTTATTTTGGTTAAAAATTCATCTGGCTTGGTTGAGAAATCAACTATTTTGTTAAAAATTCATTTTTTTTATTGTTAAAAATTACATTTCTCAAGTGAAAATTCAACTATTTGATTTCTGTCGTGGTTGAAATATCAACTATTACATTTTTAAGAATTCATCGTTTTTGACTGAAAATTCAATTATTTGGTTGAAAGTTGATCTGTTTGGTTAAAAATATATTTGATTGGATGAAAATTCAACTATTTAATAAAAAATTATTAAAATTATTAAAGTATATTATTAATTAGTTAAATATTTATAATTTTAGTTGAAAGTTCATATTTTTTGTTTAAATTTCAACTATTTCAGTTGAAGGTTCATCATTTTATTTGAAGATTCATCAGTTTGGTCAAAAATTTATTTTTAAACTGAAAATTGAACTATTCATCTTGTGATTGAAAATTGATATTTTTTTAGTTCAAAATTTAACTATTGGGTTGAAAATTGGTCTTTAGTTGAAAATTCAACTTTTTCGTTGAAAATTCATCTATTATGTTCAAAAATCGTGTTTTTTGGTAGAAAATTAATATTCTTGTTTGAAAAATAATTTTTGTTTTCGAAAATTCATCTTTATCGTTAACATTCATTTTTCGACTAAAAATTTAATTATTCAATTTTTGATTGAAAAATTATCTTTTTTATGTGAAAATTCGTTTTTTTTAGTTGTACCTGGATTTTTTTAAACTAAAAACTTAATTATTCAAGTTTTGGTTGACAAGTTATCTTTTAAGTAAAAACTAATTTTTTTTGGTTAAAAATTCAACTATTTGAGTTGAAAATTCATCAGTCAGGTTGAAAATTAATTTTTTAAACTAAAAATGTAACTATTCCATTTTCTGTTGTAATTTTTTTTTTTTAGTTCAAAAATCAACTATTTGGTTAAAAATTTATCTTCTTCAATTAAAAATTCAGCTATTTCATTAAAAATTCATGTATTTTGTTAAAAAAATAGTTTTTTTGGTAGAAAATTAATCTCCTTGTTTGAAAAAATATTTTGTTGTTCAAAAATTCATCTTTTTAGTTGAAGATTCAAGTAACCAGTTAAATATTTACAATTTTAGTTGAAATTCCATATTTTTTGTTTAAATTTCAGCTATTTCACTTGAAGATTCATCAGTTTGGTCAAAAATTCATTTTTAAACTGAAAATTGAATTATTCTATTTTTGGTTGAAAATTGATCTTTTTTTAGTTCAAAATTTAACTATTTGGTTGAAAATTCAACTATTTCGTTGAAAATTCATGTATTTTTTTTTAATCGTCTTTTTTTGTAGAAAATTAATCTTCTTGTTTGAAAAATCATTTTTTTGTTCGAAAATTCATCTTTTTGGTTGAAAATTCAAGAAAAGTGAGATCTTTTTTTGAAATCTTGTTTTTTATTCGGATGGAGAGGAATTTTTTTGGCCGGAAATTTAAATATCTGGTTGAAAATTGGTTTCTTTTTTGGTTGAAAATTATATTTTTTCAAACTGAAAATGCAACTTTTATTCCAGTTCAATATTCCATAATTTTAGTCAAAAATTCATCTCTTTGGTTGAACATTAATTTTTATTCTAAAAATTTAATTATTCCATTTTTGTTTGAAAAATGATCTTTTTTATTTAAAAATTCGTCTTTTTTAGTTGAACCCGGATTTTTTTAACTTAAAACCTAATTATTTCAAGTTTTGGTTGACAAGTTATCTTTTTTAGTACAAACTAATTTTTTTTTGGTTGAAGATTCAACTATTTTAGTTGAAGATTCATCATTTCAGTTGAAAATTCATCTGCTAGGTTGAAAATTGATTTTTTTGAACTAAAAATGTAACTTTTATGTTACTTTTAGTTGGCCTTGGAAAATTGAAAACCTTGACCAAAAAAAGCCCGCGAAATGACCCGAAATTTGAAATCGTCCGCCGAATCGCCAGCCTGATTCCTCCTTTCTTTTTCTTTCAAGTGAAGGGAAATGACATTGAGAGAATTGTTGTTGAATCTGGAAGTTCTGAAGGTTATCTGAATGTGATACTTGATACAATTCGAGAGTTTTTGCGACCTTCGTGAGAGATGACTCATGCAGGGTGGCGTCGCGACGCTGCGTCGGAGGCATCCGGGGCGTCGTGAGGGCTGAGAGAGGGGTTGAAGTTTAATCTAACAACCCCCGGTTCACTTTGCATGGCCAGAGTCGGCCCAGGGTTTCGAGTTCTGGCCACAAGGGGTGTGCATCCCTGACTAGTGACTACCCTCAGGGTGATCTGGCTACCCTGTTCCTGCTGGCTTAACTTTTGATATCAATAGTCCTCGAGCATTACACCATGTGCAGATACAATGAGCTTTTCAGTGAATCATCCAGCACCACTATTCACGCTTTCAATTTTTTTTTTTACCAATGCTACTAATTTTCCACTATTTTGACAAGAAAGTATATTTCTACAAATGTAATTTTTTGTTACAAATTAAAAATTTTAATTTCTCGAAAAGCATATTTCTTGTTCCCACCGGAGCGAAGGAGAAAGATCTTTTTTCGAAATTTAACATTGTAATTTCTGGAAAAAGATCTTCCTCCTTCGCTCCGGTAGGAAACCAGCAAGCTACTAGAGAGATCGAAGGCAGATACTTTTTTCAGGTATACAAAAGCGTATATCTGAAAAAAGTATCTGCCTTCGATCTCTCTAGTAGCTTAGTAGTTTCCACCGGAGCGAAGGAGAAAGATTTTTTTTTTCAGATATTAAAAACTTTTTATTTCTGAAAAAAGATAGTTCTCCTTCGCTCCGGTGAGAATCGAACCTCACGTCTTCCGATATCCGGTCAGGTGCTTTAACCACTAAGCTACTAGAGAGATCGAACGCAGATACATTTTTCAGATATACGCTTTGAAGTAAAAATTTTTTATTTTCAGAAAAAAAGCTTTCTCCTTCGCTCCGGTGGGAAACTACTAAGCTACTAGAGAGATCGAAGGCAGATACTTTTCTCAGATATACAAAAGCATATATCTGAAAAAAGTATCTGCCTTCGATCTCTCTAGAAGCTTAGTGGTTTCTCACCGGAGCGAAGGAGAAAGATCTTTTTCAGAAATTAAAAATTTTTTATTTCTGAAAAAATATAGTTCTCCTTCGCTCCGGTGAGAATCGAACCTCACGTCTTCCGATTGCGGAGCGAAGGAGAAATATCTTTTTTCAGAAATTAAAATTTTTAGTTTACAACAAAAAATTACATTTGTAGAAATGTACTTTCTTGTAAAGAATTTTTTCACCATGGTGTTGACCATATAGTTCAATTTTCAGGTTTTCAAAGGTTTCTAGGTCAAATCGCAAATATTTTTACGTACTATAAATTGACCCTTACTTATGTACAAAATCAGATCCCGTTATATTTAGAAATGGTTGTGCGTATCCAACCATTACATTTCTAGCTAAGCCCCTATTTGACGTCATCATGGATGACTCATGCCTTTCTTTTTTAATCTTTCTTCCATCACCAATTCAGTGGACACAAGGTCTATGTGTATTGATCTCGAAAAACAGTCCACGCAGGTGCAACAACGTATTTAATAAATGAGTAATTAAATCGCTTGTTTTCCATAAGAGGTTCAACACCTTTCATTAAATGACAAATTCCAGAAATAAAAAGTTCTTACCAATAAAGCAAAAAAAAAAGTTTATTAATCAAATATAAATTAATTTAACTTTTTCAGGGTCCTCATACGCTACTTTTCCATATAGTTCCCTTTCCGATTTCGAAATTTTTATTTTTTCTACTTTTTCACATAGCTACTTTTCCAAATAGTTCCATTTCCAATTTCGAAATTTTTATTTTGTCAGGGCCTTCACACGCTACTTTTCCACATAGCTACTTTTCCACATAGCTACTTTTCCACATAGCTACTTTTCCACATAGTTCGATTTCCGATTTCGAAATTTTTATTTTTTCAGGGTCCTCACATGCTACTTTTCCCCATAGTTTCATTTCCGATTTCGAAATTTTTTTTTCAGGGTCTCACATGCTACTTTTCTCCATAGTTCCATTTCCGATTTTGAAATTTTTATTTTTTCAGGGTCCTCACATGCTACTTTTCCCCATAGTTTCATTTCCGATTCCGAAATTTTTACTTTTTCAGGGTCCTCACATGCTACTTTTCTACATAGCTACTTTTCCACATAGCTACTTTTCCACATAGCTACTTTTCCACATAGTTTCATTTCCGATTTCGAAACTTTATTTTTCAGGGTCTCACCCGCTACTTTTCTACATGGCTACTTTTCCACATAGTTCCATTTCCGATTCCGAAATTTTTACTTTTTCAGGGTCCTCACACGCTAATTTTCCACATAGCTACTTTTCCACATAGTTCCATTTCCGATTTCGAAATTTTTATTTTTCAGGATCTCACCCGCTACTTTTCTACATAGCTACTTTTCCACATAGTTCCATTTCCGTTTTCAAAATTTTTATTTTTTCAGGGTCCTCACATGCTACTGTTCCTCATAGTTCCATTTCCGATTCCGAAATTTTTACTTTTTCAGGGTCCTCACACGCTACTTTTCCACATAGCTACTTTTCCACATAGTTCCATTTCCGATTTCGAAATTTTTATTTTTTCAGGGCCCTCACACGCTACTTTTCCACATAGTTCCATTTCCGATTTCGAAATTTTTATTTTTTCAGGGTCCTCACACGCTACTTTTCTACATAGCTACTTTTCCACATAGTTCCATTTCTGATTTCGAAATTTTTATTTTTTCAGGGTCTCACACGCTACTTTTCCACATAATCCATTTCCGATTTCGAACATTTTATTTTTTCAGGGTCCTCACACGCTACTTTTTCACATGCATGGTGTCCAGTAAAAGGTCCGTACGAAATTCAAGGACATTTAAGGACATTCTAAAGACATTTTCAGAAAATTTCAGAAAATTTCAGATACTTCCAGGTTGTTTAAGGACACCAGGTTCCAGGTTGTTTAATAAAAAACCGAAAAAAGATGATTCCGTGAATAAATATTACATATTTATCTTTTAGAACGTAGAACTATATATTACATGATCAAAGATTCCTTGTATCTAATAATTTTTCGAAACGATATGATAAATTCAAGGACATTGCGTAAAATTCAAGGACATTTAAAGACTTTCTGGGACAGACCAAATTTGAGGACATTTCAAGGACTTCAAGGACTACTGGATAACATGACATAGTTCCATTTCCGATTTCAAAAATCTTTTTTTAGGGTCCTCATACGCTTCTTTTCCGCATAGTTCTATTTCCGACTTCAACATTTTTTTCAGGGTCCTCACACGCTACTTTTCTGCATAGTTCCATTTCCGATTTCGAAATATTTTCACGGTCCTCACACGCTACTTTTCTGCATAGTTCCATTTCCGATTTCAAAATTTTTTTCAGGGTCCTCGCACGCTACTTTTCCGCATAGTTCCATTTCCGATTTCGAAATTTTTGCAGGGTCTCACACGCTACTTTTCCGGATAGTTCCATATCCGATTTCGAAATTTTTTCAGGGTCCTCACACGCTACTTTTCTGCATAGTTCCATTTCCGATTTCGAAATTTTTGCAGGGTCCTCACACGCTACTTTTCCACATAGTTTCATTTCCGATTTTGAAATTTTTTTTCTACCCACCCTGCTCAATACTAACATAAATTGATAAGATTTCTTTACGAGGGAAATTTTTTCCTTTTTTTTTTGCTTCTTACCTTGCTGCTTCGTAGTGGAAATAAAGAGGATTAATTGACAAATCGGAATTGATCAAGTCGAAGATAACTCACCTGAAACAGAAATAAGAACAAACTTTAAAATTGAGCTAATTAAATTAAAGATGATTTTAAATTCCCGGTTTTCTCCGGGACATTTTTTCATTTTCCCGGTCTGGTAATTATAATTTTTTTGTAATTTCCATGTGCTATTTAATTTTTTTGTTAATTTCCAGTTCTGTCAGAATTACAGTTTTTTCGAAAATTCATATGAATCAAATCGTAACTCTTTTAGAAATTTCGCCGTTCCTAGTAAATTTTTTTTTTTTTAAGAAAAAAATTAATTTTGAACGAAACAGTTCAACTTTCAACCAATTAGTTGAATTTTCAAACAAACAGAAATTTAATTTTGGGTTAAGAAGGTTTAAAACTTTCAGTTAATAAAAATTAATATTCAACGATAAAAAACTAATTTTTAAACAAAATAGTTAAATTTTCAACAAGAGATTAATTTGCATCTAAAGTTATGAATCTTTAAAAAAAAAAAGGAATTTTTAACAAAATAGTTCAACTTTCAACCAAATAGTGAAAATTTCCAGTAAAAAAATTCATTTTGCCCAAAGAAGATTAATTTATTTCAAAAAAAGACGAATTTTCAATCAAGATTTATTCTCTACCAGCACAGACAAATTTTCAACAAAACACATGATATTTTAACCAAATGGATGAATTTTCAAATAAATAAAAATCAATTTTGAAGCAAAAAATGAATACTTATATTATCCGTTTAAAAAAATCATTTTCAACAATAACGAAAAATGAATTTTCAACCAAATAGTGAAATTTTCAACAAAAGAAAATGATTTCCATCTAGAATTATGAATCTTCAACAAAAAAAGAATTTTTAACAACATAGTTGAATTTTCAACGAAGTAGTAAAATTTTCAATTAAAAAAATGAAGTTTGTGTCAAGAAGGTTAATTTGTTACAAAAAATCCGAATTTTCAACGGAGATTTATTTTCGATCAATAAAGATAAATTTTCAACGAAATACATTATCTTTGACCCAAGCGGTTAAATTTTCAAATAAAAAAAAAATCCATTTTAAAGCAAAAATTCAATACTTCGCTCCGGTGAGCTTCGATTACCACCGGAGCGAAGGAGAAATATCTTTTTTAAGAAGTTAAAATTTTGAGTTTATAACAAAAAATTAAATTTGTAAAAATGTACTTTTTTTAGCAATTTTTTCCACCAGGGTCTTGATTTTCAGACTAGATGGAGTTGGAAAATTTATAAATTAAAACTTTCAATTTCTGAAAAAAGATATTTCTGCTTCGCTCCGGTGGGAATCGAACCTCGCCGGAGCGAAGAAGGAATATTTTTTTCAGAATTTTGAATTTTTAGTTTATAACCAAAAATTACATTTGTAAAAATGCACTTTTTTCCACCAGGGTGTTGATTTTCAGACTAGATAGAGTTTGAAAATTTACAAATAAAAACTTTTATTTTCTGAAAAAAGATCTTTCTCCTTCGCTCCGTTGGGAATCGAACCTCACCGGAGCGAAGCAGAAATATCTTTTTTCAGAAATTAAAATTTTGAGTTTATAACAAAAAATTACATTTGTAAAAATGTACTTGTTTTAAAAAAAATTTTCCAACAGGGTGTTGATTTTCAGACTAGATGGAGTTTGAAAATTTATAAATTAAAAATTCTTAACTTCTGAAAAAATATCTTTCTCCTTCGCTCCGGCGAGGTTCGATTACCACCGGAGCGAAGGAGAAATATCTTTCTTCAGAAATTAAATATTTTTAATTTCTGAAAAAGATCGTTCTCCTTCGCTCCGGTGGAAACCACTAAGCTACTAGAGAGATCGAAGGCACATACTTTTTTCAGAATCTTTCTCCTTCGCTATGAAGGAGAAAGGGAAGGAGAAAGCGAAGGAGAAAGAGAAAGCGAAGGAGAAAGAGAAAGCGAAGGAGAAAGAGAAAGCGAAGGAGAAAGAGAAAGCGAAGGAGAAAGATCTCTTTCCAGAAATTTTTAATTTCTGAAAAAAGATCTTTCCCCTTTGCTCCCGTGGAAATCGAACCTCAGGTCTTCCGATTGCCGGTCGGGTACTTTGACAACTAAGCTACTAGAGA
Organism: Andricus grossulariae; assembly: GCA_011634705.1. Taxonomy (NCBI): domain Eukaryota; kingdom Metazoa; phylum Arthropoda; class Insecta; order Hymenoptera; family Cynipidae; genus Andricus; species Andricus grossulariae. Next base: position 249,474,673 of record JAABKJ010007545.1, on the reverse strand, counting down.
GATCGAAGGCAGATACTTTTTTCAGATATACGCTTTTCATAGCACTTTTCCTACCGGAGCGAAGGAGAAAGATCTTTATTTAGAAATTAAATATTTTTAATTTCTGAAAAAAGATCGTTCTCCTTCGCTCCGGTGGAAACCACTAAGCTACTAGAGAGATCGAAGGCAGATACTTTTTTCAGAATCTTTCTCCTTCGCTATGAAGGAGAAAGGGAAGGAGAAAGCGAAGGAGAAAGATATTTTTTTCAGAAATTTTTCATTTCTGAAAAAAGATCTGTTCCCTTCGCTCCGGTGGAAATCGAACCTCAGGTCTTCCGATTGCCGGTCGGGTGCTTTGACCACTGAGCTACTAGAGATCGAAGGCAGATACTTTTATCAGATATACGTTTTTCATAGCACTTTTTCCACCAGAACGAAGAAAAAGGATCTTTCTTTCGAGATAGAAAATTTATAATTTCTGAAAAACAATCTTTCTCCTTCGCTCCGGTGGAAACCACTAAGCTGCTAGAGAGATCGAAGGCAGAAACTTTTTTCAGATATACGCTTTTCATGGTACAGTTGAAGATTTCTCATTTTAGTTGAAAATTCATCATTTCGATGGAAAATTCAACTATTTCAGTTGAAGATTCCTCATTTTAGTTGAAAATTCATCTTTTTGGTTGGAAATTAAACTATTTCAGTTGAAGATTTCTCATTTTAGTTGAAAATTCATCATTTCGATGGAAAATTCAACTATTTCAGTTGAAGATTCCTCAGTTTAGTTGAAAATTCATCTTTTTGGTTTAAGATTTACTATTCTAGTAGAAGATTCATAATTTTAGTTGAAAATTCATCATTTTGATGGAAAATTCATCTGTTTGGTTGACAATTGATTCTATAAACTAAAAATTTAACTATTCAATTTTTCGTTGATAATTTATATTTTTTAGTTGAAAATTCATGTATTTTGTTAAAAATTCATCTTTTCTGGTAGTAATTAATCTTCTTGGTTGAAAATTCATTTTTTTGTTGTTGAAAATTAACTATTCCAGTTAAAGATTCATAATTTTAGTTATAAATTAATTTTGATTGAAAATGTATATATATATATATATATATTTTTTAAATTAGTTGTTTTTTTAATTTTTTTCCAACTGGAAATGTAACTAATCCAATTGAATATTTATATTTTATGTTCAAAAAGCATCTTTTTGGTTGAAAATTAAACTTCTTGGTTGAAAGTTCAGCTCTTTCATGGAAAATTCATTTTATGAACTGAACATTTAAGTATTCAGTTTTTGGTTGAAAATTTATATTTTCTGCTTGAAAATTCAGATTTTTTGTTGAAAATTTGTCTTTTTTGGTCGAAAATTAATTTTCTTGATTGAAGACTCATCTTTTTGGTTGAAAATTCATCTTTTTTGTTAAGAAATTCTTCTTCTCAGTTCAAAATTCGTTCTTTTTTTTTTAATCCAACTATTTCAGTTAAGGATTCGTCATTTCAGTTTAAAATTTATATTTTCGATCGAAAATTAAACTAATTGGTTGAAAGGTAAAGAATTTGGTTAGAAACACATTTTATAGGTTCTAAATTATTAATTTGGTTAGAAATTTAACCATTTTATTGAAAATGCGTTTTTTTGGTCTAAAACTGATTTTTTAAACCTTAAATTCAATGAATTCATTTGAATAATTTATTATTTTAGTTGAAAATTCAGCTCTTCGATTGAAAATTCATTTTATAACCTGAAAATGTAAGTATTCAATTTTTGTTCGAAACTTTATATTTTTTTCTTGAAAATTCAGGTATTTTGTTGAAAATTGGTCTTTTTTGGTCGAAAATTAATCTTCTTGATTGAAAATTCATCTTTTTGGTTGAAAATTTAACTATTTCAGTTGAAGATTTATAATTTTAGTCAAAAATTAATTTTGATTGAAAATGTATCTATTTTTTTTTAAATTAGTTTTTTTTTGTTCAATTTTTTTTTCAATTGAAGATGTAACTAGTCCATTGAGTATTTGGTAAAAAATTAATCTTCTTGGTTGAAAATTTGTTTTTTGTCGTTGAAAATTGAAACTATTTCAGTTAAGGATTCGTCATTTTAGTTGAAAATTCAGCTCTTCGATTGAAAATTCATTTTTTAAACTGAAAATTTAACTTATCAATTTTGGGTTAAAAATTTATATTTTTCACTTGAAAATTCATGTATTTGATTAAAAATTCGTCTTTTTTGGTCGAGAAGTAATCTTCTTGGTTGAAAATTCATCTCTTTGGTTGAAAATTCTACTATTTCAGTTAAGAATTCGTCATTTTACTTAAAAATTTATCTGTGTGGTTATCTTTTTGTTTATTTAAAATATATGTAATCTAATTTTTTGCAATACTTTTATGTTGCAGATACAGTACCAGATTTCCAGAATATCTCAATTATTGGTAAGTCTCATTTTTTTCCCAAAGTCTTTGGGGCCATTCAAAAACTACGTCACGCTAATTTAAAAAACTTTTTCACGTATATTTCATTTTCAATAAAATACTTTAATTTTTGACACAAAAAAATTAATTTTTTATCAAAAGAGATGAATTTTCCACGATCTCTAGAGTTCTGTTTTTGGTCCATTCTCAAAACATCGATTTTTCGTCAATTCTAAAAAAAAAGTTGAGTTTTCAATGAAAAAACTCGAATATTTTAGAAAACAGTTGACTTTAACCTTGAAAAAATGAGTTTTTAACCAAATGGTCGAATTTAAAAAAAAAACTTGAAAATTAATTTTCTACCAAAAAGAAGTATTTAAAATAAAATGCATCAATTTTAAACCAGGTAGTTGAATTTTCAGCTAAAAAATATCTTTGGATCAAAAATGGAAAAATTAAATTTTCTGATTGAAAAATTAGTTTTCAACCGAAAAAAATTAATTTTCTACCAAAAAAGACGAATTTTCAACAAAATAACAGAATTTTCATTCAGATAGTTGAATTTTCAACTAGAAAGGATAACATTTGAACCAAAATTAGAATATTTAAATTTTCAGTTAAAAAAATTAATTTTCAACGAAAAAAATTCAATTTCGACCAAAAAAGAGGAATCTTCAAAAAAATACATTACTTTTTAAGTCAAAATGATAAATTTTTACCCAAAAACTGTATTGTTAAATTTTTAGATAAAAAAATTGAGTTTTAACAAATGAGTGTAACTTTTAACTAAGTAGAAGAATTTTCAGTCAAAAAAGATTCATTCTCAACGAAACATGTAATAGTTGATATTTAAAACAATAAAATATTTTAATTTTAAAATGAAAAATGTCAAACTTAACCAAAAGGGATGAATTTTCAATAAAAGAGTTCAATGTTTAACCAGGAAAGATTTTTCAGCCAAGAAAGAAAAAAAATTCAACCAAATTGTTGAATTTAGAAACCAGAAAGACGAGTTTTTTTGCAAAAAAGTTGAATTTTTAGCCCGAAAATATGAACTTTCTACCCAAAAGATAATTTTCAAATAAAAAGTTGAACTTTAAACTAAAAATAATCATTTTTCCAATAAAAATAAAATAGTTAAATTTGTAGTTAAAAAAACTGACTTTCAACTGAAAAAGACGAATTTTGAACAAAATAGTTGAATTTTCATCCATAAGGATGGATTTTTAACTAAATAAATGATTTCGTAATAAAGTAGTTAAATTTTCAACTTAAAAAATGAATTTATAATGAAGTAGTTCAACTATTTATTGATAATTTAATAATATTATTTGATTTAAAAAAAAAATCACTTTTTTTTAAATTAAATTATTTATTAATTTTCCAACCAAAAAGACGAATTTGTAACAATTAAAGATTCTTCAGTCATGGAAAAAAGAGTTTATCCAAATTGTTGAACTTTTAAGCTAAGAAAAGCGTAAAAGTTCATTTTCAACCAAACTATTGAATTTTTAACTAAAAAAGAGCAATTTCGACCAAAAAAAAAATTGAATTTTCACCTACAAAAGATCAATTTTTAACCAAAAGTGGAAAAGATATATTTCAATTTGAAATAAAAAAATTGTTGACTTAAACCAAATAAGATGAATTTTCAAAAAAAATTGAATCCTCAAACAAAACAGATTAATTTTTAACCAGCCAGTTACATTTTTAATCAAAAAATAAAAATAATTTAAACCAATAAGATGAATTTTCAACCAGGAAAGATTTTTCAGTCAACACCAAAAAGCTTCATTTTCTACAGAATAGTTTAATTTTTAACCCAAAAATTTGAATTTTCCATAGGAAAGTTCATTTTCAACCAAATAGTTGAATTTGAAACTAAAGAAATCTTTTTTTACTAAAAAATTAAATAGTTTAATTTGTAGTACAAAAAAAATAGATTAAAAAAAAACAACGAATATCCAGAAAAATTACATCAATCTTCCACCAATAAAATGAATTTTTGACCACAATAGATGACTTTTAAACAAAATAGTTAAATTTTCAACAAAATAATTAAATGTTCAACCAAATAGTAGAATCTTTGATCAAAAGAGATGAATTATTAACCAAAAAAATATCCGAAAATCAGTTTTCTTATCAACATTTTTTTTCAACTAAAAGTGTAATCATTCCAATTGAATATTCCATAATGTTGGAATATATAATTGGAAAATTTATCTTTTTTAATATAGAATTAATATATTATGACAAACATTCGTCTTTTTTGGTCGAAAATTAGAGTAAAAGGAATGGTAGCGTACCCAGAGGCAGACCGAGGAAAGAATTGGAAATGTGTGAATGAGACAGTATATATAGGTTAAGTAAATGGTAGCGTGCCCAGAGTCAGATGGGAGATAGAAGGGTGGAAATGTGTGAATAATACAGTATATTCAGGTAAAGAAAATGGTAGCGTACCCAGAAGCAGGCCGAGGAAAGAATGGTTGAAATGTTTGAATGAGACAGTATATTGAGGTAAAGTAAATGGTAGCGTACCCAGAGGCAGATCGGAGAAGGAAGGTTGGAAATGTGTGAATGATACAGTATATTCAAGTAAAGTAAATGGTAGAGTTCCCAGAGCAGTTTAATCTTCCAGCAATAAAACGACTTTTCGACCACAACAGATGACTTTTAAACAAAATAGTTTAATTTTCAACAAAATAATTAAAGTTTTAACCAAATAGTAGAATCTTTGATAAAAAGAGATGAATTATTAGCAACAAAAAAATATCAGACGTTTCAATCAAAAAACATTAACTTTCCACCAAAAATATTCCGATTTTTCAATGGGTTCTATTAATGCAGTTCGTATTTAAACTAACAACTGGAAAAAGGGAAGTTCCTTGAAAACAGGGGAAAAAGAGGAATTCCCCAAAGAAAACGTAAAGAGAAGGGAATAGGGGAAAGAGTGTCTAAAATTAAATCTGTACCCCCCTCCCCCCCACCCGGGCAGTGTGAAGTATTTTTTCAACGGTCCCTTTATTAATTATTATAATTAATACAACAATTCAATAGAGTGCACGAAATTCAGTTGTTTGATCCTTTGAGGATGAACTAAAGGCATCCAGGGAAATTCAAATAATGAGAATTTCTATGAATCTCAAGTAATATCGTTCTCGTGGCACAATAATGACGCGATTTTCAGCCCGTTGAACTTTTGTGCTTGAAAGATCAGAGGAACAAAGTCGAGATTATCTGTATGACATTGCCGATAAGAAGTTCCATGATACTGTAGTGTATTCTGCCTTCACTTTTTTTTTACGTTTTCATTCATCCTTTTCATTTTCCTTCTCTCTTATCAAGCACCCTTTCAACGTTGCAAATTTATCTTATTGTTAGCTGCAGTTCGTATACCATTATATATCCAGGATGGAGCTCATTATAAAATTTTCTTTTATGTCAAGTACCGCTTCTCTATGACCAACTAATTTTTCTTTTTTTCTACCTGAAGTATCTGAATTTATATTGAACACCATTTGAGAGTAATGTTATTTTTAAGATAAGAAGTGAAAGAAATTCGTTGGAATGTTCAGATAAAGTAAATGGTAGCGTGCCCAGAGGCAGATCGAGAAAAGATTTATGGAAATGTCTGAATGAGACTGTATATTTAGGTACCGTAAATGGTAGCGTACCCAGAGGCAGACCGGTAAAAGAATTGTGGAAATGTGTGAATTAGACAGTATATTTAGTAAATGGTAGCGTGCCCAGAGGCAGACCGAGAAAAGAATGATGAACATGTCTGAATGGGACTGTATATTTAGGAAACGTAAATGGTAGCGTACCCAGAGGCAGTACCCAGAGGCATAACGGTAAAAGAATTGTGGAAATGTGTGAATGAGACATTATATTTAGTAAATGGTAGCGTATCCAGGGGCAGATCGAAGATAGAACGTTGGAAATGTGAGTGGTATAGTATATTTAGGTAAAGTAAATGGTAGCGTAGCCAGAGGCAGATCGGAGGTAGATGGGTTGAAATGTGTGAATGATGCAGTATATTCAGGTGAAGTCAATGGTAGCGTACCCAAAGCAGACCGAGAAATGAATGCTTGAAATGTTTGATTGAGACAGTATATTGAGGTGAAGTAAATGGTAGCGTACCCAGAGGCAGACTGAGGGAAGAATGGTTGAAATGTTTGAATGAGACAGTTTATTGTAGAAATGAATCTTCTTGGCTGAAAATTCACCTTTTCGGCTAAAAATTAAACTACCTGATTGAAAGTTCAACCTTTTTCTTAGAAACTCTTTTTTTTAATTCAACTATTCCAATTTAAGACTTATCATTTTAGCATCAAATTCATCTTTTTGGTTTAAAATTTCACTTGTCCAGTTGAAGAATTATAATTTTAGTTAAAAATTCTTCACTTTGGATAAAAATCGATTTTTTAAACTAAAAATTATGTTCAATTTTTGATTAAAAATTCATCTTTTTGGCTTAAAATTTTAGAGAAGAAGAAAAAAATGTTAAAAATTATCAAAATGTAAATTAAAAAAAATTATTAAAAATTAAAAATGTAACTATTAAGTTAAAAATGCGTTTTTTGTGCTAAAAGTTAATTTTTTAAATTTAAATTTAAATAATCTAGTTGAATATTCCATCATTTTAATTGAAAATTCAGCTCTTTGGTTGAAAATTGATTTTTCAAACTGAAAATTTAATTTTTAGTTGAAAATTGATCTTCCTGGTTGAAAGTAACTCTTTTGTTAAGAATTCCTCTTTTGGATTTAACATTTCACTCTTCTAGTTGAAGATTCATATTTTTAGTTGAAAATTCATCATTTTGCATCAAAGTGTAAATATTATTCCGAAAATCAGTTTTTTTTGCATAATTTTAGTTGAAAATCCATCACCTTGGGTTAAAATTGATTTTCTTTAATCTAAAAAATTTGTTCCACTTTATTTGAAAATTTATCTTTTTTACTTTAGAATTCATGTATTTTGTTGAAAATTCGTCTTGTTTGGTCGAAAATTAGAGTAAAGGGAAAGGTAGCGTACCCAGAGGCAGACCGAGGAAAGAGTGGTTGAAATATTTGAATGAGACAGTATATTGAGGTAAAGGAAATTGTAGCGAACCCAGAGGCCGACCGAGCAAAGAATTGGAAATGTGTAAATGAGACAGTATATTCAGGTAAAGTAAATGGTAGCGTGCCCAGAGGCAGATCGGAGATAGAAGGGTGATAATGTGTGAATAATACAGTATATCCAGTTAAAGTAAATGGTATCGTACCCAGAGGCAGACCGAGGAAAGAATTTTTGAAATGTTTGGATAAGACAGTATATTGAGGTAAAGGAAATAGTAGCGAAACCAGAGGGAGACCGAGCAAAGAATTGAAAATGTGTGGATGAGACCGTATATCTAGGTAATGTAAATTGTAGCGTACTCAGATACAGATCGAGGAAAGCATGGTTGAAATGTGTGAATGATACAGTATATTCAGGTAAAGTGAATGGTAGCGTTCCCAGAGGCAGACAGAGGAAAGAATGGTGGAAATGTGTGGATAAGACAGTATATTTAGGTAAAGTAAATGGTACCGTACCCAGAGACAGATCGGGGATAAAAGGGTGAAAATGTGTGAATTATACAGTATATTCAAGTAAAGTAAATGGCAGCGTACTCAGAGGCAGATCGGAGATAGAAGGGTGGAAATGTGTGAATGATACAGTATATTTAGGTAATGTAAACGGTAGCATACCCAGAGGCAGAGCGAGAAAAAAATGATGGAAATGTGTGAATGAGACATTTATTTATTTATTTATTCATATGAGATATTTATTCAGTAAATGGTAGCGTACCCAGAGACAGATCGAGGAAATACAGCTATTTTCGGTTGAAGTTTAATTTTTTTGATTGAAAATTCGACCGTTCGGTTGAAAATTCATATATGTAGGTTGAGGATTTAACAATCTGGTTCAACATTCATGAATCTTGTTGAATATTCTTCTTTTTTATCGACAAATCGACAATTTGAATGAAAATTCATCTTTTGGGATCTAAAATTCGTCCTCTTGGATTGAAAATCAATTTTTTTAAATTTTTGTTTGAAAATTCATCTTTTTTGGTTAAAAACTTATTTTTCTTGGTTGAAAATGAAACCGTCTTTTAAAAAATTCGTCTTTTTCGCTTGATGTTTCAACTGTGTGGTTTAAAATTGAACGGTTTTTGGTTAATTTTTAAGATTTTTTTGTTGAAAATTCGACCATTTTGTTAAAAATTCAACTTTTTTTATTTTGAGAGCATTTTGTACTCTGAAGTCTGGATATTGCTTCATAAAAACTTTTTTTTTGTAAAATAGATGCTATGCTTGTTTTTAATGTGACCTACAGTTTAAGGTGGGTTCCGAACCACCAAAGCCACGGTAAAAGTACATACAAAAATTTCCATTGGTATCGGCTCAGGGATCGAACCCCAGTCCACCTATATGCTAATGCCAAAGCAATTTTTCAGACAAAAATAAATGAAAATCTGATTCAGTAATACATTTCAAACCTCATTCACTTTATAGCTTTTTAAAAATCAAATTATATTTTTCACGTATGCTTCAGTAACTCTATTGATTTTTTTTTACAATATCGCTGATTAATCCTTAAACGAGCATTCGTCTATAATTTTACGGAACGGTGCATAATTTTGTTGCGTCGTCATAATAATTAATCAGCTCTGATTCATTGAACGCCAATCCGAGATATTTTTATAGTTGAAAGAATGTAATCAGGGAATTATTTTACGCTGGCTCGGATTTCTCATTACATCATTGCTAGGTCATATGTAGTCTAATCGATTGAGACAAATATTCAGTAGGTATAGTATTACATGCATCATCAACCTGCCAGATACGATTTGAGATTCTCATTTTGTCGCTCTTGGCATTTATTAATTAATCAAGTACATTATTATTGTCTTCGACACAAATCCAGACACTCTGAACGTCAACTACAAGGCTGCGTGAATCATTTCTGTTAGATTTGGACGCATGACGCAACCTGATGCAACTAACGCGTTGACAGTGCGGCCCTAGAGCTTTTTGTCACGCTTGACTGAGCACCGCCTCTCTCTCGGTCCCGCGGCTTCCCTCATCACCAAATTGCCGGGGAGAGCAATTCTAGGAACGTACAAGTCCAGTTTACGGAAATCCAGGTTCCAGTGAAGTATTTTTTTCATTTTTTTAATACTCAAAGAGTGTCAATGAGGAAATTTGTTTTTCTTGCAGGTTTTTGTCAAATGTCCACGTTTTGAGACCTTCTGAACCCAAAAAACAGGTTTTCGCGAATGTGTCCTAAAATGAAGGTCAGGTTCGTTAGCCAGCCATTTTTGATAAAAATTCAAAAAGTGAGCGGACTTTTAAAAATTTTGAGACCACTTTTTTTAAGATTTAAAAATGTAATGGACAAATTTTCATATTACTCAAAAAGACTAACAATTTATCCCATTCTCTTTTTTTAATAAAATAAAAATTACTGGAGTTACAGCATTTACAAAATTACAAAAAACAAACGAAAATTAACATTTTAAGCTAAGAAACGCAGGATATGAAAAAAAGTCAGACGAAGAAAAACATTGCTTTTTGAACACCCTAAAATATTGCCATAACAACTGTTTGAATTTTTGGAAAAATCAAAATTTCAAATTTTGATCGCACAAAAAATAATTATTTTTTCGTTAAAAATTGGACTTCTTAGTTGACAGTGTAACTTCTTTGTTGAAAATTCATTTTTTTTGTGATTTTTTTTTTGGTTATCATTTCAGTTGAAACACTTTTTTTTTAATCCAAATTTGACTGTTCTGTTGAAAATTTCTGTTTAATTAATTTTTTCAACTGTAACTTAACTATTCCATGTTCTTTTGAAAATGTATCTTCTACGTTAAAAATTCATCTAATTGGTTGAAATATAACTATTTCGTTGAAAATTAAATTTTTCACTAAAAATTTAACTATTCTATTTTAAGTTGGAAATTTATCTGTTTTAAGTTAAAATTTAATTATTTTGTTATTAAATTAATTAAATGAATTATTAATTATTTCACAAACTGAAAATTTAACTATTTTATTTTTGGTTGAAAATTGATCTTTTTAGAGGAAATTTGATGTATTTTAATGAAAATTTGTCTTTTTTTATAGAAAATTGATCTTTTGCGTTGAAAATTCAAATATTTGGCTAAAAATACTTTTTTTAAGGTTTTAAATTTTAGTTAAAAATTCATTGCCTTAACTGGAAATGTAACTATTCTATCTTTGATCAACCAAAACAGAATAATCTTTAACCAAACAGTTTTATTTTGTTCAAAAAGTCAAGTTTTCAACAAAAGAGTTCAATTTGCAACCAAGAAAGATTTTGCAGTCAAGACGGAAAAAAAATGCAAACAAATTTTTGAATTTTCAAGCCAAAAAGGCGAATTTTCTACAAAACTGTTCAATTTTCAACCCGAAAATATGATTTTCTATCAAAAAGTTAATTTTCAACCGAATAGTTGCATTTTCAAGTAAATAGTTGAATTTTGAACCCAAAAATAGGAATTTTCAAAAAAAGTTGAATCCTCAACCAAAAGAGAATAATTTCCAACCAAAACGTTGCATTTTTACCAAAAAGATAAATTTTTAACAAAAGAGTTCAATTTCAACCAAGAAAGATTTTTTAGTCAAGACAGAAAAAAAAATTCAACCAAATTGTTAAATTTTCAAGCCCAAAAGGCGAATTTTCTACAAAAAAGTTGAATTTTCAACTGGAAAATATGATTTTTCAACCGTAAAAGGTAATTTTTCATTAAATAGTTCAATTTTCAACCAAAAATATGAATCTTCAAAAAAAAGTTGAATCCTCGACCAAACCATATTAATTTTCAACCAAACACTGATATTTTTACCAAAAAAGATGAAACTTCTGTCGAATGAGATGAATTTTCAACCAATAATTTTATTGTGGTTTTAGAAATAAAATTTTTGAAATCGCAAATAATATTCGAAAAATTAGCGTATATTAGGACCATCTAATAAAGTATAATTATTTTTTATTTGATTGCTGAATGGCTTTGTTTTACATGTTAGCAAACTGGATATTCGAAAAATTATTATCTTCGTAATTTTTTTATTTTCGTAAATAATAATTTTTTATTCCTCTTTTTTTGAACCTCAATAGTGAAGATTCCTCTCGAATAAAAAATAAAGTGGTTTGTAGAAATATTGTCATTCAGGCTTGAAAATTGAACTATTTTGCTAGAAAATAAAAACTTATGGGGTGAAAATTCAACTCCTTTGTAGAAAATTCGTCTTTTTGGTTGTTAGAAATTCATTTTTTGGTCGCAAATTTATCATTTTAGTTGAACACTCATCTCTTGGATTGAAAAATTAACTATTTTAATCAAAATTTTTGTTTTATTGTTGAAAATTAATTTTTATTACTGAAAATTTAACTGTTTCATTTTTGGTTGCAAATTTATCTTCTCTAGTTAAAAATTCAACCATTTGTTTAATAATTCATGTTTTTTGTTGAAAATTCGTATTTTTTGTTGAAAATTCGTGTAGGTTAAAAAACCATTTGGTTGAAAACTGAACTATTTTGTGAAAAATTTGACTATTTTCTTGTAAATTTAATTATTTTGTTGAAAATTCAACTCTTTGGTTGTTATAAGTGGCAAATTCCAGTGTTTTGTTAAAAATTAAATTATTTTGTAAAAACTGTAATTGTTTTGATGTAAACTGAAGTATTTGATTGAACATTCGTCTATTTTGACAAAAACTTGGTCTTTCTAGATTGCAAAATCACCTTTTTGTTGAAAATTCAACTTTCTTCTCAAAATTTTCATTTTATAAAGTTATGTGAATATTCCTGCAGCTTCTTTGCAAATTTTTTTCATTCAAAATTTGTTGTTTTATTGTTGAAAATTAATTTTTGAGAATTCGTCTTTGTAGGTTGAAAAACCATTTGGTTAAAAACTAAACTATTTTGTTAAAAATTTAACTATTTTGTAAAAACTGTAATTTTTTTGATGAAAATTGAAGTATTTTATTGAACATTCATTTATTCTGACTAAAAGTTGGTCTTTTTAGATTGCAAAATCACCTTTTTGATAAAAATTGAACTTTCTTCTAAAAATTTTCATTTTATAAAGTTATGTGAATATTCCTGCAGCTTCTTTGCAAAATTTTTTTTTGTTATCACATTATTTAAAAAGTTTGTTCGTCACGCGGGCGTGTTCTTATTTTTTATTCATTTTTTTACTATTTAAACAAAAACTGTGCGTCTTATTAGAAAATCGACATTTCACTTTAATTTGCTTTTTCGCGTAAATTCATTTTCGGTCCTAAGGCTGGTTTCTTCGTTCCACGTCACATATGTTATTTTTATAATTTCTATACATACAAGAGAAAAACAAAGAAAAGTAAAGTATAAAGTGTTGAAAATTAATTTTTTTGGTCGCATATTTATCATTTTAGTTGAAAACTCATCTCTTGAATTAAAAAATTAACTCTTTTATTCCAAATTTGTTGTTTTATTGTTGAAAATTTAATTGTTTCATTTTTGGTCAATAATTTATCTTTTTTAGTTAAACATTAAACTATTTCTTTAATAATTCATGATTTTTGTTAAAAATTCGTCTTTTTTAGTGGAAAATTAATCTTCTTAGTTGAAAATTCAACTCTGGTTGAAAATGAGTTTCTTTTTGGTTGGGATATCAACTACTATATTTTCCTTTAAGAAACTATCTTTTATTGAATATTCGATTATTTAGCTAAAAATTCATCTTTGTAAGTAGAAATTCAGTATTTTGTTAAAAATTAAATTATTTTGTAAAAACTGTAATTATGTTGATGAAAATTGAAATATTTTATTGAAAATTCGTCTTATTTTAAAATTGTATATTTTAATTTAATTTTCTTTTTCTCGTAAACTCATTTTCGGTCCTAAGGCTGGTTTCTTCGTTCCACGTCACATATGTCATTTTTATAATTTCTCTACGTACAAGAAAAAAACAAAGAAAAGTAAAGTGTAAAGTGTTGAAATATGTTAATATGTTATGTTATATAATATAATAAATATATATACATATATTATAATATACAATAAAATAAATGTTATATAATATAATAAATATATATACATATAAATTAACCATTTCTATTTCTCACTTTATTGAATACTAAAATTCTACAAAAAATGCCCGACTGCTCTATTAAGCAGTACGACCTGTCGGTTCGCTCGTTAGGACTATAACTAACTTTTTCTCGCATCGGTTCTCACGGTAGCGTAGATACCGTGTATTAATCCGCAGACGTACATCGCTGACAATGCAAGATGCAAGTAAGAGAGCATTCTACAGACGTTCGTCGGTCGTAAGATAAGTTACATTATATGCTTACTTGTGCAAAAAGCTCAACTCTCCACATCTCCCTCCCTAAGATTGAACTTTAAGGGTTTATCTAAAATTCAAAAGGTTCTCCTGACCTTTCGTCTACGTACATTTGTTAAAGATTCTAGGCTGATAGATATCTCCGGTGGTACCTCGGTAACATGTCTGGTATGTCCATTATTCCCGAAGCTACAATGTGTATAGGAACAGTTTTCAATTGACATTTTAAAAGCATTAATTAATGCTCTTACAATCCCTAACTTATAAGCTGTCAAAAAACCAATCCATCCCAATGCAGTATAGCCTGCAATATTAAACCAAGCATAAGCCTTTTCTGTCTACGTTAATGTTCTTTTCCGTTTAGCTATTAACTCTGCTCTTTCATTTAAATCTTCAATAGTAGTTCCTAGAGTCTTTAGATTTTCAGGACTTATTCTTGTTTCGGTGATTAGTTCTAACGGAATCTCTTTTTGTCTAGTTCATTTAAAGTATGATTTAAATCTACTTCTATTTTCGCACTCAGGATTTCATTCAACTCTATATGACTATCCATTTTAGTGCTTGGTCTCAGTATTACTAAGTTCGTAGTAGCAGTACATTCACTATCCAAATGTAATATAAAAGAACCCTTTATACGTAAATTACGGACATAATTATTACTGCACAAGATGTATAAAATTTCTTCCGCAGGTGCTGTAGATAACCAATCCTGATTACTCCTTAACTGTATCCACAGAGTGTTTATTAATTTCATTACTTGAGTTTGGCAACTTTCTTTCTTTATTTTAGTCATAATTTCAATTAAACAGCTGTCTTTAGCTTGGGTTGAATAATCAGGATGGGTTCTCTTTAATATACTAGTTCTTCCTAAGTTTTTCATATAGCTCAGTTTCAGAAGTGGGTATAAACATGGTTTGAGTTTGATCTAATATAATCAAGTGATAGTTTGGTATAATGAGAGAATTATAAAACCATCCTATCTGAGGCATTGGTATGGCTCTAATTAAGTTGTACGATTTTTCTTCCAGTCAAAGAATGCTGAGAATAATCAACGCTCTTCGATTTTTAAATGTTATTGCTATCTCGCTAATATCGATTAAGGTAGAGAAATATCGCTCTTCCAAAGGTACAGGAAAATTTGTCACGTGTTTTTGTTCGTGCAGTGTATTGAACAAGGTAATTGCGGAGATTATGCTGGGCTGAACTATCCCCCTTTTGCCATCAGTTAATAGACTTTCTAACTTTGATAAAGAATATTCCTGCCTGTCTAAACTATCAGTTAGTTCTTATAGAGCTTCGTCTATCATTACATTATATTCATTGTTTCGAGATAGATTTGCTACTTTTCCAAATTTTAAGTTGATTTGCGCTGCTTGATATTTTAAATTACTTCTCAGTTCGGATTCATCTCTTAAGAAGTTTAATATTAAATTAGTTTGATTTTTAATAATGTGAGCGATTTCTACATTATCCGATCTAAGTTTGTCTAGTTCTTCGTTATAATATTGAGCGTCTCTTTCGTCTAAAGTACCAAATAAAGTTTTTGATATATCGCCGATGAAATCAACAGAACGCGTTTTATTCTGTTGGATTGGCCTGTCATAAACATTACATTTTGCATTCTTTGATCGAAATCCTTAATTCGCTTATTCGTTTTTTGAATCCTGGCATACGCGTTACATGAAATTGTTTCTCTTGTACAAGTATGACTTATAGTAGTTAAAGCTACTTTGATCGTTTCTTGATTATGTTCTAGATATTTAAAGTATATACCTAACACGACTCTCCAATACTCGTGATACATTTTAATGTCATTTACCTTTCCAAATATATGTAACATCACCATTGTTTAGAGGCGTTATTTTAAATGGCTCCGCTTGTAGAAGGGAAGCTGTAGTTAACACAAGTATTATCAGCTTCATCTGAAACCGAAAAGTAAGGCTTAATGTCTGACCTGTGATAATATTTACGACCTAACCCTACTTTTATTTCGAAGCTTACTTGATTCGTTCCATTTAGTAAACTATAAGGTCCTTTCCACAATTCGTCAAATGATTTGGGATTGAAGTTTCGGATAAGGACTAGGTTATTTCTATGGATCTTGGGTAAAGGTTTAGGAAGTGGCTCAATGTTTTGATTTTGGTGTAACTCAATTCTCTCTAGAGCATTTGTCAGTTTGTTTTCTGTTATGACACGTTGAGTTTCGATTATATCTTCTAAATCCCAAGTGTCCATGTTCTCATCGAAAATAGTATTAGGTTCCCCTCCCATTTATAACTCATATGGTGCGTAACCCGTTTGACGGTTGACGGTGCAATTATACGTCAACATTGCATATGATAAAGTGTCATCCCGTTCTTTTTCAATTGCGTAATGTCTGATGAATTCCTTCAGGATCGCATGTGAACTTTCATTTTTCCCGTTGCTTTGAGGGTGATAATTAGATGTGAAAATATGTTTAATTTTTAATTTTGTCATCAACTCACCAAATTCCCGTGATGCGAATTCTGTTCCATTGTCGGTTAAAATAATTCTTGGTTTGGCATGAATCCTTAAAAACGTAGTCCACAGTGATTGTACCACTGCTGCCGAAAATTAGTCTCGTAACGGTTCAATAGTCAGAAATCTCGTCAAGTAATCTTGAGCTACTAGAATGTATCTATTTACCCTCTCCGTAGTGTCATAGGGTCCCATAAGATCAATTGAAATTTTTCGTATAGTTTGTTAGGAATATCTGGTGCAGTTTATTGGTAAGTTCGCTTATGTATATTCTTATTCCGTTGACAAGCGTCACAGTGTTTGATGTATTCCTCAACCTCTTCCGTCATGTTCGGCCATTCGTGTCATTTTTTAATTTTTTAAAGAGTTTTTTCAAGAGTGTAGTGTCCTCCTAGAATTCCTTCGTGAGCTTCTCTCATTACTTTTTCCTTATTAAAACACACAGGAGGTCGGTACATATATACGTTAATTTTTTCTCCTTCCCAGTTGTTGTCGACTAGTTGTAGTATTTCTCGATCGTTGATATCTTTTGTTATAATTCGCACTTTGTCGGTGTCCATGAGATTAATCTTGAAAAATTCAGCTTTATCCGAAGGACTCTCGTTTGGTCCAATGTATAATTTATCCTCGTCTGGCGGTATCCGTGTCATGTAAATTTATTTTATTCTCTTAGCTCCGTATTCTTGAGTAAGTATGATCTGATGATTTTTAATCTTTCTTTATGCTCTTTTGTTACCTTCAATCTGAGAATTAAATGAATTGACTTCCTCCGCCTGGCTTCTACTGCCTTCATCACAAGAACCTTCACTTATAAGTTTGTCAGCGTCTATTCTTTTCATAATATTTATTTCGTTTATATCCTCATATTTTACTCTAGATAGGGTATCCGCGTTAGTATTTAACTTCCCTTTTTTATAAATAATTTCCAATTTGTATTCCAGTAATTTCAGCCTCCATCGTATAAGTCTCGAGCATGGATCTTTTATATTCATAAGCCATATTAAAGGTTTATAATCTGTTATAATCTTAAATTTTCTCCCGTAAAGATACTGACGATAGTGTTTAGCTGCCGCCACATTCGCAAGCAATTCCTTTTCAGTCGTTGTAAAATTGACTTCACTTTTATTCAAAGTTCTCGATGCATATTAGAGAAGTTTATCTGCGCCAATAGGACCCTCTGATAGTATTGTTCCAATAGCGTAATTGGATGCATCGGTTGTTAAAATAAATTCTTGATTCCAATCTGAATATGTTAATATCCGAATTCTAATTTCATATTCTTCGCGTAATCCTCGTAAAAATGATTCAACTGAATTTTCCGTTTCGATATCGTGTCATGAATGTACTTCAGTTGATTTAACACTCATATTATCAATAAATTGCCTATCTTGTCTTGAATTTTCATGAATCTTGATATAAAACTATCAAGACCTTCAGCTCATTCCATAATTGTTAAATCGCGTTGTTTTTGTGACGAGTTTAGAGTTTCCCTATCTCCAAATAATAATTGCACTCTGTCAAATAATTCTCTGCACATATCGACTTCGCCTACGCGAACGCATCCTGCTGCACGGTCTGTTAATTTTTAAGCAATAATTGCATCTAACAAAATTCCACGTTCATTTTTCTTCGTTTTCTTCTTTGCTTGCCTAATTAATTGAATAAAATTTCCAACTCCTGTCCCTTTAAATTCAGGAACTAATTTCAAAGTTTGAACAAAATCATATTCAACCTCCGTTTTGATGTTTTCATCATCGTCATCACTTATTTCTTGATCCTCTCGAATATTTGAGTGGGCAATGCTACTACTGTAATTTTCTTAAGCATTGAGTCTAGTCTCAATTCTTTCTAATTTGGATAGGATCTGTTGCATGGGATCATTAGGATTACTGGTTCTAGAAGGAGAGTTTGCTCGTCAAATGCTTTTCGTGGAATGAAAAATTTCTTTATTTTCTAAAATCTCGATAATTGTTGTTGACGACTCGGTTTCTGAAGAATTTATATGCGCGTTTATTTCTCTATAATTAAACCACGCCAGTTTTATTTGCAAAATTTCAAATTATTTAAGAACTATGTTTTAAAGTGATCTTACTAAAACAATATACTAAGATCATAGATCAGGTTTTCGTTTCTTAACGGAAGGTCTAAGCACGTTACTCTAGCCTTACACGAGTTCGTAGAAGAACGCTACAAAACACTATTTTTCAAATATTAAAATACCTTCTTTCCTCTTCTTTTCTCGTTCTAGATCCAAAACTGCTTAACTTGATTGAAGATGTATTTATCCTTCGTCCTGGTTGGATATCCGTGATCTGCTTTTACCCTTTACAGCAAGGAGTCACTAACAACCCTACTTACTTCGGCCTGCTACGTTTTCTCCTGTTTAATGTTTATTCACAACGGGATATTTTTTGGTGAATATCCCTGTAAGCCTACCTAATTTAGGCTGTTTAATTAAATTATTTATTTGAGTGTGTTCGTTCACTATGGGATATCTTTGAGTGAATATCCCTCACTGCTGCCACCATTTTATGTCGTAAATAACTGAATTTTAGTTTATTTTATTTTTAGAAATGGGAATTAACCATTTCTATTTCTCACATTCCTGAATACTAAAATTCTACAAAAAATGCCCGACTGCTATATTAAGCAGTATGACCTGCCGGTTCGCTCGTTAGGACTATAACTAACTTTTTGTCGCATCGGTTCTCACGGTAGCGTAGGTACCATGTATTAATCCGCGGACGGACATCGCTGAAAATGCAAGATACAAGTAAGAGAGCATTCTGAAGACGTTCGTCGGTCGAAAGATAAGTTACATTATATGCTTACTTATGCAAAAATCTCAACGCTCCACAGGCGTTAACATACAAAAAATACGAAAACTGTAAAGATTGCACAGCTCCACAAAAAAAAATCGAGAAAAGTACCCCGGGAGTCTGACTATGTCTAACATTTTTTCGGGGTCGCTGAATCCAAACTCGAGGTCCGTTTGGCTCCATCACGTCATATTTGGTCCATAACCTCAAAAAACATAAAAATCGCTTATTTAAGGGGAAACGTCATTCGTACCTATGAAAAGTGGTCATATCCTACGTTTTCGAGGTCGCTGAGTACGATTTCGGAGTTGTTGTGGTACATTAAAAAAATACATGTTTTACATAAAATTACCAATTCACCGTTTTCCTCCGAATTCGTACTCAGCGACCTCGAAAACATTGGACATGACCACTTTTCATAGGTACGAATGATGTTTCACCTTAAATCAGCGATTTTCATGTTTTTTGAGGTTTTGGACGAAATCTGATGTGATGGAGCCAAACGGACCCCAAATTTCGATTTAGCGACCCCGAAAACATATGATAGACATAGTCAGACTCTAGGGGTACTTTTCTCGATTTTTTTTGTGGAGATGTTTTATTATTTTTTGTTTATTCTTTTCAACAAAAATTGAGTGAAAAATTAATTTGGTGACTCACCTTGGTTATAATTGTTGTTCGAGCAAAACAATTTTCAAATTAAAACAAAAAAATGTTGTATTTTTAATACCAAGGTATTATAAAAAATAATTTTTTTCATATTCACAGTTGTCTGAAATATCTGAAAAAAATCTGTACATAACCGTTGGGGAAGGAGAATTGTTTAAACAATTTGTTTAAATGTAGAAGTTGCACAAAAACTGATTGCACCATTCGATTTTACGTAAAAAATTAAATAGTTCAGGCGTTGGATAATTTTTTGATTCTGCACCCAATTTGTTTTGTAGTATAAATAAATGCTAAAGTGCTTATCGTGCATGCTAAGCAAATGTTTATTTATGCTATATAACCAATTGAGCTGGGAAAAAAATCATACAAAACCTCTAGTATACGTAAGTCTTTCCGGAGAATCGAATGGCGTAATCAGTTTTTCGAAACAAAAATTGTGCAATGCGCTCTGCGGCATCTAGCGATGTTTTTCCTGGACTACTGAAAGTTGCATATTAGAAATTTACTATCGAAAGAAATATTTATTTATAATAATTCATTTCTTTTTCATGCAATAAATAAACTATCTGCCAATGGAATTCGTGAACATTTCATTGAAACAAATGTTGTTTGCAGTAAATTAAAAGTGCAATTAAAACCAATATACCCGAATGTTAAAATAAAAAAATACTTATTTCATCGAAGTGCAATTTTATTTATTTAAAAAAAGTATTTCCTTTGTTCCGACAAATATTTGTTCAAATTAATTGTAGATTGTTGATTCAAACAACGATTTCTTTTACTGAAATACATGTATATTTAATTTAAGGAAATATTTAAATTATTGTAATTATTTACTTGCAATAATGGTGTCAACTCTTAGCATTAAATAGATATTTTTTCAATTCGATGAATAATTATTTTTCTGGGAAAAATATTTCTTAAACTGAAAAAAACCTAAATTACTTCATCCCCACATGGATAAATTACTTAATTTTAATACGTATTCATCATTTTCGAAGATCGATTTAATTGAAATAAGGAAATATGTTACAGGGCGTGAGAAACTGATTTCGAGTGAAATCTCACTCGTTGCAGCAGCCAGAAGTGTATCACTGGCAATCAGTTAAGTTTCACTGGTTCCCTCAGTGGAATTCCGTCCTTGGTCTAATCAGTTAAGTTCAGTGGTTACTCAGTACCATTAGTCAGTCGTACGCGTTGTCGTCTATCAGCAAAGAAGCTTGGCGCGGCAACTGCACAGGCTATCGTACCACAGCAGCCTCATAACCTTACAGCAATAGTTGCGCCAGTACTTGACAGGCTACTGTACCAAACGTTGAGATGTTGGTACTACGGTTTCACTGCACTAAAGAAACATCCATACCAAACTGAAAAAGCGTATACACTAAATCGACATACGAAATCGACCTCGCGTTTTGTGCAGCGACTGTTTCTGTTAGTACGGCTGCTACACCAAGCTTTTTTCAACGTACGCATGAGACTTATAATTCATCACTTTTTGCTAACCTTTGCAAAATTATCTCTCAAGAATAACACTTCACTCTCACAACAATAAATGAGGGCCGGGCTGTAATATAATAGGATATAATATATTTCGCGCAACTGTGGGAAAGCCCGCCATTCCGTCAACGCGTTGCAACTCGCGTCGCTCAAAGTCAAACTCAAGTGGCCAGGGGCCTCGCCAGTTTTAAGCAAAAGATATTATATCATATTTCATGTCTTGGCTGCGCGAGGCGCTATGTTACTGTTTTAATCTATCATTTGGCGTTACTGGTATATTCAGTAATGCTGTCTTAGTTGAGTCACTTCCTGTTTCACCCAGTAAAAATCGGAAAATCACTGATTCGCCAGTGATAACTCAAAATGCTGCTTCAAACAGTGTCAATTTCACAGGTTCAGTTAAACAAAGTTAACTCACAAGAAAACATTTCTTTGACTTAATAATTTTGACATTTATTGCGAAGAAATATTTCCTTGTATTAAAGAAATATCACCAAATAAATAATTTCTTTGAGTCAAGGGCCAAGGCATAACTTTCTGCCTGTCGATAATATTAATTTATTCAACTGAAGTAATCAAATCGTCGGTACAAATAAAATAAACTAAAGAAACGCATTTGCTTGGATCACGTAATTAGATTTTTTCAATATAGCAAATTTTCTTTCCTGAAAATTTCTTAGTAAGATTAAAATAACAAAACATCTTTTCTAACAATCAAAGTCCCTCTTTTTGATTTCTCGCAGAGTTTCGGTTAAATATATATCATTTGATCAAACTGACAAAAAAACTAAGCATCCATGAAATCTAGCGAACATTCTTTCTTGTAAATATATTAAGGAACCTAAAATAACACCAAACTTTTGAAAATTTATTACTATGGATAACACTTTGCCGTCTAATTCCGACTATTTGCAGTGCATTTCGTGTTCAAAAAACTACCCAAAAACGTCAGAAACATAAAGCATTCCGCACAAACTGCCTTTTCGGTCAAAGTTCAGTCGAGTTTTGTTTTCTGCTACTTCAAGTAATGCTTATCAAAAGTAGTAACAAGACAATTTCACCAAAAGGCTTTTTCCATACATTTTGGACGGAGTTCTTTCCATTATGCAACCGAAAGTACCTAATGCAATACTTTCTGAAAATCAATAGGGATGTTTCAATAATTCAGTAAATTCCATGACCTTTAGCCTTTTTTAAACAATAGATAAAAGTTTATCGTTCAAAGAAAACCATCTCCATTGTATTCCCTGAATGAAAAACTACCTAAAAAAACGTTGGTTCGCATCTACGAGAAGTAAAATTTCTCTCAATGATAACCCTAAAAATTCATTTTTGTGGGAGTTATGGAGGGGGAATGAAAAATAAAAAAAAATGATTTTTCTAGAAAACGGCATCACCGATTTTGATGAACAAAATATATGTTGTAGACGCTAATGAGGCTATTAAAAAAAAAATAAAAAATTTGTTTGAAAAAATTACAGATAAGAAAATTTAGAATTAAATTTTTTGTTAGGTTATGTTCTAAAGTGACCACATCCATATTTTACACAAACATTCCTTAGAATGTCCTTCATAACATATATTTTTCTTCGCTATTTTGAAGCGTTGGAACAATGTCAACAACAAAAAATCGCGACTGCAACATTGCACACCGTTATGGTGCACTGCTCCCGACCGCATATTTTGGAACACAACTCTATTGCATTTTTTTATGGTCTCGGATTCTGTCCCCCTGGTCTCGGCCTTCCTAGAACTGCTGGCCCACACAGTTTCTCAGCGCGCAGGGTGAGAGAAGGTTGCGACTCTCGCCTTGGAAGGGCTGCAGTCCGCGAGTACTCAGTCGAGTATATTGCGCAATATTATGAATTCCCATTGGAAACGGTTCAGACGGCCCTGAATTTTTACATTTGGATCCCTCTGACTTTTGGCCAAGGCTCTTTGCAGGCAACCCCCGAAACTGGACTGAAACCGAGAGTCCGGTTTATTTGAATACATCATAAGTAATATTTCCTTCATAAACGTGTGCAGTTAGCCTATCCAAATTACAGTTTCCAGAGTTCACCACGAAGAGGTTGCAATACTATTTTATACTACTTTCTCCAGGGTGCTTTATTATCGTGAGTCCCTTCGCCTCTCACAAATCGGGGTGCTTTATTGTCGTGATTTCCATCGCCTCTCACAAAATCAGAATTTTCTGCTGGCCATGATATATTTTTAAAAACACCCTAATTATAATAAAGCACCCCGAATTGTGAGAGGCGAGGGGACTCACGATAATAAAGCACCCTGGAGAAAGGAGTTTAAAATCGTGCTGCAACCTCCTCGTGGTGAACTCTGGAAACTGAAAGGATAGGCTAACTGCAGACGTTTAAGATGGAAATATTACGTATGATGTACTTAATAACATCAGTTACTTCAATTATAATGCTGTCTTCAATTTCCACAACTTTTCTAACCATAAAAAACTACAAAAGAATTGTGTTTCAAAATATGCGGTCGGTAAGTGCACCATAACGGTGCGCAGTGTTGCATGCGCGATTTATATATTTTTTGACATTGTTCCACACCTTCAAAAAATTCAACAGAAATAGATGTTATGAAGGGTATTCTAAGGAATTTTTATGTAAAATATGGATGTGGTAACTCCAGAACATAAGCTCAAGATTTTTTTTGCTTTAAATTTTTGTTGTTGTAATCGCCTCATTAGTATCTACAACATATATTCTGTTCATCAAAATCGGGCAAGCCGTTTTCGAAAAAAAAAACACTTCTTATTTCTTTCCCCCTCCATAACTCCCACAAAAATGAATTTTTAGGGTTATCATTGGAAGAAATTTTACTTCACATAGATGCGAATATGTGACAGAAATCTCAAGTGAATACTTGCGTGGAAGATTTCACATGCTTATCCGCTAGGCCGAAAAATCATGCGAGCGGAAGTGATGCTGTATTTTCTGAAAGTGGCGACAAGTTTCAATAATCCGCATCTTTACTGACCTTTTGGCTTTTTTGAGGAATAAAAAGGAGTGCTAATTGTGCTACTGACAGTCATGCATTATTTATAGAAAAACACGAGATATAAATATTTTATAACTTCTGTGATATTTATTGAATTGAAGCAATAAAAATAAAAACTAGTATATTAAAAACTTCAAAAGTATTTGAAAATGATCTTTTATATAAAAAAAAGAACATTACACGAAACAGAAAACATTATTTTAATCATCCTCATCACGTTTGTGAAAGAGGGAGGAAAAACAATGTGAGCGTTACCTAGCTGTCATTCTCAATTATTTAAAAGTACATTTTATCGTGTTTTATACCTGTAACATTTTAAAAGTTATTTAAGCTGATCTTTATAGTAAAAATACATCACACGAATCAGAAAACATAAATTTAATCCTCCGCATCACTTCGTAGTAAGAGGGAGGAAAAATAAAATGGACTTTAACTAGTTGTCACTCGCATTTCTCAACGACCACCTCAACATTTAACTACGTCTTTTAGCACGATAAAATTTGTTTGTTCACATATTTTTAACATTGATGAAAGGTCTTAGCCTAAATTACATAGAACTGCTAAAAAATATGTTCGAAAACGTAGGATTTACATAGTTGTCATTTTCAGTTCCTCAAATCTAGAAAATAGTTCAGAGTTAATCATTAAATTAAAACGTCCAATTGAAATATCCAAAAAACGTTGAAAACATAAATTCCCATTTCTATAACGTCACATACAGTTTCCTTAATGGAAATTTATGTTTCCAATGTTTTTTTTGTGTAGTTTCCGGATCAAGGAATATAACAGACATGATTTTATTTTAACTAAAAACTTTATCTATTTTCTAAAAGAGGCCAAAGGTCAGCAAAGTTGCGAATTCTTAAAACTTTTTGGTTGTTTTTCATACGAGGAATACAATGAGGATGGCCCCCCTTTGACTACAAACTTTAATCTATTTTTTAAAAATAGCTTAAGATCACAGAATTTACTAAATAATTCTTCTTTATTCATAATGTGTGCCTTAAGGGTTTACATGAACTTCGGTTCTTACAATCTGTCCACTTAAATATTTAGTGTTATCTCATCCTTACTATTTACAACTATTTACATAAATTCTTATATCTAGATCCTTATTTCTATTTTCACGATAGCGCAGTCTTGAACGCACTGGCGAACGAGTAAGCGAGCGATCGAAAGCGAGAGCGTATACGCATCTTAATCTACTTATTCTATTGCATAACCATTACTTACAAATATGTACGCTTCTAGTCTAAGCGAATTCCGTTTTCTTTTTCCTTCACTTCTCTTCTTCCTCAATTTTGCCATTTTTTCACATCCATTACTTCATTCCTTCTCCTTTGTTCCTCTAACCCCCTTCAACTACATCATCTACTTCTCACCCAATTCATCCTCCCCTAGAATCTTTACCACATTCTCTTGCCGGCTCCTTTTATCTTCCAATCCTCTCCTACATCCTTCCCATACATACTCCCACTTTCCCTCTTTTTCTAATTTCCTCATTTTCTAATTTAAATCTTGCTATTCTGGTCCATCTTCTCTTTCCCCATTGCTTTTATAAATACTTTGGTAGTCCTTTCTTTTTTATCGTCTCATACCATATATTATATTTTGATTCCTCAATCGTACACCATCTTTCTATTAATTGTCTTCCCCTGTCCCTTTTCTCCAATTCTTTATAGTTTAATCTATTCCCCTCTCCTATAACTGTAGCTCTAAAGAACTCCGTCCTTTCTTCTTCCCATATCGTTAATTCTATATCCCTTCATCTCCTTCTTTCTACCTTCTTCAAACACTTTTTTGCTAACTTCCATCCATTTTCTTTCCTTCAGCCTACCCCTAACGTCCACTTTATATACCTTTCTTGTAAACTCTCAATCACTTTCCATTCCTTCCACCCAATATCTCTGCTCCATAACCTTATACCTACCATGCTAGCGTATAAAATAACCACATTCACCTTCTCCAATCTTCTTTGAATTTTCTTTTTCCTATTCCCCATTTCTCTTCAATAAAAATAAATCTATGTAACGAAATCAGCATTAGTTAGTAAGAATGTTACCGGTAGAGCACGGTCCATTCTCAGAAATAAAAACAAATAAAAAAAAACTAAAATGACCTCATATAATACTTTATTTGTGCCGGCTGTACTATAAGGTAGCGAGACATGGACATGTCAAGAAAAGGACAAGAGTAAAATTAACGCGATTGGCATGAAACCTCTGCGAGCGTCAATTTAATTAGGAATGAGCGTTTTTGCAGTAAAATGACCTTGGGCGACCTTTGAAAGTTTATTGTAAAAATTTGAAAAAAATGTAAGTGCATTATTGACTTGTCAAGAACAAAATTCATGCACGTCAGAAATTATTAATCAATTATGAGTGTCAATTTAATTAGGAATGACCATTTTTGTCCTAAAGTGGCCTTGAGCGACCTTTGAATGTTATTGTAAAAATCTGGAAACAACCTGAGTGCAATATTGTATTGAAAAGAACACAATTCATACGCGCCAAAAATCAATTATTAATGAATAGCGTCAATTTAATTAGGAATGAGCGTTTTTGCAGTAAAATGACCTTGGGCGACCTTTGAAAGTTTATTGTAAAAATCTGAAAAAAATGTAAGTGCATTATTGACTTGTCAAGAACAAAATTCATGCACGTCAGAAATTAATAATCAATCATGAGTGTCAATTTAATTAGGAATGAGCATTTCTGTCCTAAAATGAGCTTGAGTGACCTTTGAATGTTATTTGAAAAATCTGAAAAAAATCTGAGTGCAATATTGAATTGTGAAAAATACCATTCATACGCGCCAGAATTGAACAATCAATCAATAGCGTCAATTCAATTATCAATAGCCATTTTCGCCCTAATATGACCTTGAGCAACCTTTGAATGTCATTCAAAAATTTTGGAAGAAATCTTAATGCAATATTGACTTCTAGAGAAGGAAAGTCATATGCGTCAGAAATGAGTAATCAATAAATAGCGTCAATTTAATTGAGAATAGCCGTTTTTCCCCAAAATGACCCTAAGCGACCTTTCAATGTCATTGTAAATATCTGAAAAAAATGTAATTGCATTATTGACTTGTTAAGCACAACATTTATGCACGTAAGAAATTAATAATCAATCATGAGTGCCAATTTAATTAGGAATGAGCATTTCTGCCCTAATATGACCTTGAGCAACCTTTGAATGTCATTGAAAAATTTTGGAAAAAATCTGAATGCAATATCGAATTGTAAAAAATACAATTCATACGTACCAGAAATAAATAATCAATAAATAGCGTCAATTTATTTAGGAATAGCTATTTTCGCCCAAAATTGACCTTGAGCGACCTTTGAATGTTATTGTAAAAATCTTTAAAAAAATCTGCGTGCAATTTTGACTTGTGAAGAACAAAATTCATACTCGTCAGAAATGAATAATCAATGATTAGCATCAATTTAAATAAGAATGAACATTTTTGCCCTAAAATGGCCTTGAGCGACCTCTAAATATATTTTTTAAGTTTTGAACTAAATCAGAGGTCATTTTCTCGGCAAAGGGAACAATTTGTAGGGAAGGCAAGTTGAATTTAAAGAAAAAAATCCCCCAAAAAATCACAATAATATATATAAAATTTGCATACATATTCTTTGGCCTCCTGGGCAGCGAAGTTCGGTTACGTTTTAGGTTCAAAAAAAAAAATTGTCAACCAAGAAAGAAGTGAATTTACCTATTTAGTTGAAAATTTGTTTTTTTTTCTTTGCTTGAAAATTAAATTTTTCAACTGAAAATTTAACTTTTCCACTTTTTATTATATGCTTATCTTTTTGACTCGGAAATTTATTTTATTGTTTGAAATTTTTTTCTTTGTTGAAAATTAAAATATTTGTTTGAAAACTCATGTATTTTGTTGAATTTTTTTTTTTTTAAGAAAATTAATCTTCTTGGTTGACAATTCAACTACTTCGTTGAAAGTGGAACTATTTTTTTTCAATTCAGTTTTCTGATTGAAGATTCTTTATTTTATTAAAAAATGTTTTCGTTGACAATTTTACTATTTTCTTCAAAATTTGTTGTTGTTGCAATTACTTTCTTTCGAACTAAAAAATTAACTATTTTATTTTAGTGGAAAATTTGTCTTCATTGGTCAAAAAT